>MU856863.1:0-176412 GCA_033296705.1 Chaetomidium leptoderma | reverse complement strand
GGGGGAAAAAGTGTCCGGGTCGATGATGTGTCCGAGTCGATGGTGGATCACGTTACTAAAATGAAGATAATAGTAGAAAGGGCTATGGAGCGTGAAAAGCAAAAGAAAGGTAACGCATGGCTGAAGAAAACATCATGATTGAAAGGGATCCCATTTCAAAAAGCAAACCCTGAACCGCTCCTGCGCTTATTCTCCTTCTCGCGATGCTCCGTAACCGTGTATTCGGCCGTGACCACAATCCCCTTTGAGCTGTGGCCGGCCGGTGGCGGCTCGCCCTGGCCGACCGAGACCTGCGTCCTTTCGGTCCTGCTGCCGTGTGGAGGGTGCTGCGCCTTCCTTGTCATGGGTGAGATGGGCGAGGTCGGCGAGGGAGGCGATGGTGTACGGCCCGCGTCAGGCTTGAGACTGAGACCTTGCAGTGGCTTCCGTGACGGGCCGTCGTCGCCGCTCGAGGCTGTGGCTGTCGTTTTCGCGTCGGCATTGTCCTCGACAATGTTCTCCTCGGAGCCCCAGAAGGTGTCGCCCGGGATGGAGAGCGGGTGCTTGCTGTTGGTGGTGGTCTTGACCTTGCGGCCCGGATTGCTGCCCAGGGGGTAACCGTGCGAATCGGCGTGGTTGGTGTCGCTCCTGCCGCCTCCAAGACTGCTGAACCCCTTTTCAAGAAATTGCTTGACGAGCGGGTACACCATGGGCATGTTGGTGAGCACAACCGAGACGAACGACTCGCGGATCGACCAGTATGCCGATTGGGCGGGGTCGATGTCACCGAGCTGCAGCAAGTCCGTTGGTTAGCCGACGCGTTTGAGTCATGTATTGCCGGAGGGGACTGACTATCAAGATGGAGGTACAGCGCAGGAGGCTAAATGTCAGCTCGAGGAAGCCTCCGCTGAACATGACCAACAGCACAATTTTCTTCTTCAATGGTAGGTTCGCCTTCCATATCATGGGCAGGGGAATGGCCATGAGGAACAAGACGGTCATGATGTGCAAGACCATGACGACGATGGTCTGGATGGTGGATATGGCTGGCAGGCAGCGGTCTGGGGGGTTTTGATAAGTATTCTTTCTGGTCTTGTTTCTTGAGCACACACGCATGGGACATGACAAACTTACTGCCTGGGGGGGGATAAATCTGCCACTGCTTCTCAAAGGGGATACACTTGAGGAAGGCAGTGAGCAGACATATTATATACGTCAGAGGCATGATGATATAGGCGGCTTGGATCACCCTTCTCATCCTTTGAACGCCAGCGCTGTGGGAAGAAACAGTCAGCAATCTGGGCATGCCGAGTACCTTCAGCGCCCAGGTAAGGTACGCAGGCTCACGTTAAGCGATCGTAGTATATCGTCCAGCAACCCTTTAGCAACCAAAGCAGCGTGGTGTAGCTCAAAAGGCCAACAATGTGAATCTTGGACCCCAAGACACGGGCGCTGTACTCCTCCGAAAGCGGGTCGAGTGCCGCTCGTGCTTCGTCCGTCATGGCATTATTGGCAAGTCCCTTCGCGTTGAGTACCAAATAGTGGCAGAGAGTACTCTCGGTCGTGTGGACGATCTAGATCAGCGTATATTAACAACACTTACGTGGTCGATGGTCGACTCGAGATGATAAGGATAGTAAAATCATCACTCACAATTGCCACGGCCATGAGTGTGTCGTCCCAGGAAAGATTTCTCCATCCTATCGTGCGGATTCTGCTGACGAATCGAAGTACCACGACCAAAATTGCTGTGCCCAGGAGCACCCAGAGTTCAATGAGGAACTTCCTCACCACGTCGGCCTCCATGGGTGTAATTCGGTTTCGTGGGTGTCGTGCGTGGGTGTCGTGCGTGGGTGTCGTGTGAGCTGGCTGGTCAAGCAAAAGAAAACATCCGTTAAATAGCGAAATGACAGAAATGAAGAAAACAAGGGCTATCCAGAACAGCGGCGCTGGGGAAAAAAAAAAAAACTGCAGACCGACGAGTGATCATCAAGCGCAGCAGTTCCAAGGGGTTGGATGCAGCACAACCACTTATGTAGCTGTACAGCAGCTGCCGACACCGAAGCACCGGGAATCCTCCGTTGAGCTGACGCTTGGGTCCGTGGGTTGACTAGCTCGAGACAGCAAATCTCCGAATATCCACACATTCTAGTAAGGGTTGGGTAAAATGCATTGAAGATCGCCGGTGTTTTCTTGGCACATCGGCACTGTCATCGTCCACCCCTGGCCTAACGTTATCCATTCATTCAAATCGTGGGGAGTGAAATTGGCACTCTCGATCCACATGCTGTTGAACCGTTTTGAGCTTCCAGTCCCAAGCTCTCCTCTGGATGAGGTGCATGGTTGAGTTCGTGGCTAGGCGGGAATTTTCTGCTTCTCCACCCCCAAACTCGCGAGGTCAGTTCGGTGAGAGGAGCACGGTGCCCCCTTGGGCGTTCGCCGACAGTATCAGGGAGGCCCCTGGTCATGACAGGCGTACACACTCCAACCCTTGTTCGCTAGCGCCTGACTTTAAGACCGGGGTGAGTGCGAAAACCTCGATTTTAACGGTACAACCAGCAAACTAAATGTAAAGAAAAAGCACTAATGAGGAATATTGTTCTGGATACTTCTAAAGGCTCTGTTTTCTCGTGTTGAAGACGGTATTCTGGGTGTCGAGGGAGGCCTTTCTGATTCTAGAGCCAGGACCCCCTGTCTAAGGTTTCGCGCTAACAAACAAACCAGGGTTGGAGTGGATTGACTAACCCCATTCATACAACCCCACTTCGAAGGGGCGCCCGGGTCTTCAATGCCGCCCATCCGACTATGCTATACTGGGCTTAGTTTACCCCTTCTCCACGACTTTACATCCGGGGTTTGAATTCGCACACATCCGGGGTTTGAATTCGCACACATCCGGGGTTTGAATTCGCACAGCGGCTGATTCCGCACAAGCCACCGCGGTAACGTTGCTGCCCATACAATTACTCGCCAGGGCTCCATATGACCTACCGGGGGCATCTGGCGAGACTGTTACTGGGAGCTTGTCCGGCCCCAGCCGCTTTTGCTGCGCCTTGGTCCAGCGCCAGGTGTTGGTGTTGGTCCGTCCGAGGCAGCGCTGTTGAACTCGGCGGTGGGGACAGGGCGACTTCGCCTGTTGGGTTGGCGATTACCTAGGTATGGAGCCCTGCCGAGTACCGAGACGGTGACCTTCCACTGCAGGGAACCCACATGCCCCTGGTTAGCGCCCTGTGGTTTGTGCGAATCCAAACCCCCGGAGGTCTACTCTATACATCATCGCCAACCGGGTCCCAAACTCGCAAGCTGACTGGCTTTTGGAAAAAATGGACGTGTATGAATTGGGCGAGTCAAAATATGGTATTACCCACCCCATAAAGGCCCACCCATCAGGGAACAACAACCACCTCCTTTCGCCTCAGATTGAAGACATCACCAGATGCGGTTGCACGTGCAGACTTATATGGCTAGGTAGTTTACCAGCTAGACGCACATATTGCCCGTATGGGGATAAATCTTTGTCACCTGCTTGCGTGGCTGTTGTGGGGCGCATCAACACTTGCGAGAGAGACGTGAAAACTGCGACTACCGTAACGACTCACTCGATTCGGTTTCCACTGACGAATAGGACCTGCAGCTGCTGGGAAATTTGATCCACAACCCTGGATCGCAATTTTCCGATTGATTCAGAGGAAACCGAATCGGTTGAGCGCTTACGGTATTGGACCCTTTGAGCTACGACACTTGCCGCAAAAATGAGCGTTTTCCATTTCGTTGAGTGTACTGAATACTCCAATGTCACCCCCCCCGAACCCCGCAGACAACAAGGACAAACCTTCTTAGCATAAGCCCTGGTTTGTTCGTTAGCGCGTGACTTCTAGTGGATCTCAGACGAAGCTGAGGAAGCTAATGGGCTGCTAGGAAGATAGGCGAGAATTGCCCTGTTGAGAATGGGATGTGGTGGGTCAAGCCTCTGAAAATCTGAAGGAGTTGGTTAGCTCAAGGCCCTGACAGAAACTGCTAAAAAAGGGAAGGTTTGATGGGGCTAAGTTCCGCGCTAACAAACAAACCAGTATTGGACTGTAGATCCGGGCAACGTTTTCCATCGAAGGTTAGGCGAACATCCTCCGAATCTGACCCCCTTACCTACATTTACTCTCTGTCCCAAGTAGATTCCAGGTGTCAAGCTATTTAGCTAGTTCTAGAGTACGCTGACTGCAGTGGCATCACAGTTGCGTAGGACTAATATTGAAGTTGGTGATGGCTGCTTCAGGAGTCGGCTGTGGCTGATATGGGTGGCATCGTTGTCAGAGACGGTCAAACACTCGAAATCTATACACCTACCGGCGTACGGCCGACTGATAAAGCAGTAACTTGCACGGAAAGTGCCGGTCCGCTTCTCGGGGGATTAAGTACATGTATACATAAGCTTCCACTCTGATCACGTCCTGAGTAGCGCGTGGGCGTTCATGCCCCTTAGTCCCTTACTCCTTTTTTGGGGTTTTTCTCTTCTCCCGAGCCCATCAGCGCGGACTTAACTTCAGCAACATCGTGTATGTTCAACAGACACATCGAGCCCTCCTCCGTTGGTAAAAACACATCATCTCTCATCCTTGAGAAGCAGACAAGCCTGAAATATATACTGGGTTAAGTGCAGTCAAGACTCAAGAGTGCTCGGAACTGATCTGCAGCATCTTTCCATGATTCTTTCTCATCCCCGGCCAACAAGGCAAACAGTCAGTCACAGCTTAACCGCCAAAAGCAAAACCTGACACACACACCCAGGTCCAAGAGTATTGCAGTCTGTGGATTGTCGTTTGTTCACCCACTTCAAAGCAATTTCCGAGAGCTCATCGTACATGCACCGCCGAGATGAGCCTGATAAGCGGCGCGATGCTCATGAGGCAGCTCGCTCTCGCCGATCTCTGCGTCCAAGAGCGCGAGGGCTGCTCCCATTTCGTCGTATGTCAGTGGTGCTGTGTCATCCCGAGACGCCATGGTTGAGCAGGCACGCAGTAATCGCACACACAAAGTACTAGTTCAGAAGCCTATGAATCGGAGAGAAGATGAGTTTTGATGAAGACGCCCCGGTTCCCCCCTCCCGCTCGCATGCTACACCCGCATATTCTCCGCTTTTTACGCCGTTTTTGGACGGTTTCCCTTTCTCCCATAGATAAGCTTCCCCGCAAAAATGAGGATAGAGGTGAAAAAGGAGCAAAAACATACAACACTGGGGATTCGCTGGTCGTCACCGACCCAACTACTGATCCAGCCCTTACCAGCTTATCTAGGGGAGAGCGGACGGGATCCCGAGTTCTCTGATAGGTATGGTCGTATGTGCTGAGTGGAAGAAGAAGTCTGGTATATATAGTAGTCTCTTCCTAAACGCTCGAGGTATAGCTAGAGCAAAAACAGATACGACGGTAAAAAAACAGGGCACGCACGCCTACGGAGTCTTGCTACGTGTCTGATTCTTAGAGCACGGGCTCGCTCTGGTAAAACCTGACCTTCATTAGACTAGTACCTGTAGGGGAAGGCAGCGATATATTATCGTGATGTGACTTTAGGCTGTAGCCCGCTTGAACCAACGGAATTGCAGAACGTACCGCGGGATCAAGAGGCACGAACCGAGGTGGGCGGGCGCCTTTCCGAAGATACTCATTTCCGGAGCACTCCTCAATTCAAGTTGACTTGAGTCCCAAGTCACCTCCCTCCAGCCAGCCCTGAGTTGTTTATTAGGCAGTCTTACTCTTCCCCATGCATGATGCCGCACACGCAGTTTGTCAACCCAGCAACCGCGGTTCATATCATCTGCAGAGCGCTAGCCTTTCTCTTCGAGCTTGCTGTCTTGACCATTCTCGTTTATATCAGCGTGACCGAGGGCTACACAAATGGCGTCAAATATGCCGGCGCAAGCTCCCCTTTCCCAGACCGGCGACGGCGGCGAGGCTAATCATAATGTCCCTCTAGATTATCGGCGCAATCTTGCTCAATGTCGGCCAAGTAGTGACCCTAGCTGATGGTCGTCATCGGCTACGCCATATGCCTCCTCCATGTGTCGTCATCTCAGACATTGGCATTCTGATACTTTTGGCCGCGAGCATTGCATACGACTTCCTTAGATCCTGGTCTCACTTCGAAGAGAGCCGTCCCTTTCGCTACAGCTCTCTTGTTGTCAAGCACTTTTACCTGATATACACGGTGCTGTACGCTTTCCATCCAAACGCACGTCCCCTTTCGCGTCGCTCAAGCAACTAATCTATCTCTCGGAGTGTGATACACGGTGTCCTGATAGTTGTCTCGCTATGCGACTTTTGCCATGGGAGAGGCCGGGCGACCTCGGAGGAGTCGAACTATGTAGGAGGTACCCGACTTGCTCGCCGACGTACTTGATTAGATGATAGGTGGCTTCCATGCTGAAGCCATGTCTCTTTTTTGGACGGCACGCCTTAAGATTGGTCAGGCCCGGTAATAATACTAGACGCGGGGGCTGAAGTGTTGTTACTGTTCCCAATGCAAACTACCGATATCATTACCCAGAGTGTACTGCGCACTCGTTCAGTGATGTTACTTGGAGGCAACCTGCATACTAGTAGTTGTTTAGAATGGCCTAATCAACTGGCTGATGAGTAATGACATGCTGAACATGCTTCCAGAATGTCACGGTGTGCAAGGTATGTATGTACAGTACGTTGCTTGTCGGGATCCCCCGCCTGTACGAGGATCGGATTGTTTCCAAGTTATTAATACTTCCCTCTCGATTATCTTGGGTTCATATTCTTTTTCGGTGCCCTCCAAGAGTCCGAACACGTCAATATGAAGCTTCCTATGGTAAGAGGCGCTTGCCTGATTCAGTGATTGTTCTAATTCCCCGTCGACCCCCCCAGCCCCCCCTCCCCTCCGCCGCAAGAAATCGGATGTGGGCAGTAAACGAAGTCACCCTCTTTCTCTGCTTGAATTAAAATGCTGATCGGCTAACGACTAGTATTATCCGTTACTAGAACCCTCATCCAGCTCTTCTCGAGGGGTAGCGGAGGCTCAGGTGGTGGAGATTGATGGTGTCCCGTGCAGCAAGCGGAAGTGGCAGACGACCGGGACATTGGAACGGATGCTTTGCCATGCGCCCTACTCACGGACTGCTGCCGCACGAGGGATATGTGCAAAGCTTCAAGCGTGTCTCTCTAACCTTTTCCACTAGCCACCTCGGCCGCTAACCTTCATCCAGGCAGTTCGATGGTCCCAACTTCTACGGCCGAGAGTTCCAGAAGTGTCGGTACTTCGCAGCTAGTTGGTACGGGAGTATGATTAACAAGCCCATAGGGACCTATCCTCCAAGATTACAGCCGAAGAGCAGCATGAAGCGGTCAAGAGGCTCGAGGTGTATCGAAAATGGTTCACGGAGCATGTCCTGCAAGATGGGACAAGGACATGTTTTAGCTTTCGGCTTCTTTATGGGAATAGCGCAGGAACTCACATCTGTGTTGTTTTCTTGGGGCCAAGGCGGCCGGGAGAGGGTGGCCCAGGGGACAGAGAGAAAGAGAGCTATCTCGAAACAAGCATCAGGTCACGCACTGGCTTCAGGCGAAATTACGCCTGGGATGGGCAACTTCTCAGCAGCCAAAAGCCAATCAATGGAAGGTGCATTCATACAACCACGATCTTGCAGCGAACAAACTTGTAAAGACAGGTAGGTATCTCACTACAGAGAAGAAAAATCATAAGGCGTCGCAGGATACAGTAAAGAGTAAAGGAATCATGGTCGCCATGATAGAGCAAGCTCTATCAAACCATTTTATCTTAGTATTCGCGGCCACACCAGCGCAGCTTGAGCTAGGCTCAAGACCTCAATGCTGGTCCAAGACCACGGTCGAGAACCAAGTCTCGCGGGAATCGCCATTCACTGAAAAACCAAGGAACAGCCAAGTGCAAAAGAACAGAAAAACAACTCTATATTTGCCCGTCCCACAACCATCGCTGTGATACTAGCTGTATTAGAAAAAGCCTTGCGTAGAGCCCAGCCAACCCGTCCGCTGTAGAGAGAGAAGACCGCCGGAGAATAAAAATTGCAAAGAGATTATTATATCTCTCGGTCACAGGACCGGCCCCACACCCCTCCGCCCAGGCCCCCGCGCCAGAGACGTCGCTACCTTAATGCTTTGCCGTGACCTTCTCGCCCGTCAACTGCTCGACGTACGTCTTCGCCCTGTTTGGGAGTTAGCGGCATGATTCAGAGGTGGAACCGGGGGGAGGAAGGGACGCACATATCACCCATGGCAACCATGCACACCGTCTGCCAGACGCCCAGACCAATGCGCGGGGCGACGCCGCGGTACAGACCCTTGACGCCGTTGGTCTCGTAGATATACTTGAACGTGTTGCCGACCGTCATCTTCTTGGGGCGGTTGGGGTCGTCCTTCTTGCTCTGCATCTCGACACGGATGACCTCGATGGGCTGGTTCCAGGCCGAGAGACCACCACCAATGGCCGAGGCCATGATCTTCTCAAAGGCGCTCAACTTCTCGCCGTGCTCCTTGTTCGTCGCTTTGCGGATGCCCTGCTCGGCGAGCCGGCTCAGACCGAAGCGCGAACCCCAGTTGGTCATCTGGCGGATGGCGACGGCGTTGACGCCCTTGTTGATGCCGCGGACACCCTCGCGGCGGTAGATGTCCATAAAGGTGGACCAGGTACCGGGAATCTTCTGGCCGGCGGCCGCCACCTTGTGCTTGGTGATCTCGACCGTCTTCATGCAGGTGCAGAAACCCATGGTCGCGTACGCTTGAACAAGACCACCCGACACGCCACCGATGATGCCGCCGCCAAACTCGCTGGCGCCAGCGTTGCGGGCGTAGTATTCGGCCTCGGAGGCGACGAAGAGCAGTACGGCGCCCTTGGTCGACGCTTCGATCCAGGCCCAGGGGATCAAACCCTGGTAGACTGTAGGGCGCGGAATAAACACATGTCAGTAAATTGTTCCGGGAGCATGTGAATGGGAGCGATGTAGCCTACAGCCGAGAACACCACCACGGTTCCAGATGCGGCTTAGAGCGGTCGCGAAGCCGTCCCCGCGGTGAGCCGCCATGGTGGTCTTGGTGACCTCCAGGGGCTGACCGAGGGTGGTGACCTCAAACATGTTGAGCCCAGCGCCCAGGAGCAAGTTGGAGAACTTGACGGGCTTCTTCTCCAACTGGGGCGGCGGGGCAGCCGGGGCGGCGGCAGCGGCGGACATGACGAGACGGATGTTGCGACAAAGGGGCCCTGACCAAGGGAATCGGGTGCTTCTTCGCGGGCGAAAGGGAGCCGACGCGGGGGTGGTGCGATGGAGCGATCAGGAGGCGGCGTAATGGGATGCGCGTGTCACAAAGGCTGCAAGTGTCGAGTCGCACCGAGCAGAAAATGAGAGTGACGCGGGAAGGCGGTGGTTGATGAATCGGAACGAGAGGGGACCTGGCTTTCACGTGTTACCGATGGAAGCTCGTCAATGTGGATTTGGACTGTTTGCTCTGCCCCCAAGGAGGGACCCTCGGGACGAGCCCGTCTTCTCTACCCGCGGCAATGCTGGCAATGCTAACCTGGAAAGTAGCAGCGCGACAGCGCAGGGTCCACACTTACAGTTGAGATGCTCTCCGAAAACGGATCGCGGGCAGTTGGTGTTGAGTTTGGACAGCAGAACGTTGGTGATGGTTGCAAATTGATCGGGGCACGGTCGAGGACCAGGGGAGATGCACTTTTTGAGGCTGACGGCGCTCGAAAAAATTGCTGATGGCTTTGGGGGGAGCCGAACGAAGATGGTGCTTGCCCTTTCGCGGTCTGCCTGCAGGGGGGCAGGAGCTGTGCCAGTGGCCTCAACAGACGCTCCAATTGGCTGATACCCCCCTGCGTATCTCAACGCCTTCCTCGGCAGCTCAACGCAATCCGCTTGGGGTTTGACCGATCTTTTGCGGACCGGGTTTTGGGGTAACAACCTTGGAACGATTGGAGTTTCCGAACTCCGACTTTAGGTTGTGCATGCGGAGATCGTCAGTCGTCTGTTGCACCTCTGCTGCACACTGGACCTTCTGCGAGGGATATCGACGAATTTTGCCGCCAGCTCTGTCTTCAACTGGCACTCATTGGTGCAATTGATATGGAAACAGTGAATTGAACTATACAAGCAACCTTGTGCAGTCGGCCCAACTGGTTCAGCCCAGATTCTCTCTCACTCGCTCTGGCGTTGTTCTCAATGCCCGGAGTTGCAGTGGATGCATGTGGCGTTTTGCTGACCCTGCATCATCATCATCCGAAGACGGAATTGTTTTGTGCCGTAAAACTTTTCATTCCCCGAGGGCCCGGAGTACGGAATCTGTATCGTACAATCGCAATGGATAGCCATCCGCCCAGTCTACCTCCGTCTCGGGTTGCAGCAACCGCTAGACATCCCATCCATTCTATACATATAATAACCGTAAACGAACCCTACGCGCCGTGCACCGCAACCCAACCCGATGTGCGCAATGCGCGTATATTACACCCTCTTACAGCTTCTTGCAAATCTCGACCCACTTGTCGGTCGAGAAGCTCTTGGGCCTGTACATGTTTGTCAGCGGAACCGTTCAGCGTCGCATTGGCTTCGGTTAGGGGGGAGGGGTCTGCTTACCGCTCAATGGGGGCGCCAACAGCACGGTCAATGATCAGCTGAGGCAGCACACCAATGGCGCGCGAAACACCGAACAGAACAGTGTAGTAGTTGGCCTCATCCAGGCCATAGTACTTCAGGAGAACACCAGAGTGGGCATCGACGTTGGGGTAGGGGTTCTTGGTCTTGCCGTGCTCGGTGAGCACCTTGGGGGCGATCTTGTAGACCTGGCTGACCAGCTGGAACATGGGGTCCGCGGGCATCTTCTCTGCACAGGGGGTCAGTAAACTCAATTCTAGCAGGGAGACCCAGTGATCGACTTACCCTGAGCGAACTTGCGCTGGGCTGAGTAGCGGGGGTCGGTCTTGCGGAGGACGGCGTGGCCATAGCCGGGGACGACACGGCCGGCGTTGAGGGTATCCCAGAGATACTTGGTGATGGCCTCGTCGCTGAGGTCGTCGCCAATAACCTTCTTCATCTCGGTGAGCCAGTTGAGCACCTCCTGGTTAGCCAGGCCGTGCAGGGGACCAGCGAGGCCGTTCAGACCAGCAGCCACGGACAGGAAGGGCGAGCTGAGCGCGCTGCCGACCAGGTGGGTGGTGTGGGCGCTGACGTTGCCGCCCTCGTGATCCGTGTGGATGGTCAGGTAGAGACGCATGAGCTCAATAAAGTCGGCGTTGTTGCCGAAACCCAGCTGGTTGGAGAAGTTGTAGGCATAGTCCTTGTCCTTCTCGGCGGGGACGACCTTGCCACCCTTGAAGACGTTCTGGTAGATGCGGGCGGCAATGGTGGGGAGCTTGGCAATGAGGTCCATCGAGTCCTCAAAGGTGTAGCCCCAGTAATCCCGCTTGTGGACACCCTTGGCGTAGGCACGCGCAAAGGACGAAGTCTGCTCGAGAGCGGTGACGGCCATCGACAACTGCGCCATGGGGTGGAGGTCGGTCGGGCAGCGGTCGAGGAGCTCCTCGACGAACTTGGGGATCTCGGACCGGGCAGCCCAGTCGGCCGAAAGTTCGCGAACCTGCTGCTCGGTGGGCACCTCGCCGGTCAGAAGCAGCCAGAAGAGGCCTTCAGGCAGGGGCTCTTTGCCACCGGGGGCCTTGGGCAGAAGCTCCTGGCACTCGGGAATGGTCTTGCCACGGAAGCGAATGCCTTCCTCGGCGTCCAGGACGGAGCCCTCCCACACGAGGCACTTGATGCCACGGGCGCCGCCATATACTTGGTCGAGGGTGACCTTGTCGACCACCTTGGAACCGTGCTCCCTGTTTTTGGCGACAGCACGTTAGCGACAATCCCACACACAACCATTCAAACGAGACGGGATCCGTACTTCCTCAGCGCCTTGATCTGCTCGATCTTCTCGGGCAGGAGCTCGGCGAAGCGCTCCTTCAATGTCTGCACCCAAATTACACGGTCAATGGATGATGTCAGGCTGCGGGCGGCGGCGCGGAGTGAGCTGTACCTGGCTCTTGGACGAGTAGTATCTGGCCGCGGTGAAGGCCGTGTTTCTGTAAACAAGCGAGGGTGCCTTCAGCGAGGCCCTCATGGTGGAGGTCGCTAGACGCATAGCGGGAGCCATGGTTGGTATCTGGTATGTGGATTGGGAGGTTGTGAGAAGGTGGGAAGAAGGACGAAGATGGAAAAAAGTTTCGGGTGATCAAAGGGATGGCGGCCAAGCTCAAAAAAAAAACCGCAGCTGGGGGAGTTGGCCGCGCCCCGGACACATGGGGGCGGCACCTGCATCAGTGGCCCGGACCAACCGGGGCTTCGGACCAAGGCTCTCCCAAACAATCACTGCTGCACTGTGCCTACTGTTTCCCGCACCTCCTCCCGTCCTCGAGGCACCGGAATTTCCGGATATATCCGCAGTATGTCCTCATTGCGCCTTGTAAAGCTACCAGGTAGTTCGTTTCCTCTGTACATTGGTATTGTTTGCGGGAGGCTAAATCCCATTCGAATCGGAGCAGAGCTCTTTGGTGATGCCCTCACAGCTTCCTGAGCTACGACCATTTTTTTCCCAACAGAGAGGCCCCTGCTTTTCGGGTCCCGGGTTGGTTGCATGGCATGGACATTGACGTCACGGTGCTTTGGTGTTAACCAGCGAGCCAGCGCAGAACAACAACGACTAGTGGTTTTGAGGCAATCAGTTCGCTGGTGATCTCAATTGTGAGCAGATGTGATTTATGTGAAGTGGTGACGCAATTGGAGATGGGCGACTGTAACGCGAAGAAATGTCCCGAGCGAAGTCGAGCCGATGGCCATGTTTTGTTGGGTTTCCGTGCCCGGTCGGTTCCATCTCGATTTTCTCCGGAACCTGGAAGTTCCCATCTGAGACCCGGGAGCCGGCTGGCAGACGCCTCGGCAGTCCTTCGGACGGACAAGCGGCTGAGTCAGCCACCCAGAAAATCTCTTGCCTTCAAGGTTGCGCAGCAAATGTGGGTCACACCACCAAAAGGTCGTCGGCCGCCGGCGCTTCCTTTCTCTGACTGCGCCCCGCCTCCTTTCTCCATCCCACAAAGAAACACTGGCGTTGCTGCTCTGCCTGTTGCGACTTCCATCGATTTTATCCAGGCGCGCCACCCCGAACATATTCACATCGATTACAGACCCCAGTAGCCCCAGTGCAATATTTGCTGGCCTTGAATAGCTTGTCACTGCGACCGGTGCAGCAGGTTTAAAAGACTTGAGAATTTAGCAGAATCGGTTGGTTCAGTCGCGGTTCTCGAACGAGCGGCGTGTTTCGCGCCAGATCTTTTTTTGCGCCTCCTCCCAGTCCGTTCTGCAACCGAAAAGGCCTTTTCCAAGCTGGATTTTTGCGTCGCCAACATACGCGCTCATCGAGGTCTCGTAATTCGTTAATCGCGGTCTTGCACATCGTGCATTAACGAAGCCGGGGACTGCCCTCGACACGCTCCATCATACTTTTGTGACCTGAGGAGCGGCATGACATAGAGCCTTCTGCCTGGCAACTTGGCGCTTCTCTGTATCGCGGAATACGGGTCAATCTTCTAGTCGGCCATCGCCCACCAGTATCTCACCATGGCGACGACCGTCGTAGCTGAGCTGGAGGCCGGCCTGCAGGCCATGCTCTCGCTGAAGCCGCCTGGAGTATCGGGCTCTCGAATCACGAACATCACGGCGCTGTGTGTCGCAAACGTCCAGGTGAGCAGCAGCATAACCCCGCGAAAAAGACCCTGTGGCTGATCCTCATGCTAACCTCGTCGTTCTCCGGTAGTACGAATCGCTCCTCATCCAAAAACTCTTCACCCACTTCAAGAAAACACCCGGCACACACAAACTGGGAGTACTCTACGTCGTAGACTCTGTAACAAGGAAATGGTTGGACCAGGCCAAAGCCCAAGGACAGACTCCGGCCCTTTCAGCGCCAGACGGGACATTCGCTGCAGGCGTGCATAGAGTAACAGAACTGATACCCATTCTGATGAGCGACATCATTACAACGGCGCCAGAGGACCAAAAGGTACGCAGAGCACATGGCATCGAATGCCACCTGATTCCCAGTTGTATACCAGCACCATGTGAGGCGAGCCCAAGACGACCGTACCCTGCAGACCACGACCACAGCGGTCACACCGTGGGTCATGGGCTTCGAGGCTCTGTTGAGCCCGCCTCGCTCGTGCTTTGCGCATCCATTCTCTTCTTTTCTTTCATGATGGATAGTCACTCACAAGGATGGTTGCTCGTAGGAGAAGATTAAGAAGCTAGTCGACATCTGGGAGAAGGGCCAGACGTTCCCTGTTTCCATGGTCAACTCGTTCAAGGAAAAGGTGAATGCACCGCGAGCTACGAGTAGGTCTTACCCTGACATGTCCTCACCGCTTTGTATGGCGGAACCATTTCGCTCTAACCGTATCCCTGTTGGCAGATGCGTCGACAACACCCCCTGGTAGCCCTCCCGCCAACCTCTTGGCCTCGCTTGGTTCTGCGAGCAAACTGCCAGCACCACCGACAAACTCGGTTGTTCCAAACATCATCTTGGACAAGCTTGCGAGCATTGCGAGGCAGAATGCGTCGTCAGCGCAGAGTAATCCCACCCTAGCAGCTCCGGCCCCGGCCCCAGCTCCGGCTACTGCACCTATGTTCGGTACATATGGTGGCCCGCCTAGTAGTGGCGCGATGCAGCCGGCTCCGGTACCCGTACAAGCACAGCCAAGCATGCCGTTCCTGCCGACGTCTCAGCCGCCTGCCCAGCCCGTAAACGTACCAGGACTGCCGTTTGCCTTCCATCCACCGGGGCCACCCGCGCTGGCAGCGCCTCCGGCTGCTGCTCCGGGTGCTTTCCCGCCGCCGCAGAATGGCTCAAGTAATCCGGCTGCTGCTACGGTCCAGCTTGTCGCCGCGCTTGCGGCACAGGGCATTCCCATTGACAAGATTGCCAGCGTAATCCAGATGATGGGCCAAACGAGCGCCATCCCCCCGGCAGCTCCCCCGCAGATGCCCCAGCCCACTCAGACCGGCTACGCAGCCCCTCCTCCGGTCGGCGGTGTTGGCCCTGGCCCTGCTCCTTGGGACGCTCCTCGACCTGATGAAGCACGTGATCGCGCCAGCTATCACAGCGGCATGAGGTCGCCGAACCGGCCCCGCGGTCGGTCTAGGTCCCGGTCTCCCCCTCGTTGGGATGGTAGGGGTTCTCCAAGGTCGCGTGCGAACGAGCGTGGGTTTGACTATGGACGCCCGGCCTCGCCTGGCCGCGGCCGACCGGAAGATAGAGAACGCCGAGGACACATGCCTGAGTATCGCCAGCGGTCACCACGCGGACGGCGGGATGACAGCCCGGACCTGGAGTCGTTGCAGCAGGAGAAATGGGTCGAGTATGACAAAAACCTAACAAACGGCAGCATCAAGGTGTACAGCCGGACCCTTTTTGTGGGCGGTGTGACGTGAGTCCCCCGGCCGACTTTCACATACACATACATTCCTGCACAAATTACTGACTATCCGCAGTTGCACGGAAGCTGAGCTCCGCGAGATCTTCACCCGTTTTGGCCAGGTCCAAACCTGCATCGTCAACAAAGACAAGCGCCATGCCTTTGTTAAGATGTTTTTCCGCAAGGATGCCGAGCGGGCAAAGGTCGCTATGGAAGAGATGCGCAGCCAGGAGTTCCAACTCAGGGTAAGCAAACACCCTCCCCCCCCGCCTCCCTCCCCTCCCCTCCCCCTTCCCCCTTACCTACCCTTACCATAACTAACCACCCCAACCCCCCCAAAAAAAGACAAGATGGGGAGTAGGCTTCGGACCCCGCGACTGCAGCGACTACCAAAGCGGCGTCAGCATCATCCCCATCCACAAGCTGACCGAGGCCGACCGCAAGTGGATGCTCACGGCGCCCTTTGGCGGCTCGGGCGGCCGCCCCATCGTCAGCGGCCTGTGTGTCGAGGAGCCCGACATCGAGATTGGCGCCGGCGTCTCGTCCAAGGCCATCAGCCGCCGCATGCAGACCGACAAGGGCGGCAACCACGGTCCCAAGTCGAGTCGGCGTGATGAGGATGAGCCGATGGGGGGGTATGGTGGGCATGGTCATGGTCATGCTGGGCCTAGTATGGGTGGTGGTGCTCCTCCTGTTGGCGGTGGTGGTGGTGGTGGTGGTGGTGGGCCTCCCGGTGGTGGGCCTCCCGGTGGTCGGTGGCGTCATAAGGAGAAGCATCACGGCGGTGGTGGAGGTGGTGGTGGAGGTGGCGGTGGAGGGCGCGATCTGAGAAGGGGCGGTGGTGGTACCGGTGTCGGTGGTGACGAGCCCATCGTCATGGACTTGCCCGATGGGATTACGATGGGTCCTAACGGCATCAATTACCCACCTAACTTTGCGTTTGGCGCCGCAGCGTCGAATCCTTAGAAGGTTGAGGTTGGCTTCGGCAAGTGCAAGTTGGCAGGGACGGGGACTTGGTACTATTTGAGTCCTCTGAGAGAGGAGGATGAAGAGGGAGAGGAGGATGAAGATGGAGAGTAATGGAACGTGGGGGGCTGGTGGGTGGGGGTCTCAAAAGTATGGAACGGCGCCTAGGATTGAGGCGCTGAGGTTGGGGGGTGTGAACATGCGGACCTACAGACAGGTAGCTCACCGTCCTGCAAGGGTGCGAATGAACGATAGGAGGGGCATGAACTTCTGCGTTTCTCTTTCTCTTCTCTTATTCAGTATTGTTGTTGCCTGTATACACTACTACTTTTCTTCCGTCTTGAGAGCATGCACTATGGGCTTGGGATGACCTTGGTTTGAGGGTGGATGGGGTGATTTTCTCGGGGCAATCTTAAGATGGCGTTGGGGAGCGAGCGATGGAGGCTGCTGAGCTAGGAATGGAACCGCTCTCTCTTGGACGGGTGCGTGACAAGAGTTGTTTTCACTGTATTATCCAGTATCCGCCCTGAGTCAGCAAAGGGACCGAATCTCTCAACTCAAGATAACTCCTTATACGTGACAGACCATGATAAGGTAATCTATCTCTTGGTTAGTGGGTCGTAAACAAGATGTGGGTATCTATTTTAGGGGCTCGGCGGTAAGACACAAGGCTCGAGACTCCTTTTGTTAGGTCCTAAGGCCGGAACGCAAAGGCGAGATTAGGAAGGAGAAGGATCACTAAAGCAGAGCAAGAGAGCGCTGTGGTGAGCCTAAATTAGGCTGTACCACTGAGGTGGGTACCTCGTGGATGTTGAAGTGGTCGACTTAGTACACTCACAGTGATGCAAGCACTGGAATTATGCCTCAACAGGCCCACAATGCAAATCTAACGTGATTGCCCGTCTAGACAGACGGCGAAGCAACTACCTACGTAGGACTTGAGTACGCAACTCGAATGCGGAAAATTGTATTGGAATCAGGTCTTGATATCCCCCGAACCTATAGTTGCGAGCCGAGGGTACCTACATAGCCTGCATAATCAAAGCACTACAGATAACTAAAAATGCAAGGGGAAAATAGACCCTAGGTAGTTATATAGAGGAGGGTTTCCTACCTTAGTTCAATAGAGTAAATGTAGAGCCTTTACGGAATAATTACTTTAGTTACTTATTTACTAATATTAATAATATAAAATATAAATATAAATATATAGAAGAGTAGGTAAATGTTAATAACTTAGTCTTCGATTTTTTTTTTTTTTTTTTGTATATTATACTCTCTATTGAGGTATATTATAATAGTAGAAAGTTATTATTAAGACTTGTTTATTTACTACCCCTAATTACTCTTTACTAAACCTACAACACATCTACATTTCGTACTTTAGATCAAGCTAATCTTCTTCCTTGAGAAGATAATTAGCTATCAACCCAAAGTCAACCCCTTCTGCCTGAAGAGCACGTTTAGTCTCCGCCGTCAAAGCCTCGATGTCGAGATCTAGGCCCCTATTCCTTAAGTGTAAGCCCTCTAGGGCAGTTCCCGCCTGTAGCGGCCTTATAGCAACCCTCTGATCCCGTCTTCGACCGCTCGAAAACTGTTTTAGCGGCTTCCACGCCTCTTGCTGCGTGGCTTCCCACATTGCAAGCAACGGTTGGGTAGGGTCCTCATTGAAATGCATGTTAGGGCAAAATAGGCCTGTCTCGGTGTACCGAGGGCCTTGTACAACCCCAATGGTAGGGTTAGCATGGCGCTTGAGTTGTGAGTTATCGAGGTAAGCACGGCCTATAGCCGGCCCCGACTCTACTACGATCGGGCGCCCTTCCGCGTCAATTGTAGGCGGGGGTGGGTCAGGGTGTGGGATGATGGCGGGCGGACGCTGGATGGTTCTGAAGCCCTGTCCGCCTGGCAGCGGTATTTTCGTGACCTGAAAACCCTGCTCTTTCTCCTCGTTGATAGATAGCATGAAAACCCGGCCGCTAGCATCTCCAACCACGAGCCGCGACTTGTCCGGACAAAACATGCCGGCTGTGATCGGGGCTGGGGCTTCTAGGAGGTTTCGGACGAGTGGCCGGCTCGAGGAGCGGACATTCCAGACCTTCACCACGCCATCCGATGAGCCCGTGTAAAAGCGATCCGGTGTAGTCCCCCAGGCGGTGAACTTGACACCGACATCCTCTCGTTCCCTGTCTCCGCGGTACTCGTCGATCGGTTCGCCGTGTCGGAGGACGTGGACGGGCTTGTCTCCCCGCGCTGTGTCCCACACGTACGTGTTGCCGTCCGTGCACCCGGCTGTGACGTAGCAAAATGAGAAGCTGTTTGGCCTGGAGATACCGTCAGCGGAGGGTCAAAAATCTCACAGGGTGAGAGCAACTTACATGATTGTCAGCTCGTTGACATCAATAGCGGTACAATCCAGCGTCTTGATCGGGCTGTACGCCTGGACACCAAACTCATCCTGATCGGCTGGCCGGAAGATCCTGATCTGGGTGCGCACACTAGGCTCCAGATCTAGGCCCAACGGCGATGTGGCAGCGATGAAGCTTTCCTGTGACGGATGCCATAGGACCTCGAACACGTTCTGCGTAGTGGCAGCGGTGACGCGCCACCTCTCGCCGGTGAGGCCATCCCACAGACAAAGCTCGCCTGAATCCCGTCTTTCTACGGGGATGTCGTTGTCATCGTCCGTTCGACTTCTCGGCGAGTATCCAACCAGCAACATGTGCTTGACTTTGTCGGCGAGACCCCATTGCATGGTCGCAGGATAGTAGGCCCACTTCTCGGTCGGAACAGCGTTTCCTCTCTCATCCGTAACGCGAGAGCAAGAGTAAGACCGGAAGGGACTCCTCGAAATGTCTGCAGAGTCGACGGTGTAGATGCGGACTGCATCAGCCGCCACGTCGGCGGCCGTAGCCACCATGCCGTGTTCATGCTTCGAGGTAGCAACGAAGTTGACGTTGCCATCGTGCCGCCATTCGCCCAAGAGATCCATCGAGGCTCCGGACTTCTCGGCTTTCCAAACCTTGACCGTGCGGTCGAAGGAGCAGGTATAGGCTCGGTTGTGAGCAGCGTCGTAATCAGACGACACGACTGAGGAGTATAGCCACGGATCCTGGCTCTGCCTCATGGCCTCCCTCGCGTTATCCCCCTTTTCGACGACGGGCCGGACAATCCGATGCTCCGGGTACGCACGGAGGGAAATGTCACTGCAGGAGCCCAGAACCAAGTTTCCAGGCTTGTTGTACTGCTGGTTATGCGAGTCCGAATGTTCGGTCGTCCCGCAAATGAAGCCGTCGTTGGACACCCAGGAGATTGTAAAGATGTCGCCCGCGCAGCCCGTCCACTCGGCCCTCTTCTCAAGTGCATCTTCGCGGCACTTTCGCAATTCGTTGTTGAAGTGCTCGTGGCACCTCATCGATCCAACTCCGCGCTGCCCAGAAATCTCTCTAGCCAGCAGCAGGGAGTGAACCCGGCTTGACCGAATAAGGGCGCCCCGCCCATCGCGGCCGTCCCTCTGCAGTGTCAGCATGGCCGGATCTGACCTGGTCTTATTGTTAATAAGATCCAAAAACAGGTTGTTGATATCATCCGTTGTCCTCCGGGGAAGGTGCTGCTCGCGAGCAAACGCGTCCAGGATCTTCGGAACGAAGCTCGGATTTCTAATGAGTATCTTGCTGAGATCTTTCTTGGCATCCTTTTTGTCCCTTGATGCCGATAACGCCAAAGTCCGCCGGGTTAGGGCACGGAGGTACTTGACCTCGTCGGCCGTGAAATCGACGTGGAATGTGACGGGTGTGGCAAGTTCTGCAGGATCCAGTTGCAGAGAGGAGCCCTGGGCACCGCCGACAATCGACGTCCTTTGTCCTTCTGCGAGGTATGGTTGCCTCTGTTCGGAAAACCATCTCGAGACTGGGTTGCTTTCTTCGTTCTCCACAAGGGGGCCCCGCGCTCGCCATATCGTGGTATGGGCCTCCGTCCTCCCATTCTGCGGTGTGCGCTGTCTAGCTCGGGGTATCGCGGAGAGAGGAGCGGGAACAGTAGGTGTTGGGGTCCTAACTGGTGATGACCGGATCGGTGGGGCCGGAGCAGCGGCCGGGGGCGCGACGACAGCAGGTGTTGGGGTCCTGACTGGTGATGGCCGAATGGGTGGGGCCGGAGCAGCGGCTGGGGGCGCGACGAAAGCAGGTCTTGGGAGCCTAGCTGGTGATGGCCGGACGACTAATGCGGCAGGAGCGGTAGGAGGTTCGGAGCTGGGCAGGAGATTTCGCGGGCTTTCGGGGTTCGGCAGCCGTCTTTGGGGGGGCTGGGGGGGGTGGAAGGCCGCGGCCGTTTCGACGACCCCTGGTGTATTCGGGGGTATCTCGTCGTCATCGTCGTCAATGACAATGACTTCCGGTGGTGTCTTCGCGGGGTTCAGGCTAGAGCGTCGCGATGCCGAAACCGCCCCGTTGGGTTTTCCATGACCGTTTGGGAGTGGGTGACTCGGGATGACTGGGGGTGGGATGGGCGAAGACGAGTATCGGGGAGTAATCGACGGCGCTGGAGGGATGCGCGTTGGCTCTGGCTGGGAGTGGCGGAATGGGGGGAGGGGAACCGGTGTTTCGAAAGCCGGTCGCGGTGACGGAGCCGGCGGTATCGCGCTGGGTTGGACTTGGGAGAGGGGCACTGGGGCCAGCGATGCGGTACTCGAAGTTGGCTGAGGGCAGGGCGCCGGAGCCGCTGGTAGAGTGGAACAAAATAGAGCGTCATTCTACGCCAGAGGAGGATATATGGGTTAGCCTGCCGCTCGCTATCGTTTCACAACCGTTCACATCCGGGTCTAGGAGGTGGACTGTACCGGGCGTTGGGCAAGCAGATGCACATGGCGAGCTGCCAGGCGCGCCACCTCGGCCTCCACTTCCGAGCTAATCGTCCCGTCGTTACGTAGGTCAAAATCGCGGTAGAATTCGGCGCCGGTCACGAGGGCAACGACCTGGCAAAAGCGTGCGCGTTAGCGAGGGGCAACGAACGAGATTATCGGGGAAGGGACACTCACCACCTCTCGGATTCCCACCTTATTCACCCGATCCCCGGGCAATGTCGCGATTTGTGCATCGATGTGCGGGTAGACTTGTCGGTTTTTGCATTCCTTCAGCCGCCTGTTGATGGCTGCACCTGCACCCTCCTCGAGTCGGCTCCGCTTCGTTGGACGGTGGGACGAAACCACTGGCCCCGGCCGAGCTGCCGAAGCCGTCGTTGGCGCGTTGGGGCCTGGCCTAGAAGGGCTGGTCAATAAAGATCGATTGCTCACTGGCAGTACGGCTGCAATTTGGTGGATTTGAAGCAGGGTGGAAGGGGATGTGGTTGTGGTAACCGCGGGGCTCATATCGAAGGACGTCGTAGCCGCCAGAGCCCGCGCGAGTCAAAATAACGCGATTCCCGTGGGAATATCGCAGTATAAATTAGAAGAATCGCGGTATACGTCGAAATAACGCGTTGATAGTCTTACGTACCGAGGTTCCATTGAAAGTGTGTCGTGTCCTAGGCTGTATAGGTAGGCTAAAAGTTTAATTGCAAGATTAGTAGTTTAATTGCAAGATTGGTCAGGCGAAAGCTGGAAGGAACAGTGGGGTCAGCAAATTAGTACTAGGATTATATAAGCAAAGTTAACTAAATAAAGAGTTTTTAATAATCTAATACTTACTTAATTACAAAATGAGATAAAATACGCTTATAAATGAGAAATATAATTTTATAAATTATCTTAGAGTATTTAGCTAATAGTATTTACTCTATATCACCTTGATATTTTCTAAATTTTCTTTATTATTTATTACATCCCCTCTCTTAGAGCCTCTAGAAAGTATTAGAGCTAGTAGGCTAGCTAGCTAAGTTAAAGCTACAAGAGCCCCTAGGCCGGAGTAGGCTACTTAGCTAGTAGGGTTATTAGGCTAGCTCGGAGGATTAGTTCTGCACAATAAGAGGCTTACACGTATAGCTACTATCACGGGTGGTGATGCAATGTTGGGTACCAAGTAGGATATTCGTGGAAAGACGAGGGAGGCAAAGTGGTGGGCTGCAGGCGCGAGGGGAAAACCCTGCGCGCCTGCGCACAGACCACGCGCAGACCCACCTTGTGGGTCTGCAGCCCAACCCAGTGCAAGTCACGGGTTAAGCCCGTGACAGCTACATTAGGTCTAATATAGCCTTAGCCCTCTCCTAGAGAACCCAGATCCTACAGATCCGAATTACTTCCTTTCCCTCTCTTCTTTGATGTGGGATTGACTGCGCCTTTGTGATTCAGGGAATGCAGTGCAGAGCTCTCCCCAGCCAATTTGCCCTGGGCGCAACACAGAGAGGGCACCTTTCATTAGACAATATCATCACCAAGGCTATTGTCTTTCCAAGGTCCTGCCATTGCTAGGTACATTGAGCTTCATCTGACCAGAAGACCACACTAAGGTACCTACCTTGCCAGACGATTTTCCTACCTTATAGCTGTTGGTTTTCCAACCGGTCTCCGACCTTGGAAAGACAAAGTGGCACCAAAGCTCCACATTTAACCCTCCACGTTTGAGCCCCACCCACAGCAGGTCTCCACAAAAGTCCAAGTCCACCGAAGAGAGGTCCGAAGTCAATGCCGCACAGCCAAGTGCGACAACCAGATGCCACAATCAAATGCCGTCCCGAAAAGGAAGGTTCAAGGGAGGATTACCAAGGTGCGCGCGCGCATGGCCTTGTCACTGCCCGTGTATCAACAGTGCAGTCGCTGTAACACGACTATCAATGCAGGAACCCGCAATGCCCAAACTCGGACGTCTTCGGTTGTTCAGTGGAAACGTTCGATCCTTAAATCACTGTCCAGGCCATTCTCTTCTCAACTCGGGCGCTACACGGCGTCACAGGGCCTTCTGCACGCAAGCGACTTGTGTCGCAAAGATGTGATTGATCTTTGGTAAGGATTTGTGGGCGGCGATGTGATGACGGCCCAGATCACCGGAGACTCTGTACGGAAGAATGCCAATAAGCCTTTGAGCCAATCCCACAGAAACCAAAGACTACCTGTTCTCGACCTGTGATTATATGCCCAAGAGCGCTGTCTCGGGCCGTCCGTCGCTACCTGCCGCCGTCCGGATCCAACGGTAACGGTAATTGGAACGGTCATGACGGTCAGATAGTCCTAGGCTCTGAGGACTTTTGAATCCGTACCGGCAGGAATCCAAAGTAGCCAGAGATGTGTGCAGGGTTGAGACGAGCAAACCGTCAAAGGGCATCTCGCCAGTATTCTAGAGCGCGCCCTGGATAGGATGTACATGTACAAGGTAGGGTGATATACAGAGCTTAGGCTACTTGTAGATATTGCCAAAAATATACATGAACCTTCTCGATGATCTACTTGTTCTCTGAAATGACTGAATCGGTGTTGCGGGCCTTGGGAACGGGGCTAGATGAAGGGTTGGTAGTCGTCGAGAGGGTATAACCGGACAGGACGTTGGAAGAGAGCCGGATTGGGATGTTGAGCTCGATTGTAAAGCAGCAGTTGGGAGAAGACAATCAGTCAAGATGGGTTGTCATTACAGAGCACGAATTATGGAATTAGCGGATGACTGCCCTATACACTGGCCTGTATCTCGAGTTCTAGGGTTAAATACCTGGTATTCAAAGGAACGAGAGGTGAGCTTTTAAGAGGGAGCTCCGTACTTTGCCAACGAACTGCTTGTATTAATGTGATGTTGCCTATCTCTGCAAGAGTATCTCAGGAGCCTAGCACGTGAATAAACCACGAGCGGGGGGAGGGGGTAGTAATTATGCTCCCGTGTTAGTATAAGTACGCTGCCGCCTTCGACACAAAACGGACATCCCACCTGCCAGCCTGTTTCAGCTGCGTCCAAGTTCCAGCAATGCTTTTCCACCTATCCGTCGCCAACAACGACGAAGATGGTATCCACGACATCTTTATGCGGGTCGACTAGACCCCCTCAGTCGGAGCGCGAGTGTAGAGGTCGGTCAGTTACTGTTGCAGTATATAGGGTAGCTGTGGCCTTTGCAAGGCAAGGATGTCCTTGTGCCTTGTGTGACAGTTACACAACGCTACTCTCTAATTGAGAGAAACGGAATGCCGATGGAAAATCGCTTGAATAGACATGCTCCTCTACAGTATTCCGTAGTGGTATACAAACAACCCCCACAAGGGGTCAAAGATCCAAAATAATAATAACAAAAATACCTCCCGCTCGGAACCAAGCAAAACCCAAAAGCTGGCTATGCAAGCCACTCAACTCTTCCAAGTTGCCAAATGTAAGAATTAGAGCTTGGGCTTCTCAACCGCCCGGGCCGCAATCTCCTCGTACATGCGGTCGATCTCGGTCCGGAACGCCCTCGCCGTCTGGGGCCGCTTGAGCTTTAGTCTGTTGTTTCGCATCTCATGTCAGTAGCCATACATCGAGGGCGGAAGAGAAAGGGGGAGAATGTGTGCGAGAACAAAAACGTACGTGGGCGTCAGCAGCTCATTCTCAATGGTAAACGGCTCAATGTCGAGATGGCAGTTCTTGACCTTCTCAAAGCTGTTGAACTTGTGTTTCTTGCTAATCTGGTCCAGCAGCTCGAGGAAGGCACCCTTGACGCGCGGGTCGTTGGCCGCCTCGCGGACGGCGCTGATGTCGTCGGCGGGGATGGGCTTCTTGAGGATCTTGGAGGCGTAGGGCGCGAACTGGACCGGGTCGACGCCAAAGACGGCGACGAGGCACGACTCCTTGGGGTCGCCGTGCACAAAGGCCATGGCGACCAGGTTGGTGCTGCCCATAAAGACGTTCTCGATGCGCTCGGGCGAGATGTACTCGCCCTGGGCGAGCTTGAGCACGTTCTTTTTGCGGTCGATGATCTTGAAGCGGCCCATGCTGTCGACCTCGACAATGTCGCCCGTGTGGAACCAGCCGTCGGCCTCGATCGTCTTGGCCGTCTCCTCGGGGTTGCGGAAGTACTCCTGGAAGATGATGGGCCCGCGCATCAGCAGCTCGCCGCGCGGGTTCGGCTTGTCGTCGACCGTGTACTCGTAGTCGGGCACCGACTCGATGCACAGCTCGACCGACGGGCAAGGGGGCCCGATGTTGCCCGTGCTGAAATCGCCGGGCACCTGGACGGTGCCGACCGCATAGGTCTCGGTCATGCCGAAGCCTTGCACAAAGTTGTTGCCAAAGGCGGCGCGGAGGAACTGGTGCACGTCCGGGTCGAGCTGGGCGCTACCGCTGACCATGGTGCGCGCGCGCTGCAGGCCCACCGCCTTGAGCACCTTGGGCGTCCAGATGCGGTCGTACAAAAAGTGCTTGTTGGTCGCACTGCCGAGGGGCAGCTTCATGTTGGCCTTCTTGGTGTCGATGACGCGCCGGGACAGGGATCCCTTGAATCCGTCGGCCTCGACCGTCGACGCCTGGATGGCCGAGCTGATGCGGTTGAACAGGCGAGGCACCGACATGAAGCCCGAGGGCCGCAGCAGCTTGATGTCCTCCACCAGGGTGACCATGTCGCCGTGGAAGTACCCGATGCTGGCCCCCTCGGCCAGTGCAGTCTGGTCCGCCATACGGCCGTAGATGTGGGCCAGGGGGAGGTACGAGATGTGCACGTCGCCGGCAAAGACGGTCTCGTTGGACCGGGCCGCGCTGATGCCGGCCACGCCGTTCGCGTGCGTGAGGAGGACGCCCTTGGGGTCGCCCGTGGTGCCCGACGTGTAGTTGATGGTCAGCACGTCGTCGGCCTTGGGAGGGCGCATGGCGCGGCCGGAGCGCGCGCCGAGGGCTTCCACATCGGTCATGGAGAGGATCTGGATGCCGACGTTGGCGGCCGTCGCGTTGAGCAACGACAGCTTCGAGTGGCCGTCCATCTCGCCGGCGTCGAGGGCGTCAAGCGAGATGATGAGCTTCAGCGTGGGGACGCGGGGCGCCAGCTTCAGCAGGGTCGGGATGTGGGGCAGCGAGCAGGCGATGGCCGTCAGGCCGCTGTGGTTGATGATGTACTCGGTCGTCTCGGGGCCTAGCGTCTCGTACAGGGAGACGGGCCACAGCGACTGCGAGAGCAGCGCCAGCTCGGTGATCTGCCACTCGGGCCGGTTCTGCGCCCACAGGCCGACGGCGTACTTGTCCTCCTTGATGCCAAGCCCATGGTGCAGCTCGACGATGCCAGCACCCAGGTTCTTTCTCCGCTCGGCGACCTCGGCATACGTCTGCCAGACGTACTTGGGCTCCCACGTCTTGGTGGCGGCATTCCAGGGCCTCCATCCCAGGCACCTGTTCTTGGGGACCTGGGAAACCGAGAACTCGAAAAGGTCGTGGACGGACCGGTGCGCCGGGTCGTACGTTTCCAGCAGCGGGCCGTTCTGGAAGCGCCAGTGGCGGTAGATGGGCGTGCGGTTCGGGCGCTCGGTGCCGGGGATCGGGAGGGCGTAAGGCGAGCCGGGGGGAGGCGGCGTGGCGATGGTCCGGATGTACGCCGCGGTATCCTGCTTGCTAGGAGCCATTGTTGCTACGGCGCGCGTGGTCGGGGACTCTTGCGACGGAGCGGGGGGATAGTTGGCGAGGCGAGGCGAGGCGAGGGGACGCGGCGCTGGACAAAGAAAGGGATCGCGACGGGGGCTCGAGTGTTCGTTCTGCGCAAGACCGTCACGTCGCTGATTTTACAAGGCGTGGTATATTTACTTTGCGTGGGTAGATAAGAAAGTTTTGGAAAGAGGGACAGAACAAAAGCCAAAACGTCTGGAAGATAGGTGCTCCTTTTCGCAGGCAGGGTCGGCATTCGGCAGCATGTGGTCTCGCATTGGGACGTCTTGGGCCGAGTGCGACAGGGATGCAGAGCCAGGTCGAGACCCTCTTATGTACATGTACCTGCCCTGCCACCTACGGCCGGTGCTCATTGACATCACAGCGGCCGAGCAAGTCGATTTGAGCGTCGAGCATGAAGATCCGTTGATGCCAAAACTCATTCACAAGCACCTCTCTTTTTCATATTTGTACCGCCGATGTAAGCTGGACTGCCTACGGATTGTACTGCGCACGCTGTTACAGGCTGTGTATCCCCAGGCCGGTTGCACCGAGAGTCAGCCTCGGCTGGCGGGCTTCGCGGGGTGGGGCCGTGGCACCGAGTGTGGAGGAGGGCTCCAGGGCTGTGGAGGACGCGGGCTTTTCCAATCGCCAGCGAGCCACTGCCCAAGCCTGCCGAGAGACGCGCTCCGCAAAGTGGGTGCGGCACGACGTCCATGAGGTCCATTACTGGCGGCCGCGTCCACGGTGTGCATGACATGCGCAAGCAGTCCAATCCAAAAAGGCATCATGCTGGCAGCTGGCTCGACAGCGACCAAACGAAGCGTTTTTGGCTTGTTATTAGCACGCGGGGATCCCGCTGGATTCGATGCGGGGTGCGGGAAACGCAAGCGCATCGACGTCTGTCGATCGCGACGCTCCCGTCAGCGACATTGCTGCTCTCCAGTCTCCACAGCAAAAAGTTACAGACAACGCCTCCATGATTGCCGGACCCGTCGGTTTGTCCACAACGTGGCTCTGCCGCCTGTCTCTTCCGCACTATTCTGGTCACCGTCAGATGCAGTCATTGGGAAAAGCTAGGTGGGCAACTTGTTGTCAACTCCAAACATGGAGGATGCACCGAGAGATTGCTGCCTCGGACGGACGTTCGACCTCGGCAGGGCAACCTCCTCCGCAGCTTATTTTAGTGGGTCCATGGCGCCGAGCTTTCACCCCACGATTCATTTCACGCGCCTGGGTGCTTGGCGCTTGGCATCTCAAACGCACGGTTCATCTTCTGTAAACGGTTTTCCTCCTCGATCCAAGCAGTCCTTCAACCTGTTTTTACCAACCGCCGCGAACTTACTGAAGACAGCGTCCACGGAGGCCTTCGTTCGGCGTCGACTACCTACGACTCAACGTCTCAATCCTGCCAGCAGTGGTTCAACCAGCTCGTCACCTTGAAGGCCAACGCGCAATCTGAGTTAAGTTGTTAACAACGCAGCAGCGCACTTTCAACGTCAAGGTGACCTGCGTGGCATCGGCCGTCGCGCAAAGGACGCATTTTATGGATGGTCTCACCTCGATTGAGGCCTGGAGGGGCACGTCGTTCTCTTGTAGTTGATCGAGCGTACCCCGTGCATACAATTGACTTCCCAGTGAGCCACGGCGCCCGCACACGGGATGGGATGGTCTATGGGCGATGGCAGCAGCCAAGACACGGATTTCAGTTTCTTTTTTGAAACGCCAAGCACCACCATAGCTCTGGCAGGTGGAATTGAACTTGGCGACTCGGATTCTATCCATTTTTCCTCTACTCCGGATGTTTGCTTATGTCGTCTTACCGGTGAGCAGGAGCAAGTGGTTATCGGACAAGTGCCCTAAGGAACTGCTCGTTGCTTCCCCTGACTTGCTTCTTCAAAGCTCAAACCCCAACCTTGTTCGAAGCAGAGTCGAGGTGCCTCGTCAAAGCTCAAACGAGAGAGGGGGGAGGGGGGGGTGGGGGGCACCCCTACATATGTTTCTCACAGACAGCCTCGAGTGAAACTTGAAGCGACCATGTAGTTCCCGATATAGAAACTACCATCAAGACAGCGATCACGCCGGCGCCAAGTGCTCGGATCTGCGACTGCCGGCGTCGAAGCCAATCTGACGATGCGCTGCGACCTCAGTTTCGTGGTCGCGCCCCTCTTCATTGGCCCGGTCGACTCGACCGTTCCGTACACCTTCTCATGAGTCATGCGCGACAGCGTCCCCTGGGGATCACCGTTTCAGGAGGGCCTCACACATCCCGCACAGGTACCATGTCGATGAAGCATCTGTTGGGGGGGCATTGACGGTTCGGGTCGACCTGCCGGCTTTTCGAAGCCACCGTTCCTCATTTCTGGCGGTTGTCTCTCGTTTCGCTCGTCCATCTCCCTTTCCGCCATCTCTTCGTTTCTTCTTGGCCAATATTCGGTCCTTACTAGTTGTCCCTGGTCTCGTTTATTCTTTTTTTCTTTTTTACGTTTTCCGTGCTGTGCATCTATCTCCATCTCGACGTCCACCATGAAGCTCACGAACATGTCGTTCCCCTTGATGCTCGTCATCAGGGTCATCCAGGCCGTCTGCGCCCTCGTGGTGCTGGCCCTCTCAGGCTCTGGTAAGGAAGGATCCTACTCCTACTACTACTACACGCCCAAGCCAAAACGGCGCAGGTGTAGATAGAATAAGGATCAGAACCCTAGGTAGCTGACATGGTAAACCACCACCACCACGACAGTCGCCAAGTGGTACAACACGGCCACGGCCTTTTCCTCGCCGCCGCAAATCAACTTTCTCCTCTTTGGCGCCATCTGGTCCTTCTTCTCCCTCAGCTGCATCGAGGTGCTGCCTCGCTTCCTCACACGAAGTAAGTCTAGTAACCAACCAACCAACCAATAGTGGTATGTACACGGACACTCGCTAACAAAACCTGGCCTGGCCCCCCCGCAGTCCCCAAAGCCTACATAGCCGCCCCCTTCGACCTAACCAACACGCTCTTCTCCTTTGCCGGCTTCGTGGCCCTGGCCGTCTTTTTGCAGGGCTTGCTCTTCTGCCGCGGCGCCGTCTGCCACGCGGCCCGCGCCGACGTCGCTTTTGGCGCCTTCTCGTTCGCCCTCTGGACCGCGTCCGCCGTGATGACGGCCCTCGAGATCGTCCGGGCCAAGCGGACTGGTGGTGGGCTGCCGGCTGGTACGGGGGCTGTGCCTGCTATGAAGAAGAAGGAGGCTGTTTAGGGTGGTGTCTAGGGGGTAGTGGAGGGAGGTGGTTTGCCGTTCTTGTTCTGATTAGGGAGTGGGTAGTGGGTAGTGGGTGGGTGGGTGGCTTATTCAGGCTGGGCCCGAACCCGGCAACCCGCTGGGTCGGGATCAGCACCTTATTTGAGCCTCAAGGGTCGGTTTGTGGGTCGGTTGGTACTGACCGTGGGTGGAGGATGCGATATGAGATTACGTGAGATGCGAAACAATATGGGAATACCTACTTAGTTAGGGCGCAGTGTCATTTAGCATGGCCTTGACGGCTTGCTGTGACGTGGCGAGGATTATGGTTCGGCGTTTGGTGGTTTAGAGTGTGTGCGGGCGAGGTATTGTGTGTCATATAGGGGAAGGGTTCTTGTATATGCCAGAATAACCCTATTAGAGATATCTATTTAGCTGCTGTTTCCTTCAGACTGTGTGTGCCTTGGATGATAGGGGATACGGGCACAACAAGTGGCTGTTGTATTTCCCATCTCAACTCGGAGACTGTCAAGCATTCGCAATGCAGACCGCAACCAAAGGTGTTAGTGATCGGCAGACAGGGTTGCATCTGCATGCACACGCCTCCATGTGCATAACTATAGTCTAAAGTCTGCAGAACTGACCCCTCGTTGACCCCGCGCTGCCACCGCCGAGCCAGAGCACGGGGATGCGGGATGGGTTCAGTTGGTCACCTCGTCACCTCATCTCGATGCCAAGCCTAGATACTCTGGTGTCACGAAGCCAGATTGCAAACCCCGGGAAAGCAGATGGGGATCCTACGGTCCTACCTCAAGTCAAGCTCCGACGACCGGCTGTGGGTTGGTGGGGTTAGTTAAGCTTCAGCATCGCCAGTCCCGATATCGATAAGGAAGCAGTTCCATGTCTTAACGAATAAGCTCAAAAGATGCCAGAAGCAATGGGCTTCTCTCAATTCAATCCAGCAAGACTTGAGCCGCTTTCCTCCAGCTCGTCACAAAGAAAACCACAGCCCCCCAATCTGAGGGAAAAGGATGAGCGTGATGGGAAGTTGCCTGGCGTGGGCTGCCCCGCGCCACGAAGCGATGGCGCGATTGCGTGCTCTGGCATTCACCCCACACCTCGGCGACCTCGCCCCCAAGCACCACACGCGACTGGGTGAGAGGGATGGTTATTCTGTAACAAAAACTCTCAAAATGGCGGCATGAGCCAAGGCGCTCCGAATAAGAGTATAGTATGGCGATCGGCTAGTACACAATTCGGATCGGGGCGTGGGGAGGGGGAGAATAAAAAAGGGGAGACGTGTCGCCAGTTCTGGGACCCGGTCCCTCGTCTCTCGTCCCATCCCATCCATCCCGCTCCTTCTTTGTTGTCAAGCTTCACCCATTAGCTGTCTGGCTGCCGCTGCTTTCCTGTGCTTGTGATACCCCATTGATACCCCCCACTACACTCACATCCGACAAAACGACCGCCATGTCTGATCTGTCCAAGCACTTCGAGACGCTCCAGCTCCATGCGGGGTATGTGTTGCCGCCGCCATTCCCTCCAGCCGACACCGGATGAAGTTCGCGCGAGACTGACTTTATGGCGTCTACAGGCAGGAGCCCGACCCGGCCACCAACTCCCGGGCTGTCCCCATCTACGCGACTACGGTGAGCAGGGCATCGTTCTAGAGACCCATTGGGCAAAAGAGCTGACAGGTTACGAACAGAGCTACGTCTTCAATGACTCGGCCCATGGCGCCCGTCTGTTTGGGCTCAAGGAGTTTGGCAACATCTACTCCAGGATAATGAAGTGAGTGGTGGACAGACAACAGGCGGATACCGAGGATTGGTATGCTGACAATGATCCCCCAGCCCCACCGTCGATGTCTTGGAAAAGAGAATCGCGGCTCTCGAGGGAGGTGTCGCCGCCGTGGCCGCCGCGTCCGGCCAGGCCGCTCAGTTCATGGCCATCGCCGGGCTGGCGCACTCAGGCGACAACATCGTGTCGACATCCAACCTCTACGGCGGCACATACAACCAGTTCAAGGTCCTCTTCTCCCGCTTCGGCATCACCACCAAGTTCGTCAATGGCGACAAGCCCGAGGACATTGCGGCCGCCATCGACGACAAGACCAAGGCCGTCTACATTGAGAGCATCGGCAACCCGCGCTACAACGTGCCCGACTTTGAGGCCATTGCCAAGGTCGCCCACGACGCGGGCGTCCCGGTCGTGGTGGACAACACGTTCGGTGCCGGCGGCTACTTTGTGCGCCCCATCGACCACGGCGCCGACATTGTGGTGCACTCGGCGACCAAGTGGATCGGCGGCCACGGCACGACCATCGGCGGCGTCATCGTCGACAGCGGCAAGTTCGACTGGGGCAAGAACGCCAAGCGGTTCCCCCAGATGGTCGAGCCCTCGGACGGCTACCACGGCCTCAAGTTCTGGGAGACGTTCGGCCCCATCACCTTTGCCATCCGCGTGCGCGTCGAGATCCTCCGCGACCTCGGCGCCTGCCTGAACCCCTTCGCCGCCCAGCAGCTGCTGCTTGGCACCGAGACGCTGTCGCTCCGCGCCGAGCGCCACGCCCAGAACGCGCTCGCGCTGGCAAAGCACCTCGAGAAGAGCGAGTACGTGTCGTGGGTGTCGTACCCCGGCCTCGAGAGCCACCCGTCGCACGCGACGGCCAAGAAGTACCTCACGCGCGGCTTCGGCGGCGTGCTGAGCTTTGGCGTCAAGGGCGGCGTCTCTGCCGGCAGCCAGGTTGTCGACGGCTTCAAGCTGATTTCGCTCCTGGCCAACGTCGGCGATTCCAAGACGCTGGCTGTCCACCCGTGGTCCACCACGCACGAGCAGCTCAGCGACGAGGAGAAGATTAGCTCGGGCGTCACTGAGGTAAGTAGTCCGGGCTGAGGAGTGACTTCGTTGCGGGCTAGCGCTGACAGAAATACCAGGACCTCATCCGCATCTCGGTCGGAACGGAGCACATTGACGACATCATTGCCGACTTTGAGCAGGCCTTCAAGGCGGCGGCGGCGACGACAACGAAGGGCGGCGCGGAGGTTACGGTTGTGGTTTAATTATTTTTTGATAGCAGGCGTGCAATTTCTTCTCACAAATATTTGAATGACCTCAGCTCGGTCCCTTGTAGCCTGTGAACTTGCCTTTCAAAATTCTGCCATGTCTTGGTGCAGAGATTCGATGCCTCGGGAGTCGGGAGAGCCTGAAGGAGACCCGGGAAGTGCATACCTTATCTCCACAAAACCAGGCCCCACTAAACCACTGGGGCAGCTGCCAATCACGTTATGCCTCAGAATCCCAATCGGCCCCCTGGAAGCCGCATTTCGTCACTCAACCTCCAAGCAACCGCAGCTCAAACTTCCACAACTAGCACATCACCACCACCACCGCGCACCTCATCACCGTCCGCGCCAACTGCGCGCGCACCACCACCACTACCGCCAAAATGCAGCTAAAACCCCTCCTCCTCCTTCCCCTCCTCTCCGCCCTCGCCACCACCACCACCGCCGCGACCGCGAAAGCCAACCCCGAGCCAACAACAACAACAATCACCCTCCGCATCCCGCCCTCCCCCCCGCAGCTCCCGAACCCCAACCTCCTCCCACCCTCGACCCACGCAACCCTCACGAGCGCGGGCACATCCCTCTCGGCCCCGCTATCCGTCGCCAACACGCTCGTCTTCCACAACGTCTCGGCCGGGTCGTACCTCGTCGACGTGCACTGCCCGACCCACGCGTTTGTGCCGCTCCGTCTGGACGTCGTCCTCCTTGCGCCCTCTACCTTTGGCTCTGGCACCTCTGGCACTGGCACTGGCGCCGAAAAGAAGAAGAAGAAGGTGTTGGGGGGGGTCAAGGTGTGGGAGACGTTTCGGGGGAATGATTGGGGGAATAAGGGGGAGGGGGTGCGCGCTGAAGAAGTGGGAGGTGGGGTATTACGCGGCGGGGGGGTTGTTGTGGATGTGAGGGTTGTTGAGGGGAAGGGGTATTTTTTGGAGAGGAGTAGTTGTGAGTTTTTTTTTGGGTTTTCTGACTTTGCTCTTCTGGGACGAGGGGGGCTGACATATGAACGTGGTGTGGTAGTCTCTGTGATGGGCGTCTTCAAAAATCCGATGATTTTGTTGGGTTTGGTGAGTATGGCCTTGTTCTTTGGGATGCCCAAGTTGGTGGAGAACAGTAAGTCCATCCATCTCAGAAATCAGAAGATGAAAAAAAAAACTGACAGTCTGCAGTGGACCCCGAGATGCGCGCCGAGTGGGAGGACCGGCAGAAGGAAAACCCCATGAATGCCATCATGGGCGCCGCGTCGGGGCAGAATTCGAACCCGATGGGCAACTTTGACATGGCCGCTTTCTTGGCAGGGTCGGGGTCGAACAAGGCTGAGGAAGGCAATGGGAAAGGGAAGGGTGAGAGCCGCAAGAAGAAGTAGTCGTGCCGGAGTGAGATGACGGGGGAGAGGTGTAGTGTATGAGTATCTGGGACATACAAATAGAGCTGTGTGTTCAGTGGTATCTTGCCGGAACCCCCTATTACATCCAAGTGCCGTCACCCCCGTCAGTTCGTCCTTCGATCTCATCTCACTCTTACCACCGATGAAGCAACCGCCAACAGCTGCCCGCACCACTCGCACCAACCAGACTACATATACTACTCCCACGTCCCTCATTTCCAATGCACTCCCCCAGCAAAGCCGCAATCCGCCAGCCGCCAGTCGAGTTGGGGGAGTGCAGAGGGCATCGCATGATGCCCGGGGGCGGTTATTAGGCAACAACCAAAACCGCCCTTGTTCGAATCCAATTTGAGGAAAAGCCAGTAGGCTTTTAAGGGAAAAATCCAGTAGGGTTTTCGTAGCCGGCTCTCCCTTGCAGCAGCAAGCTGAGAGTCGGTGAGCTTTTTGTGTCTTGTTTTTTTCCCGATATCATTCCCACAGTTCTTTTTTGCCCTGCGAGCAGTTCCGAAGAAACGACAATATACCGTTCAGAGACGAAACAGATACAGTCATTGGAACTTTGTTTGAATGCACTGCTAACTTGTGTCACCGCCGAAAACAAAAGTCCCCTGATCGCCTTCAACGGAGCTAACGCAGACACTTGACAAACATTAGACGGGGAGGGCGACAGCATTATCGGAGTCTATTTCACTAATATATATTTGCGAATGTCATTTCCGTCATGAAAACTTGGAAGCAGAGAAACGATGCAGCAATGCCACCGCCCGCCCAAGCATCCGCCAAACCTCGTGATACCAGACAAGAGACTTGGAGAATTGGGAATCCAGAGGAAGTGAACGTCCAAGAGAGATTCACCACCCAAGCAGACAAGCCGTAGTAGGTCTTGACCCAAGTGAACCCCCCTCCCTTAAAAGTCACCTCCACCATCAAAGTCACCACCATCCGCTCCATCCTCTGTTCAACCAGCAGTTAGCCACCATCCCATAAAACATAACCAGAAAGAGAAAGAGAGAGAGGGCGGAAATTCACTCACGATAACCATCCTGGTAAGCATCCTGCTGCCCATCATGGATTGCATCCGCTATCAACACACCACCCAACACACCCGCGCCCAACCCCAGCGCCGCACCGCCCGCCATGCCCATCCCCCCACCGCCCGGCTTCTTATACCCTTGCTGCTGCCCGCCGCCATACCCTTGCTGCTGCGGGTAACCCCCATATTGCTGCTGCTGCGGGTAACCCCCATATTGCTGCTGCGGCGGGTAACCCCCATACTGCTGCTGCTGGGGGGGGTAACCCCCATACCCTCCATACCCCTGCTGCTGCTGAGGCGGATACCCTCCATACCCCTGCTGCTGCTGTTGCTGCTGGCCAGGATACCCACCACCACCATACTGACCATGACCACCACCACCACCACCACGACCGCTCATAAGCCCGCCCAACGCCCCCGGCAACCCACCACCGCTACTGCCCGGCGGCTTATTCTTCCCCCCACTGCTAAAGATCTTGCCTAGCAACCCCCTGCCCTTGTCAGCAGTGCTCTCCGGGCGGGGCGGGAGCTGGCCGGGGAAGGGTGACGACTGCTGCTGCTGCGGCGGCGGGGCAGAGGCCGAGCCGCGGGCGCGGGCGTCTTCTTCGGCTTGGAGTTGGCGGGCTAGGCGGGCGTCTTCGTCTTCGTTGTTGCTGTTGTTATAACCGCCGCTGTTGTTGTTGTTGTTGTTGAGGTAGGACGCTGCTGCACCGGACGACGACTGGTCGGTTTCGTAGGGGTTGGGTTTGGCGTCCGAGGGCAAGGGCGTGTTGCCGCCGGCGGGGGAGTACGAGGGTGGCGGGCCTGCTGGGGTGAGGTCGTCGCGCGGGGGCAGGGCGGGTTCGGTGGGTTTGTCCCATTGGGACTTTTTGGTGTAGGTGTTTACGTAGAACCTTAGGTAGGAAAGAAAGTTAGTCACATCTTGGCGGGAGGGGGGAATACGATGCGATGCGATGCGATGCGATGCGCGATGCGCTTACCATTCATTGTATTGCGCGTTCCAGCGGGCAACCCAGCCCTCGGGCACCTTGGGCGGCGGAGGTCCCGTTGGCGCTTCAAAATCGGCCATGGTGTGATGGATGGGCACAGTCGCAAAAATGGTTTGATAGGATTCTCGTGTGGTTGATGGAAGGAGGGAGAGGGTCGGTTGGGGCCCTCAGGGTTAACAACTGGAAGAGTGTCGTGATAGTGGGGTAGGGGTCGGTGAGCCGGGAATGGCGGGGTAGTTGGAGTGGTAGTCTTTTGTATGTAAGAGAAGGGTTTCAACCGAGCGAGTTACAAGAGGCCTCCGTTAATAATCTAGGCAACCGAACGACTTGAGCGGCATACTAATAGGGACACGCAAAGCGACCGGAAAAAGGGTCCATGTCCGCGAGAGGCACTTGTTGTTGGGGGCGACATTGCGCGGTCCCAGCCAGCACTGCCACCCTCGGGCCACCCTCCTGACGGGAACGGAAAGGAGCAGAAACCGACTGTCCGATGATGGGGTGCAGTGACAAAAATGACAGCGAGGATTCGCTTCTCATTTGCTAGCCGAAGCCGAGCCAAGTTCTTCAATGCGGGTTTTGGAGAATGCCATGTCAGGAACGAATCAGACAACCAGACAGACCTCCGCCAGACGTATCACGTCGGTCAACGCCACTTGCCGCTGGAGCAGGGTTGACGCTGCGGTCAGCCACGTTCAAGACGCTCAACTGGCGCTCAACTCTTAGTATCTGCCTCAACTGGCAAAGTGTTTCCAGCTGATGAACGCGTGGCCAAGGGGCTGTATCTGTTGAACAGAACAGCAGCTTGACTTGAGAGTTGAGTTGGTCACATTCTCCCGCCACCGAGGCTCGGCGGTCTTGGTCAGCGGAGCATCGCCCAGAGTCACGACAACATGATTCCATGTCAGCTATCTTGTAAATATGCTGAGCTGTAAAGGACTATCCAACTGAAATCTAGTTTGCGAAAATATGCAGCCTATTGGGATATCGTTTTTTTCGATACCACCTCAGTCCCATGCACCGCGTCGTCTTCCTGTGACGGAGATAGCAAGTCCCCTGAATGCGAGCTGTAGCCCCTGGCCCGGTGCCCAGACCTCGAAGAACTCCGATCCGTTGTTTCCCAAAAAGATGACTTGACAACGCCGCGCTGTAAAGAAAATCAATAAAGCTCTTCCCTCTCCCGCTCCACCCGCCGGTCCCCAAAGAGATACGCCGCCTCCATGCAGTACCCACCGGCACCCGTAGCCATGCGCTGTTCACTGCCGTAGCAGATAACAACGGCGTCGACAATCCCGCTCAGGATCCCCTCCATGGCGCCCAATATACCCCAGCCGATGAAACTGGCAACTAAACCCACCACATATGCATATGCGCTGCCTCGCACGCCGAGCCCGTCTGGCCGGTCGATCATCAGCTGCCGTGCCGTCATGACCCAGCCCGCAAAACCCAGGGCCGTGGCCATGATGAACCGTGTAGCGTGAAGGATCAGCTTCGCAAGCCGGTACGGCAGCAGCGGTGAATAGCTGTTGTGCTTCGGGAGGGCTGCCGGAGTGAGCGTCGTGGTCGGCCGCTGTGGTGAGATGAAGTCCATCTGGCTCAGCCCCCTGGACGACATGGCCAGCGTCTGTGAGTGAATGGCCGCGTAGGTCAAGGTTAAAGGGTTCGTGAGCGCGGCGATGGGAGTTGGGATGAACGAGTGGGCGAATATGCTGAGGATATTCGACAACCGCTGCGGCAACACCAGCAGAGGAAGCCGAATGGCGAGAGCCAATAACGTCGACAGGCTGATAGTGCCGAAGATGGTGGTCATGGCGTGCCCCAGGGCGGCCGAGACGACTTCCCGAGAAGCTGGTGCTGGCACCGCGTTGCGATGAAAGTACCACTGAGATACCGTCGCCGCCGTGGTGCTTCGCTGCACGCCCGAGATGATGGACAAGGTCCAAATATACATGAGGACAAAGTACACCCCGAGCCACCAGCTTGATGCGCTGATGATGAACTTGGCAAGCCTGCTCGAGAAGCTTCCGCCCAGAAAGACCCTCGTGAACATGAGCAGCCAGATCCAGGTCCAGACAACCACCACAGCGAGGCATGTCATGCCGACGAGTACAAGGGCCGAGTTCGCGGCTAGGATCCTGCTCGAAAATTCGAGAATCCCGACTGCCGACTGGAGGGCGTGCCGTCCCTTGAAAACCAAGTACAACCAAACCACTGCAGAGATGGCAGGGACGGCAGCGGCCCACCGCATCACTGTATCTTGAAGACGCGAGCTGCCACCAGTCGGCTGGAAGCTGGAGATGAAGGGATACAACGAGAAAGAGATCAGGATGACTGGTACCGCAACCAGGACCAGGGTAACCAGAGGTTTGACAAACGACCGCAAGGCTGCAAGCCAGACGAAAGAGACGATGATGGACACCAACGTATCAACGGCCAGCAGGTGAAAGGAACCCCGTAGAGTAGTGTAGATGGTGTCTCCGAGAGGCCCGTCCCCGCGGCCGGTATGCAGTAGGATCAACACAAATGTTGAGAACAGGGATGCCAAGGCGATCAGGTAGAGCCACGCAAAGAAGGCGTCGTGCTTAAACATCTCGCCCTCGACAACGGGTGATGCCGGGCTGGCCATCAGATTTGTATCCAGTGAGCTAGGAGGGCGGCCCAGGCCAAGCTCCGAGTCGCCGGTTGAGTCTCTCCTGGGCAGCTGTCGCGTCGGGGCAGCCGTCGCCTGGAATTTTTGAAAAGCCGGCGGGTCGTTATCCGCCGGCGCCTCCATCAAGAGGTCTTCTGGTGGGTCGTCATAGGCGATGGCAGATTCTAGGGTCACATCCTCCATCCCCTTGTTGTCTCTGCCCGTGTCGTCGTCTTCTAGAGCGCGACGAGAATGGCCTTTTGTGCCATTCCAACTGCTCCTGATCCCACGAAGCCGTTCCCCTAGGCCCGAAGTCCCCTCCTCCTGGCTCTGCTCCAAGGAGCCACGGCTGCCGTCATTGTCTGTTTCGACGCTTTCATCCAGTCGGCTCGCAGCGAAGACGCGTCGCGACCGCTGTAGGGCGAACAAGTCGGCGGCCTCCTCCTCATCCTCGTCGTCGTGTTCAAGGGTGGCTTGGAATAATGGTGCATCGTTGGTGGCGTATCGAGAACCAAAGGCGGTGAGGTTACCGAAGCGGGAGCCGCTGGGCTGGTACGGGTTTCCGCCGCCTCTACCTAGGTAAGCCCGCCCTGTGAGCCGTGACCCTCTGCCTTGCCAGTCTGTCGGCCGAGGCGCCCTGTCCCCGTTATCTGTGCCGCCAAAGTTGGATAGTCGTGACTGTGATTGTGCGAGGAATCTGGAGGCGTCTTCAAATAAATGGTATGAGCGGGATTCCGGGGAAACCGCGGGCAAACTGGACTCACATTCGGAGAACATGTCGGCCGGTTCCCGTCGCCCCCTTGAAAGGGTGCTCGACTTCCACACGCAGTTCTGAGGTTAAAAGGCGCTCAACGGTACGGGTTCTCAGAGGGGAGTTAAAGTTGGGGGGAACTGAGTTGCGGGGTGACGGGTCGGGGTCGGAGTGGTGTTGGGGGCACGCGGTGTTGGCCAAGATGTTGGGCCGATGTAATGATGATCCAGTTTGGGTCTCCGGGTGCTTATTGGGACGCTTGGGGCCCGCAAAACTGCAGCGATGGAAATGGCGATATATTCTATATCCCGCGTTCGAGAGGTTCGTGGCCCCGGACAAACCGTGTGTTTTTGTTGTGCAAGACGAAAAGGCAACTTGCAGAGCGAGAAACGGCGGCCAGGGTTGCTCACGAGGCGAGCGACTGACGGCTGCAGGCGTGACTGGGAGACGCTGACCAGGCTGCCGGCCCACTTGACCAGTTCCGATACGGTAAGACACCCGTGTGGATATGCAGTTACAGGCAGCACTGTCTCTGGGGAAGCACAGCTTTGACGCATATCGTCATAGTGATGTTTACCTGCATGCAGACAACCGAGCGCTATAACAAACAAGTGGGAGACCGCGGAAATAATGAAAGCAACATCATCAAATCTATGGCACAGACAACAACAAAAAAAAGGTACAAAGACAGATATGGTCCCATGATGCAGTTGAACCGGTGCCTGTCCGAGCCCGCCGAGACCGCCTGGGGGCCCGCGCACAGGTCGTTATCGGGCGGTTGCGTCACTGATAACGGCCCCATCAGCTGCCGATCCAGACCTGGCTGACCTGCTGATCCGCTCCGCTTGTGTGGAACATTGGAGCTCCAAGCCGCTGCCTGCCCCCACGGATTGGCTGGAGCTCCTGCTGCGCTGCAACTTCAACGGTCGACTGGCGCCCAAGTACAACCTGCACTTCTGCCGGAAGCCCGAACAGTTGTGTTGTGTTCCCTTGCTCATTGATATCAATTCTCAGCGTTTGTGTCTGGCGATTCTCTCACGCGAGCATCCTCACTGGTCAAGCAGCTAGGTATTGGCGGGGCGTCTCAACACCACACCTGCGCCACTGTCTCAAGTGTTTGCCGATCCAAGCTCAGAGACGGATCGAACCAACAACAACGACAAGGACAAGACGAACAACGCAACTGGTTTCAACTTCAACACAAGTCTCCTGATCCACGAACTAGCCAGCAAGGTTAGATTCGTCAAAGCAGCGCCGTCGACGACCAGCGCCCCCGCTCCAATCCGTCCTTCCCAATGTCCTCCGCGCCGTGGGACTACATCGCAAAGCTAGTATGCATAGGCGACTCGGGCTGCGGTAAATCCTCACTCACGATCCGCCTTTGCGAGGGGCGTTTCGTCCCCCACCACGATGTGACCATCGGCGTGGAATTCGGCTCGCGCATCGTGCCCGTCGGACCCCCCTATTTCAGCCCGCCAACCCCATCCCTCCTCCCACCATCCCCAAACCCACCACACGACCCCGACGGCGGCGATAACAACCCCGACGGCACGACGAGTGAAAGCGCAGCAAGCAAGGGCGGCGGCCTCCCCCCACCGCGGACGATCCCAACCGAAAAGCCCGAAAAGCAACAACCGCAAAAACACATGAAACTCTCCCTCTGGGACACAGCGGGCCAAGAAACCTACAAATCCGTCACGCGCTCCTACTTCCGCGGCGCGTCGGGCGCCCTGCTCGTCTTCGACCTCACCCGCAAATCCACCTTTCAGCACGTGACCGACTGGCTGAACGATCTCCGGCAGATCGCCGAGCCCGACATTGTCGTCGTGCTGGTGGGCAACAAGGCGGATCTGGCATCGCCCAGCGCGGCAGAAGAAGAAACAGCAGCCTCGGAAGGAGGGGGGAATAAGAGGGAGGTGACCAGGCAGGAGGCCGAGGAATGGGCGCGGCGGAACGGGGTGCTCGAGTATGTCGAGACGAGCGCCAAGAGTGGGGAGAATGTCGAGATGGCATTTATGAGGGTCGCCGAGAGGATATTCCAGAATATCCAGGCCGGGAAATATGACTTGAATGACAGGCGGTCCGGGGTCAAGGGGCCAAGTGCGGGTGGTGGAGGGATAGGGGGTAAGGCGGTTAGGTTATCGAGTGATGCGAGTAAGAGTTTGGGAGGGGGGTGTTGCTGATTAAATGTATCATGATCATGAGGGGGTTGGTTGAATCAAGTATATAAGGGGGGAGGGGTTCGGTTCCCAAGGGTTGGAATTGTATCAATAATAGGGAGTGGCCGATATCAGGGGGCGGAAGAAATCACTGCCGCCGGGTTGAGGGCAACACAGATAACTTGCATGCAAAGGGGACTGGGGGGTTATGGGTGCAAAAGGGCATCACAATACCACACGGAAGTCATTGAATATACAAACGAGGTGGGACATTCACGCATTCACGTGCAATTTACTTCTTGTATAACTCATTGATCACTTCACCATATCACACTTCACAAGACAAACACAAGAACACAAGTCAGGATTCAGAAAACCCCTTCTAACAGAACAAAAGAGACACAAGTCCAGAGTCGAGTGGACGTATTAGAGTGTGGGAAGCACTCCCTACAGCAGCCAGTTTAGCATAGCGAATAGCCATAACTCCCCTTTTTGCCTCCCAGCCCCATTCCCTCCCATTTTATGCTTTGCTTTGCTTGCATGCCCCCAGACCGACAACTAGATTGAAGAAAAAAACATTGTGGAAAGAGATGGTCGGTTTCCTTCCGGCGAAGTCTCAAGCTCACATCCGTCAACATCGTACAACCTCTTTACAACACCAAACGACCACGACAATTAGATGCCACTTCACGCATCCGCCATCCTCCACGAGTCGAACCACTTCATGTAGCCGTACTGCTTATTCGGGCCCGTCATGCCCCAGCAGATGGGCATGAAGTAGACGTACAGGCCAATAACCGTCAGGTCCAGGACCGCATACGCGCCCCACCGCAGGGCCGCCTTCTGGTTGCGGAGGAACCAGTCGGCGAGGAAGCCAAAGGTGAGGATGGCAAAGTACAGCGCCGGGTAGTAGTGGTGGACGTAGGTGACGCGGGCCATGATGACGAACGGCAGGTAGTGCAGGAACCAGCCGATGACGGGGTAGACGCCGGCGTAGTGGATCTGGTCAATGTCGAACTGCGACAGCTCGCGGTAGCCGCGCTGCCAGCGGAGCGTGTACCACACGACGAGCAGGGCGAAGACGCCGAGGCCCGCGGTGGAGCCCCAGTACACAAGCGGGTTGCCGAGGAGGAAGTACTTGACGATCTTGTCGTCCCAGCCGCACATGCGCAGGCCGACGTGCAGGAGCGGCCACTGCCACCATTGGGAGGCGAGGTCGTCTTGCTTGTCCGGGTCGGGGACGAGGGCGTTGTTCGAGGTCATCATGGCGACGTTCTGGTGTACCGTTAGCATTTGCTGTGCTTCACGGGACTTCTCTAGAATATGGGGGGGGGGAACATACAAGGTGGATAAAGTCCTTCAGGAAGGGGGACTTGTACTGGCCAGGGTCTCCAGGGGGCACTGTCTTGGGTTAGAATCACGTATCGAGAAATTGGTGGCAGGGCTGGCTCTTACGCTTCTCGTTGATGTGCGACTCAATGTTCCAGTGAGTGTAGGTGTCGCGCGGGTTGTTCTCCTTGGTGCAGGTAACCTCGATCTGCTTGAAGCCCCACTGCGGCAGGTTGACGTTGCCAGCGCGAAGGTAGCAGCCCATAACCTCGTGCTTGAGGCGGAAACCAGTGGTGAGAGTGCGGATCTTGCTTCGGTCCCGGGACGCAGCATCGCTGACGACCTCGATCTTCCAGTGATCCTTCTCGTCACCAATCGTCGCGTTACCGTAGGAAGAAACCTCCCACTGAGACTTGCTTACGGGAGCAGCGATCTGGTGCGAGTGCAGGTTGCGGCCGGTCTGGGTGTGGAGGAGACGGATGGTCTCGCCGTCGGCGATGAAACGAGGATCGGCGGCGGCGTCATAGACGGTATCGCGGCGGTTAGGGTAGAAGAACCAGTTGTTGTTGGCGTCCTTGTGGTGGTAGCAGGTCACCTGCTGCTGGCCGGAGCCTTCGGGGTAAACCTGGACGTGACTGTGGAGCAGACCACCGCCGTAACCCATGTTTTTGATGGTGACCATGGAGCCATAGGCAACCTCCAGTGGGCTATTCGTGCCAACTTCGGTGCCTCTCAGGTTGGCCTGGAACAGGGAGGACATCTGAGCATCTCCGGGGCCGGTGTTGGTGAGCACGGCAAAGTGGATGGCGAAGCTGAGCAAGTAGACGAGGAACGGCAAGATGATGAGGCCAACGACGCGAGACGCAACGTGAGCGGCCAGGACAGACTACACCATGTCAGTCCACTGATCTCGAGAAGGGGTATATCCAACCTGAACTTACCACAGGCATCTTGGTGTCGCCAAACTTGTTCCACAGGTCCTCAATGGTGTACAGGCCAACAAGAGCCGTGACGAAGAGTCCCACCAGCTTGACGCTAGTGACAAAACCAATGCTCAGACCAGTCATGAACAGCCAGAGGAACCACTCGGGCTCGAAGCTGTTCTTGCGCTGGCTGTGGAACTTGGCCCAGCAGAGCGTTGTGGAGACAGTGCCAAACAGGAGCATCGAGTCGAGGAGGATGAAGCGGCTGATGGTGGTGTACGAGTTCTCGCAGAGGACCATCAGGGTGACAAACCAGACGGCGGAGCGGCGCAGGTTGAGCTCCTTGGCGGTCCAGTAGGCCATTGGCACGCAGGCGGCGCCCCAGAAGGCATTGAACTGGCGCATGAAGGTGTAGTTGATCTCGGGCGGATAGGTCTCGCCCGACTTGAATTCGAAGGAACCATTGTAACCGGCGAGGTATCCGCTGAGGCCGACGAGGAGCTTTCCGGCGGGAGGCTGCGTTCGAGGTTAGTCGAGGCTCGGATTGTTGTGCGACGGGGGTCAACTTGCATGCACATCAAAGTAGAATTCCCGCTTCAGATAGTGGCTGCCGAACTTTCCGAAACTGTTGGAGGCCGGGTTAGCGGGCGATCGCAAAGAGGAATGAATGGATATATCTCGGGTTGACTAACTGGGCTTCATCCCACGTCACGATGGGGGAGAGGCCGATCTTGTAGAATCGGGTGAAGAAGGCGAAGGCGGTGAAGACAATCGGGGCAATGAGCCATTCCCACTGGTCGAGCAGGTCGAGGACAGAGGGCTCCTTCTTGGCCTTCTTCTTGTCATCGGCTTGCGGCTGCGGGACGATCACCTGCTGCGGAGTGCCCGGGATGTTGCGTCGCCTGGCCGCGTCGCCCACGTCGGCGCCGGAGACGACAGCGGCCCTGTCGTTTCCAGAAGCCATCATGATGTTGTTGTTGTCGCTGTCTGGTCAGATCGGGGACCGAGACTGCGATGTTGCTTCTCGATTCTCAGGGGTCGCAAACGGGCCGCGGTCGTGATATGGAGGATGTGGATAATAAAACGGGGGTAAAACGAGCGTGTCGAAGCAAGTCAAAACGGGAAAAAGCCCGTTGCGAACGAAGGTACCGGTGGCAGATTCGCGCCCAACAAACTGTGTCCCCCAAAAATGCAGGAAACACAATGAAAGGGAGGAATTAAAATGGCTGGAGCCTCGATGTTGAGTCGAGCTTACAGAAGAGCTGAGCTGAGAAAAAAGGGGAGGGATACGACGGGATGCAGGCAACTTCGTGGCCTTTTTTGCTCGTTAGGGGAGCCTCGAAAGTGGCTTGGCGCTCTCATCCCTGCCGGCCCAGGCTCGCCTCGCGCGTCGATGGCCCTCCGTACCGGGCCCACCCCTGTCCGGATGCCCCTCGGATCGTCGAAGCCACTTCTCAATCACCAAAGAAGGTTCCATTTGCACATGGGGTTCGCTTTTGAGGACAGGACGGGAATAAAATATAATATATTACACGACAATAAATAGATGTAGCTGAACAGAGGTTACATCATGAACGATTTCTACCACCAGAGCAGAGCTTCCTCCCTCGGGACCTCCTGAAACCCTCTCTTCCTAGGGAAACCTTGGGCAGCCTGATTTGTGTCACTTTGGTTTATCTCGGTTCATCTCTGGATTTTTCCGAGCCCCTGTATTCAATTGGAACAACTGATTGGTTTTGGAAGTTGGAAGTTATTCCAGGTATTTCCCAGGCCAGCCCAGTTCTCGACTCCCGCAGAAGCAACATTGCTCCAGTGGCTTGAGCAAGACATCCCGGAGCTTTACTTCTGCCACGAGAGGGCCTTGGGCACATGGAGTTCTCTGCGGTTACTGCTTGTCGTGTTGAAGATGGGGAGGAGCTGATTACCGGGCATCGGAACTATGCAAGACGTATACAAGTCCATATTGCGCTCAGGGATAGTAATGTACAAATGATATACACGCATAATTCGTCCATCTCGCAGCAAAATCTCCGGCGCCGCCCGAGCCTGGTTTCTTACAAATCCGCCTTGATAGCAGCCGCCTCCGAATGTGCCTGCGCAATCATCTGCTTCTCCCTCTTTGCCGCATCGTTCATCTTCTTGGTGTTTTCCCGCGCAATGGCGCCCATCGCCTCCCGTTCCTCGATTTCGCGCAAGTCGGCCTCGTCCTGGGCGGTAATCTTGACTGCTACGGCGCCGCTCTTGTCCATGAACTCCTTGAGGATAGCCTCGGACCGCCGGTTCTTCATGTCGATGGTGAGGGCACGCTCGCCCTCGGCCGGCGCGGGAGCTTTGGCAAAGCCCTCTGCCGACGAGCTGGGTTGCGGAATGTCTGAGCCGAGTGTCGCGCCCGGCTCGCGGAAGTAGAGCGTTAATGTGGCGGGGCCTTCTTGGTTGTTGCTGCGGTTGACCACCATGGGGATGGCCGGGTTCCAATATTTTAGCCGCGGGAGCGCATCGCGCCAGAATTTTCTGCCCTCGTACGTAAGCCTTGATGTCTATAGCCTGCCACAGCAGGAGGAGAACGCTCGCACCTCGGTCCCATATGTCCGCCATTGAGCTTGTGGGCAAACTCCATGTGTAACCGCGTCACATCCTGCGGAAGAACTGCCGCCCCCGGGCCATTTCTTATCCTGACGAGCTGAAGCGGAGTCAACAACGGTGCTGCGCTGGGTTTGGGAGGAGGTCGTCGACGGCGAGGAGGGAGGCGCGTGCTACTTTACCTTCTACACCAGAGAGTTAGCAAATTGTTTTTCGGCACAGTGTTCAGGGCAGGTACTTACTGCAGTCAGCTGGTTCAAGCGGCGGATTGCGCCCACCATCTTGAAATTGATCTAGCCGCCGGACTCAAAAACACAACTACAACTGGTTGGGTGGATTGAACGTTCCGTATCGCGCGCCGACGTGAACAGGGACCACTGATTAAGCCGGGAAATTTTTGGCCTGAACTTCCGGGACGGGGCTTCACCGCCTTTGCCTGCCGGAGCCCACTGTGTTCAGGAAGAGGGGACCTCTGGGGCTCCACTGGGTCTGCCTGCCGCGAACCCATGCCAAAAGTTTCCCAGCCCAAAAATTTCGAGACCGAAGACCAAGTGAACCGAGACCACGGAGCAAAAACCAAGGCGATTTACCCGAACCCGCATTCTCACCATGTCGTCGGGACGCGCGCTATCCTCGAGATGGCTAGGAAGGGTCTTCAATATTGAGCGCAGCTCTGCGACATCCGAACTGCCGCTGTACCTTTGCCCAGCATTCCGGTCGCTCTCCATCGAGAGTCGCCTCGTCCGCCGACAATATCGACCGAACACGCGCCCAGTCCAACTACGCCGATTGCACACAGAAACTATCGCAGCAGCCAGCACCGAGCCGCCCGCATTGTCTAAGCAGCCTCCGAAGACGCTACCGCTGCAATGCCATGGATGCGGCGCCCTCTCGCAAACCACCGTCCCCAACGAGGCCGGCTACTACGATGTTTCGCGCAAAGCAGTGACGCAGTTTCTGGGCCTGGCAGAAGAGAAAGATGAAAAGAACCCCCTCAATGCCGATCAGATTGTACAGCAGGCCCTGGAGTCAGTTGATGTCGAGGCTCTGGAACGGCAGGGCATAAACCTCAAGGCGCTGTTACCAGAGCGCGCCCCTGCGACCACGGCTACGCCGGCAGCAGACAAGTCCCCTCTTTGCGACCGCTGCCACACTCTGATCCACCATTCGACGGGCGACTCGATCTACCACCCGAGTATCGAATCCCTACAGGACACGATCGATGAGTCGCCCTACAAAAACAACCATGTGTACCACGTCCTAGACGCCGCCGATTTCCCCATGTCGTTGCTCTCCAGACTCCACAGTCTGCTGGATGTCACGCTGCGTACCCAAAACCGTAGAGCGAAGCCGGTCAAGTTCCAACACGGAAGGCGGATGGAAATGAGCTTCATCATCAGCAGGTCCGACCTCCTGGCGCCCAGAAAGGAGCAGGTCGACTCGTTGATGCCCTACATCAAGGAGACGTTGCGGGATGCCCTAGGGAGGGTTGGCGGGCGTGTCAGGCTCGGGAACATCCACTGCGTCAGCGCAAAGCGAGGCTGGTGGACCAAGGACCTCAAGGAAGACATCTGGAAGCGCGGCGGAGCCGGGTGGATGGTGGGCAAAGCCAACGTGGGCAAGAGCCAGCTCTTCGAAGCCGTCTTTCCCAAGGGCAGAATGGAGTGGGAGGCTCCCAAGCACCAAATCTCGGTCAACGTGTTCCCCAAAGCTCAACCAACCCCAGACGAAACCGCCGCCTCCGACGAGAGCAACGAGCCGCTCCTCCTAGCCCGCACCACCACCCCCTCGGAAGAATTCTCCCTCCTCCCCCCACCCCAACCCGAGACCAACTACCCCGCCATGCCCGTCGTCTCCCCCCTCCCGGGAACCACGGCCTCCCCGATCCGCGTCCCCTTCGGCAACGGCCGCGGCGAGCTGATCGACCTCCCGGGCCTCGCGCGAAGCGACCTCGAGACCCACGTGCACCCGGACAAGCGCACCTCGCTCATCATGAAATCCCGCATCCTGCCCGAACAGCAAGTCCTCAAGCCGGGCCAGTCCCTCCTCCTGGGCGGCCTCATCCGCCTCACGCCGCGCAACGTGGCGCCCGACGACGAGGAGCTCGTGTTTCTGGCCTACGCCTTCACGCCCATCGAGCCGCACCCGACGGCGACCGACAAGGCCGTGCTGGTGCAGACGCAGGCCGAGGACGCGCCCCGCGTGGAGAACATTGCCGTGCCCGGCACGGGCGCCAAGGTCCGGCATGCCGGCGCGTTTCAGGTGCGGTATGATGTGACCAAGCAGCGGACGGGCCCGCTCACGCGGAGGGAGGCGGTCGGGTTGAAGGTGGATAGGTTGCCGTACCGGGTGCTGGGGATTGATATCCTGATTGAGGGGTGCGGGTGGGTGGAGGTGGTGGTGCAGGTGCGGACGAGGCAGTTGTTCCCTAGCGAGGGGGGTGACCAGCAGCAGCAGCCCGCATTCGATCTGAGGCCGGAGCCGGTGAATGTGGACAAGAAGAGGAGGGAAGATGAAGCCGAGGCCAAGTGGCCCGTCATTGATGTGTATAGTCCGGAGGGCAAGTTCATTGGGTACCGGCCGCCGATGAATGCGTGGGCGCTGAACAAGCCGAGAAAGGAGACCAAGTCGAGGCCGAGGAAGAGTATGAAGAAGGCCAAGAAATGGGAAAAGGCGGACAGGAGGGCGAGTGAGCGTAGCGAGTGAGAGTTGGGAGGAGTTTGGATACCGGTTGGCTGTAAGATGGCTGTACGATGTTGTGAACTACATATACCTTGATAACCCACCATGTTCTTCAAATTCCGAATGTGTATGTCTAGTATGATTGATACTCGTCGAGTGCCGGAGAGGGGGGTATAATCTCTATTTCCCAAACAAATGGTCCTTTTCCCAGACCATGCCATCTATCCCAGTACATCACATGGGTATAGTACATCTTCATCATACACACACACACACAAGACCTCATACATATATATGTTGGTCCTCCATCACCCCCTCAAACCCCCGGGGCCCCCTTGAACCGCCCATTATCATCATACCTCGCCTCTGTTCACCTTGTCAGCAACCACAACCACCACCACCACGTTTGGGAGAAAGAACTTACTAAAAAAGGTATAATTCAACGTCACAGTCTCCACATTCCGCATATTCAAATCCTTCAACAGGTCCGGATCCAAATAAAAGAACACGGGCATATCCACCGTCTCGCCCGCCGCCAGCCGCTGCTCCTCAAAGCAGAAGCACTGAATCTTGCTGAAGTACGGCGCCGTCTGGCCCGGCGTGACGCTGTACGTGGCGACCCCGATGATGTCCTTGTCCGAGTGGTTGGTGGCCGTATAAAAGGCGAGGGCCGTCTCCCCCGGCAGCACGCGCACCTCGCGCTGCTGCGGCGTGAACTTCCAGGGGAGCACGTCCGAGACGGACGACGAGAAGGTGACGCGGATGCGCCGGGCGTCGGTGACGGGCTCGAGGCGGGCCGCGAGGTCGTTGTCGGTTTCGGAGGAGGCGCCGTGCGCGCGGACGGGCTGGCCGCCGAAGCCGGTGGTTTGGCAGATCTAGGTTTTGACACCGAGAGAGGTTAGATGAAATAGGTTCGGAGGGAGCGTTTGGGGGGGGGGGGGGGGGGGGGGGAAGGGGTAAACGTACCATCTTGTACAGCGGCACCGAACCATACGAAAACGCAACCGTGCCCAGAATGACGCTGATCGTGTAGTACCTGGAACAAGTCTCACCGTTCAGCAACCATACACCAATCCCCACCACCACCACACCAAACCCAACTAGTCCAGCAGACCTGAAAGATTCAAGAAAAGAAAAAAAGCCCTACGCAGTCGACCGATTCCGCCTCTTATAAACCTCACTAACGCGATCCATCCCCGGCCCACCACCACCAACCTCCCCCCTCCCAAACTGTTGCCGTTGCGCCTTGGGGAAGCCACCCGAGAAGAAGCGCGGGGAGGAGCCGGGGGGAGCTCGGGACTTGGTGATCGTGGCTCGGACGGCAGCCGGCTGCCATTGAGCGCCTGCGGCGGCACGCTGGCAAAAGTGGCAGGACCGGCTCGACGAGACCTCGGCGGCTACGCGCCGGGCGAAGCGCGGTATTGGATTCATCGTTCGGGCTAGGTGTCGTGGGAAGTGAACTTGGGATTTTGGGGGTCGATCGATCGTCTGATCTTGGGGAATGAATGAAACGCCCGAAAAGGCAAAGGTGCAGCACTGCTGGGGTAGCTTCAACGAAATTCTTGGCAGGTGGTACCGGCTGGTGGGCCTTGGCTCCCGTTCACATCACTCACTTACACCCGAGTATTGCCAAAAAGGGGAGGGGGACCAGAGTTTGTTTATCAATGTTGATTTTTGCAGATACCTATCTACACTGTTTCGTTTATCAAGTTCTCCCCTGACTCCATCCTATTGCAATCTAGTGCTCCTTCTCATGCAGCCGCCCGTTGATGCCAGCCGGGCCATTAACCCTTGACGCCAGCCGCCGGGTGGTCGACCTGCTGGCCACAAGCAGCAGCCTGTCCAGAATGTTGATGACAAACATCTGCACCAGCGCAATCCAGAGTCTGACTATGTAGTCGGCAATTGTCAGCCTGGGCTTCTCCCCGCGGCTGAAGGTCGAGTCCTTGAACTCGAACGGGACGTTGGCGCCCAAGTGTTCCACCGCAACGCGCAGCCCACTGCTGAAGCCGTCCTCGTGGAACCCGTAATTGGTCCATGCTCCCGCGTAGCTAATGCCACGCTTGTTCTGGATTGCCCCCAGATGCTTCTGGGCGCGGACAGCCCCGGGTGTGTACAGGGCATGTCGGTAGCTGTACCATCCCTGTACCGTCTCCGGGTCCGGCTCGTGCAGTGGGTTGAGCGTTACCAGCACGTCGCCAAACGCCTCGTGGGGAATGTGCTGTAGGATGTTCATGTTGTATGTGAGGCACACCTGGTTGATGTTGCCCCTACCCCTCGGCGATGTCGACTTGGTCAGGTAGTTCCAGCTGGACCAGGCATTCTCAGACTTGGGCATCAACGACGCGTCCGAATGCAGCACCGCCACGTTGTTGGAGGTGCGGAAGTTCTCCAGAACCGTCCTCTCCTCCTCGGTCGCCGAGTCACGGATGATCGTGTAGGCCTGGTCGCCATGCGTTGCCAGGATGACGTGGTCGAATACCTCGGAACCGCCATTGTCGGTGTGCAAACGCACTCGTCCATCAGCCTCATTGGTGAGCGCTGTCACGGTGGTGTTGAGTCGCAAGTGGTTGGGAGGGAAGCCCTTCATAACCTTGTCGATGTACGTCTTGGCTCCCGTAGCGATGGTGAGCCACTCTGGCCGCGCCGAGACGGTTGAAAGTAGATGGTGGTTCCATCTGCCAGGTTGTCAGCACGACACCCAAGCAATTTCGTAGCGCGGTTAGGTACTTACAGGAACCGAATCAGTGTCATCGCTGGGAAATCGAGGGTGCACTTGTCCGGGCTGGTGCTCCAGACGGCCGCTGCCATTGGCATCAGGTAGTCGTCGCGGAACGCGTTCGAATAGCCCTTCCGATCCAGGTATTCCCCAATCGTCTCCTCGGTCTGCGTTTCTGCCCTCAAGACATCCAGGGCAAACTGGTTGAAGCGGATGATGTCGAAGAGCATGCGCCACATTTTTGGCGAGAAGAGGTTCTCTCGCTGGCAGAACAGAGCATCGATACTCGAGCCTGCCCACTCAAAGAGACCTTGGTCCCGGGACACAGAGAAGCTCATCTCGGTGGGTACCGTCTTGACGCCGATCAGGTCGAGGAAGTTTAGAAAGTTTGCTGCTCCCGTGTCAGCGCAGACCATGCATGGGGGTGATTGGGTGTGTCGTAACGTACGGTACGTCTCGGCGTTCATGACTATGAAACCCGTGTCGACCAGCGTCTTGTACTTCCCCTTGGTAAACTCAACCGTGTTGGTATGGCCACCAAGACGGCCACTGGCCTCGTAGAGGTAGACATCGTGAGGGCTGCGGTTCAGCGCCCACAGGGCCGCAATCCCAGCCGACCCACTGCCCACAATGGCAACCTTCTTTCTGGGGTACGGGTTAGCCCGGTTGAGCATGGCACCGGAGGGACATCAATTCGGTGGGAGTTGAGTGAGGGAAGGAGGGAGAAAGGGGTTGAGGTCGTGAGGAAGTGTATAAGTCTTCAAACGAAAGCTCCATGGAAGCCACCGGGGCGGCGGGGTAGTGAGACATATCAAGGTGCGCCACTCGGCTTGAGCGGGTTGTCAGTGGTTGCGTGGAAGCACAACGCAGCAACTCGTTCGTTGGGCGCCGAATTGATTCGGTCCAAGTGCATGCTTGGGCGCAGTGCGTGGCTGGCAGCGCCGGATCCAGTCATCTTCAGCTGGCCTGAATCCCCCCAGCAAGGAGAGCAAATGCAGATCTCGATGCAGCCCGGATCCAGGCCGCAACGCAGGCATTCCTGGCGCTTGCCGTGGAGCCGGTTTCGTGCTGGCCAGTGACGTTCGAGAATGGGGAATTGGGTTTTTGACTTGCATGGGCTCGTCTTCAGCTTCAGACATCTTGGCGTTCGAGGGTCGATCGTAAAACGTGGCAGAGGACAACGACATCCAGAGACTGATATGGTTGGTAATGATTGAAAAAGTGAGGCAATGGAAGTTGGCGTCAAGCCATCATGACAGTCGCCATTTTTAGGGCGTGGCTGCATGTTTCCGGGCAGCATGGCCGTACTGTGTGTACTTGCTAGCACCGCTTCTCAGCAGTCAGCACTTGCATTTGCCAACTTGACTGCTGGCAGCGTTGAGATGAAGTGAATCAACAATCGAAATGGGGGCCCGCTTGCTTGCCGGCCACCCCGGACGGCAGCTTCCTCGGTAAACCCTCGCATCACGGGCATTAAAATGGGCAGAGATTTCGGGAAACTGCAGCCAAGTCAACGTGGGATGATGGACAGCGGTGGACGTATGTAAAAACAGGGCGAGCCACGCGAGTGGAGTGGTGTTGGTCCAATGGCTCCTGCCCACATTGTCACCGACTCCATCCTGATCGTGGCCCTTGCCAGCCAAACACGACAGATCACTGGCGCAAATGCCTCAGCCACGATATGACGTTGAACAAAGTCCGCTAAAATTACACCGTTGAACAAAATAAACAAGGAGACTAGAGATGAAATGGAAAGGGCTGGCGCGGCCCGTTTCCAGGAATCGTGGGTGACGCACGAGCAGCCCCGGAGATAAGGTTGAGCCCCATCTGAGTCTTAGCAAGTCACTTTGGCGGAGTGGTTAACGCGCTGCCCTGCTAATTCACAGTTAGCTGCTAGGCAGTTCCCTCGGGAGCGTAGGTTCGAATCCTACAGGTGACGTTTTGCTTTTGCCATTTCCCCTGAATCCTCGATGAATCAATTCCAGGTTGCCTGTTCGTCCAAAACGTCTGTCTCTCTCGTCTTTCATTTTATTGCCCGTCAGTCAACTCGTCAATCAAGACGCAAGCAACATGGGATCAAATGGCAGACAGACGGTGTCGCCGTCTGACCAAGAGGCCAGTCGTCACGCAAAGGGCCTAAAACAACACAGCGAAATGCAGCCATCATCAGACGTCCACGAATCACTATGTACTGTAACGACACTCGAAAACAACCTACAAAGTCTACCAGAGTTTCCAGGTTTAAAGAGACAGACAGACAGACATGGAAGGTATCAAAAATGTCGAGGCCATACGGAGTCGCCCGCTCATCGCAAGACCCCTAAAGAAGGGCCTGCATAGCAGCAATTCTTGAGGACGCCAATTTCTCTCTGCCCGGTTGATACAACCCGATGCACACACAAGGAGGACCCTAGGGTCCGCTTGAAACATCGGGCCTTTATTCTGCGTCGCCGGGGTGAACTTTCATGGAGAGAAAAAGGGAAGAAGAAGAAGGCGGGAAGGAATTTGCGGGCTTAAAAGTGGCTGAGAGGGTGGGGCTAGTACTGTGTGGGGACAGTGTGAGTTGGGAGAATGGACGGTGGAGGCAGAGGAAAACACCATGTCAAAAGACTGGTGATGGTTCTGAAGCAGACGGCACTTGAGGCCTCGGTTGATGTCAAGTCAGCTTTTATGAACCATTCGATTAAGTTATTACTACGAAAGCAATAAGTTACCGCCGTATTAGAGATAGGGGTTTTGGTATCTTCATAGGCTCTGTGGTTTCCTCGCAGCAATCCTGGCACTTCTCCTTGGGCCCGCAGGATCCATTCCCAAGCCATCACCTGCTGTTACTCCTGGTCTCTGGCTGTGCTTTTTGGTCTGTCTTGTCTTTTTCCCTGGCGCCTTACCCCTACTCGTACCCGACGGCCGATGGCGCGTACCGCCGTTGGTTGCTGCCACCGACTGTTTGTTGGGGTCAAGTTTGCCTCGCTTGGTGCCGTTCTTCGCCGTTTTTGGAGCTGTGGCGGCCAAATTCCCCCTGCCCTTGGGTTTGTCTTCCTCAATGTCCTGTTGTAGAATCGGACTACGCTTCTTTTGCTTTCTCTGGCGGGTGGAGCGAGTGGTGCTCTCGCTCGGTTTCGAGTCTAACGCCACGCGCTTGGAAGGCCTTGCAACTTCTTGTTCTTCTTCTTCTCCGGTGCCATCTCTCTGTCGTTTGGGTACGCGTGGCGACTCTGGTTCAGAAGGAGGCAGGGACTCCTGGGAGTGTGACCAGAGGTCCATCCAGACTCGGCGGTGGGGCACATTGTATTCCTTGATGAGACCCTCGTTTGTGACCTCGGGGAGCGTATTCTCGTCGCCCTTTTCGTTCCGCAGTTGCCGCAGTAGCGCCTCGGCTGGAGGGAGCGATTCGACAATGTCCTCTATCAAGTCCCTCTGCGACGTCATATGGGAATAGCTCGACCATACCTCGCACCCGGGTTTGGCTCGGTCCTGCGTATCTCTCTGGAGGTGGCCTCGCAAGTAAGCGGTAAAGGCGGCGGCGACGTCGACTGGGTCTAGGGACCGGAGGCTAGGCTCGCAGTCTTGGCTCCGACGTTTTGCGAAGCGCGTCCACAGCCTCAGCTGGGTTTGCCAGTACTCATAGTCCCTCCGATAGAGGCTCCTAGTGTAATCATCTCCATTGTCGTGGCCGCGTTGCCCGTCGGTGAGATCCTCGGGTCGGTAGTCAACCCACGGCCGCAGGGGTATGCCGCCCAGCTCGATGAGTTCATCGAAGAGTTTACGCGTTCTTTGGCGCTCCGTTTCCGAGGTTTGTGTCTCGGGAGTTGCGGTTCGTTGTCTGTGGCGGTTAGCCTGCGGGTATTGTGTTTGGCCTTGGCACTACAAACCTGAGTTTCTCATTCACAGCGTCAAGGTTAAGCATTCCAGGGAAAAGCGATGGAGAGGGGGGGCGACTTCCGCGAAAAAAGCGCACTTGAGGAGATGCCGAACCGCTGGCTTGAGAAGATGCCGGGTCGCTGGCTTGAGGCGACGCCATCTCGGGCGGGGAGATGAGTAGAATCAGTACTACGTACAGTAACGCAAGAGGCCAAGAGTAATGGGATGAACACCCTGGAATGAATGCGGGCCACCACCGGCGAGTTCACAAACACGCGTGAACACAATGATTTGTACACAGAGTGTTGGCAGGTTTTCGTCTGAACACCACCATTGATGGTAGTTCATGCACCAACACACTTTTGCTTTCCTTGGTTGGCTGCCCGGGTGAAACGACGTTGTTTTTGCCTCAAACAAACGAGTCCTCCAGCTCAGGCAGGCATGGGGCGGAACGTCCCGCGCCGCGGACTCCAGCTTTAATAAACAGACCATATCTCCATTTAAAACGACTATGCTTGCCAACATACCAACGGCCAATTCGCGCCGTCATTCTTAAAATATATCGGCCACGAGTTTCAGTCGGTACAGAATACTACTTTTTAGCGCCGCCTGACCCGGGCCTCCATCTCGTCGAGGGCTTCCATGTCATGATGCACAGATAAAACATGCAGCCTCTTTCTCGGCCAGCCTTTTTTGCTGTGCCGCTCAGGTAGCGCCAATACAAAGTACCTCGCGAGATACCCGCCCAGTCCCGTTGGAAAAGGCCAAATCTGGAGCTTCACAACCAATCGCCCCGTATGGGCGGCCCACGATCGGGACCTTGTGTCTCATGGAGCAAGTTAAAACCTCAGGCGGGCACAAAAGGTGTTGTGCCCACAAACATTCATCTCGTCTCAACCTCTCGTCTCAGTATCTCGTCCCAGCATCTTATCTTCCTTATTGTCTCTTCTTCCTTATTGTCTCTTCTTCCTTATTGTCTCTTCTTCCTTATTGTCTCTTATCTTCCTTATTGTCTCTTTCGTTTGGCTTTTTGTTTGACTCCTTAGCTTGTCTCATTATTCACCACTGCTATATTTCCCAAGGGCGCTCCATCAGATGGCCTTTGCTACTCCCTTCGTTGTAGGCGGGCGCAAAGTGCTCTGGCCCGATCTAGTCTTGACGCTCCAAACAACGGCTTGGGAGGGCGCTTCCGCCTTCATCGAGGCAAACCGTTCTCGCATCCACCAGGACCCCGCCATTGCGCGCCTCGACCGCAGCGAACGAGCCCCGACAGAAGAACGCCCCCTGTCCTTTACCATCGTCATGTCCTTCTGTCACCCCCCAGGCCAATCGCGCTCCCAGTTCACCATCGGCCGTGATCCTAAGTGCGATATCGTATTTACCAACGGTTCGGTCAGCAACCACCATATCAAGTTTGGTGTCGAGGGCGATCACATCGTCTTGTACGATGTCTCCTTAAATGGAAGCGAACTCACTCTGGACGACCGCGGGCCACAGTGGACAAACCCGGCACCCGGCATTCCGTATAAGTGCATCCTGCCCGCGGCATGCAAGATCATGCTCAGACTTGGGGAAAACCTGCCCAGCTTCCAAATCAACGTCCCTCACCGCAAAGGCGCCCAAGTTCAAGAGTTCCGGAAGAGGCGCGATACCTTTCTTGCCAACTGTTCCGACCTTGGGGCTTTGAACATGGCGTCACAGGTTCCCACCCTGGCCGCAACCCCCTCGCACCCGGCGCGCGGCAAGAAGCGGCAACATCTATACTGGTTCGAATCAACTCTGGGGCGCGGCGGTTGCGGGATTGTGTATCGGGTGCGTCGTCTCCAGGATTGGGGCGTTTTCGCCGCCAAGCAAGTTCTCGAACACAAACCTCAGTCCAGCTCCCGCTCCCGCTCCGGCACCGACTCTGAAGCCGAAAGGGAGCAATTCGAAGCCGAGAGGAGGAAACGAGAAGCCGAGATTAGGAGATTGAAGAAGGAAATGAAGGTGTTACAGCCTCTCAAACACGAACGCATCGTCGAGTATGTGGATTGGTATGAAGACAGAACGAACACCTGGATTCTCGTCATGGAATATTGCCAGTACGGCAGTCTCGACCAAATGATTGGGAGAACCAAAACCCCCTTCAAAGCCCACGAAATTGCCGAGATCCTGAAGCAAACGGCCGAAGGGTTGCTCTACCTACACGGCGAGGGCATCACGCATCGGGATCTGAAGCCCGGCAACATCCTCGTGCGTAGTCGGAGCCCGTTGGCCCTCGCCCTTGGCGACTTTGGCCTGGCCAAAAATACCACCGACAGTGAGTCGCGGATGAATACATTCTGCGGTACGGTGCCTTATATGGCGCCCGAGATGTGGGAAGGTCGCTATGCTAAGGCGATCGATATCTGGGCCCTCGGTGTTGTTGGGTTTGTATTGCTTAACAATGGACTTTCGGGACTGGGCAAATGCCGCCCAAACGAATACGCCGGTGCCATCTTTGAGAAATCAGCGGCTATGCACGAAAAGGATCCCAAAGATCGGCTCGTCGCCAACGTGAGCAAGATGTTGGCCTGGGATCCTAGGGACCGTCCTCCGGCAGCCGAATGCATCGAGGACGCGAACGACGTGCTCAACCCCTTGCGCCCAACTCAGACCATACTTCCGGTACCCTCCCTCACGTTTCCGCCCACCCAAGCCCAGGCTCGGGGCGGCGAACCTACCATCCAACCATCATCTGCGCCTAACGACCGGACGCTCCGGTCATCTGAAATCCGGTCATACGAAAAACATTTCCAAACCACGGGATGGCGGGCTGCTCACGCGGACGCTGCGGCTACGATAGTGCCGGGACAGCACACCGCACAGAAAAAAGGAACCGATGCTCGATCACGGTCCAACTCGCCCGCCACAGCGAGGTGGGTTCCTCCTACACAGAAAAGAGGCACTGACGCTCTGCCGCGGTCCAACTCGGCGGAAGCACCTGCATCCAAGATACCCCGTACCGGGGAGCAACGTTCCCAACAACGCAAAGCCACCGATGCTCGATCGCAGCCAAACAACCCGTCGGGTGCTGTAGGGCAGCGTCCCCCCCACAAGAGCGAGACCGATGCACCACCGCAGGGGAGCTCGCCAGCGACGGCAGCAAGGCAGCCTCCCCCACAAAGGAGAGCCTCAGGCACTCTCCCGCAACCCAACTCAGCGAGCGCACCAAGGCAGCAACCCGTACAAAACACGGGCACCACTAATCCTTCGTCACGGTCCAACCCGCCGAGTGCAGCAACACGTGAGGCGCTGTCTACCGAGAGACCTACCCGCAAGACACCACCACCGCGTGCCGGGGAGAAGGAGCCACGTCCTCCGCAGAGGAAGGACACTGGCGATAGCACTCTCCCGCGCACCAACTCGCTGCCAGCGTCGAGGCAGAATCCCACAGAAACGCGGGCCACCAATGTTGCTCCAAAGCCAAACTCAGGGGCCGAGACAGCCCAGAAGATACCCCGTGTCGACGATGATGCAAAGAAGGCTTAGCTTGTTACAAACAGGTATGTCATACCCTTGATCTTTGTCATTGGGCTACCCTCCGTGCTTCCCCCCACCCCTTTTCTTTGCCGGCCTTTAGGAGTAATAGTTGACGTGCAAGAACAGGTATCTTGAAAAGAGACAGAAATATACAACATTAGGGATTCGCTGGTCGTCACCGACTAAACTACTGGTCTGACCCATGTAATATTATGTTATACTTTTGGAGGATTCGAGGAAGAGGAAGAGGAAGAGGAAGAGGAAGAGGAAGAGGGAAGAGGAAGAGGAAGAGGAAGAGGGAAAAGAAGAGGGAAAAGAAGAGGGAGAGGAAGAGGGAAAAGAAGAGGAAGAGGAAGAGGGAAAAGAAGAGGGAAAAGAAGAGGGAAAGGAAGAGGGAAAAGAAGAGGGAGAGGAAGAGGAAGAGGAAGAGGAAGGGGAAGAGGAAGAGGAAGAGGAAGGGGAAGAGGGAAAAGAAGAGGAAAAGAAGAGGGAGAGGAAGAGGGAAAAGAAGAGGGAAAAGAAGAGGGAGAGGGAGAGGAAGAGGAAGAGGAAGGGGAAGATATCGGGATTAGGTATAACATAGAGCGACAACGACATCCATGTCCCACCAGTTAGTTGTCTTGTAAGAATACTTTGTTCAATTAGCTATTACAATGTGCGTACTCTCATCACAGCTCGTATCTCATATATAGTATGACCGTCTTATCCCACCGTCGCGTGCCTCCAGGCTTTGTGCCTTCGGCCTCCCTTTGGTTTCCTTGACTTCGGCTTTCGTCTGCCTGTATCTCAAGGGCCACGACTCGAACCAGCAAAGAAGATGTAGTACAGCCAGTCAAACACCCTGGGCAGCGGAACTGCAATCTCGTCGTCGAAACCTGCATACGGCCCCTCGGCGGGAACCGACTTTTGTCTGTTGCGAGTATCCTCCAAGTTTTCTTTCCCCGCTTGGCGAGACAGAAATTGTTGGATGTTGGCTGATCAAGAAGTGCCTGGCGTCTAAGTAAGGATATGAATAGGATCAAGATTATACTTACAGCCGTATCGACTGCTGTATACAAACCCGCTCTTCTTGTTCTTTCCAATATACTACTTATCTCTTGTTGATCTCGGCGTCTCGAACAATTTATCGTCTTGGTCTATTTTCCCCGAGTTCTCTAGTAGATATGGCCGTATGATCGGAAGGGGAAGTCTTGTATAGATAGTAGTCCACCCCTAAAACCGCTTTACGATATTTCGCCGCGGCCGAGCACTCGGCTCCAAAACATGATCCGTCCCCTCAAATCCCGACCTTGATGCCATGACCTGTCAGGGGGGGGATGTACAGTATGTCCAATACAAGCCATTACTTCCTAGCGTTCGCAGGCTTAATATCTTCCAGAACCTTGCTCACCGACTCCCTCGCTCGCATCCGGTCCAGCCAGTCCTTCACCACAGGGTACTCGTCCAAGCTATACTCCTCCTCCTCCAGAAACCACTCCATCCAGCAATACCACGGAATAAACGAGAGATCCGCATACGTCAGCTTCCCGCCAACGAGCCACGGCCCCTCATGGCCATCACCACCACCCCCTCCGTTTTTCCGCGCACCCAGATACGCCTCGAGCACACCAGACACCCGCTTGACCTCGTTCACGTAGCGCTGGAACGCACTGGGCACCTTCTCGTGGTGGTACACTATAAACCACGTCGCCTGGCCGAAATAGGGCCCCTGGCCGGTGCTCTGAAAGAACAGCCATTGCTTGGCGTGGTACGCCTCGTCGGAGCCCGGGGGCGAAGCTGAGCTGGCGGTCGGTGTCGTAGCGCTCGGTCAGGTAAGTCGATGATGGCGCCGGACTCCCAGAGGGTTGAGGTTTGCGTTGGGGTCGTGGATGGCGGGCAGTCGGCCGTTGGGGTTGATGGCTAGGTATTCCGGGTTCTTTACGTCTTGGAACTCGATTGGGATGTGTTTGTAGGGGAGTTGGAGCTCCTCGAGGATCATGGTCACTTTGGGCGGGTTGGGTCCTCGCCTGCCCCAGAGCTTGATGGGTTGGAGGTTGGCTCGGGATGCCATGGTTTCTTTTGTTTTTGGGTCTGTGATGAAGTACTATTGTTTGTGAGGTTTGTGAGGTTTGTGAGGTTTGTGAGGGAACGAACAGAGTTGAGAGGTCGTAGTACCGAGGTGGGAGATAGTAAATATACCCTCTCTCTCATGGATCTTAGAACGGACTACTGGTCGCTGGAGCACGCTCAACTCCTTTCTAGTCGTTTCGATGTCTATTCTTGCTGGCAGCATCCCGTTGGTGGTTACAAGGACTATCACGCGGGGTCTCAGGGGAGTCCCGGTAGCTCGGCTGCTGCAAGGAACCCATCTGGTTGGCCCCCCGCCCTGGTGTGGATGGGATCTCGCATGCATGTCTAAATCGATTGGTTAACTTCCAGGCATTGGGACTGAAAATCGGCTCTTAAGGCGACACATGCATAACCGGGCGTGTGGGAGAGAAAGAGCTTGATTTGTTTCGCTTGCGGCGGGAGGCATAAAATATCAGGATATTCAAAGTGGTCATCGAACTTGCAAGAGAAGAGCAAAGATGGTGGGTGCTGTCACAACCCCATTCCCCAACACTTCCTCCGCATCATGACAGGGCCATGCTCCTCAAACTCCTTGGCCTGAATGCAGAAATCGCGGAACGTGCTCAGGCTGCTCATCCCTTCTCTGGTTGGTAACGATCGGGTAGCTGTCAGCCAAGAGCGAGCAGAGATGCGTCGTGATGTGCCGGCCGGCAATGTCAAAATATTGTACCGCGTTCGCCCCGACGGGGTAGTCTAGCATGCCACGGCCTCCCATCCAGCATGCCCTGGGGTTTGTAGATTGGGTTTTTACATGTCTGTTGTGGGGGGCGGGATTTGCTTGTGTTTTAACCTTCCCACAACAGAGACTGGTTGCGTTGTGTAAGCCTGTATAGTCTAGATCGCTGACATAGGGGTGTGCATGGAAGGGCCATCACGGACGCAGCTCAGAAGTCGGTGCTGTATCCCCCCCGTAGCCATATTTGAAGGCCTGGGACCTTGGGTCTGTTAGCTTTCATGAACAACGGCCGGCCGTTGTCTCGTCTTACCCGTTATCAACAACCAGGGCCCGAGAGAGCACAGGGCGGGTGCCGTGAGCATTCTCCGGCTCTGGCATGTTGTTATCAGGTTGTGAACTTCCCGGCTGCCTGGGCTGACCCGGGTCTGAACCCTCTGCAACCATCGTCATAAGCCTGGAGCCTGGGTGTACGCGACGCGTATGCCAAGTTTTGGGTCGACGATGTGTGTCGGTGCGGGACAATCTGGATGTGGAAGTACGTTCTAGGTTGAGTCAAATACCTTACTTACCCGATCGGACACTTCCAGCCTTCGGGCATCATACCCCCGCATATCAAGAGCCCCAAGAGCAACCAAGTCTCGACTCAATCGACGCAAAAGACGGGCCCTGCCCATAATATCCTAACTATTAACTATTTGGGTGGTATCCATGATGGGAAAGGAATAGATGCGGGCTGGTTGCTGATGGGTTGGTATTGCCTGGGCGCAATGGCAAGGAGATGTTTGTTTTGAGTGTTGGGGGGGGGGGTAGTATAAACTAAGAGAAGGTATGTATGATGTGAGTCTAATAGGACTAGTTGTCTATTTGTCTATTTGTAGTTAAGTTTCTACGTTGTGCTGTGGCTTCCCTAAGAGCGATGTGTTCGCGACGAATGAAGCGTGAGGGACAGTAGTTCAATATGTACCTGCGGTCTCGGTGGGGGTGCTTCTCGAGGAAAGTCTGTTTGTGAGTGACCACTTACACCAGGAAGCTCAGTTGACAGAGACTCGTGGTTATTGGGAGTTGGTCGGCTACTCACATGAGCATGGGCACGGTGAGCATCCCGACGACGAAAGCGTGAGTCTGCCTTATCCTACGGACACGGACCGGCCGGTACCGGCGGGCTTGAACTGGTCCATGAGTCGGGGCTCAGGGAGGCACGAGCCTTTGAGAGGATGCCATGTTTCAGACAAGGCTTAAGGGGCGGGTGCTTCCGGGCAACTGTCTGGGGTCCATCGACATCCTCGCTGTCCCCGGAGTCGAGTTTTGAAACAGTGGGAGTCAAGCTTCGGTCTTGGCCGAAGACGGGTCGAGTTGCCACTCGGAAGCTTGAGTCAAGGCCCGAAAAACAACACCTTAACTTCGGAGTTGCCGAAACATGCCTTTGAGAAACGACACTGAGACCGAGTAATAACGGAGACACTGGGTGCGAGCTGCGTTATCCAGACGGCGCAACGAATCATATGCAGCGAGTGAAGGGTGTTCGCCCCTTGCGGAGATCTGAACAAGCTTCGCTGGGATGGGAGGACGGGCCAAGTGTTGGTTGGTTGACGAGGAGGGATCATCGTTGATGTCGTCTCACCAACTACATCATGAGGGGTCCTCATCGATGTCTCTCGCCAACTACACACGACATGCACAGATAGAAGCTCGAGAGAAGCTCTCTCAGGAACTCCACCCAAGCCGGCTGAATCATGTGTGGAATGTATGGAACACATGGAACACATGGAACACGGGATAATCTATCTCATGACAAGGCAACCCAGGACAAGCAGCCCTGCTTTCAGCAGTGATAGTTCCATCTCAGAACAAGGCTGGGCCTACCAGACTCCATCCGGATATTTCCATCCCCATCAAGAAAACTCCGCCGGCAGCATAGAATAAAATCACCCGAAGAACAAACCCTCGGAGATGGCAGAAAACACCACGAGCAAAAAAAGGGGGAGCCAATCCATGATGTTTTCCGTGTCCACCGCCAGCGGAGCGGAGTTGTGACGCCGCGGCGAGAACCGAGCACGATGGGAATCCACAAAAGGGGAAAACGCCTGGCTCCGCGACTGGATGAACTGGAACTTAAAATGGAGCCTTCCGTGATGAACAAAAAAATGAAATAATGTCAAGCAATGGATGACAAACCACGTGTCTTGCAGGACCAACACTCGTTGAAACAGGGTTGCAATACGAATGGTTTAATCCCCATGCCCGTGAAGCGTGACGAAATCACGGGGCATTAACTGCTACAGTATATAGACACAAGCCATGGTTAGTACCGAGGTATGCATGCTGTTGCTGGGATTTTAGAGAACGAGCAAATGACGGACGGACCGAGGCCCTGTTTGATGAAATGCACGAAGCACGGGCGAATCCCGAACTCCGACCGATGGGATTCCACGTCTTTCTTGTGATTTACCATCCGAGTAACGAGCGATGACGAGCGAGCCCCGAGCAGCTGCCGCTGGGGGGCGGGAGCCCGGCACGCGACAGCGCCGATGATACCAGGCAGAATTCGACGGAAGCCACTCTCCAATCGGGCCGCTGGGGCCTCAGATATTTTCTCGGTGCATAAAATACGTGTACTTCAGTAAAATGAGGCCTTTTTCCAGCTGGAGCTGAGCTGGGACTGGGCTGGTCCGGTCCGGTCTGGAACCAGTGACGATGCCAGGCCCAGGGTCGGAGGGTCGGAGGGAATAGTCTTCAGCCAGCGAGAAAAAAGGGCAAGGTAAAAGGCGAAGGTAAGGCCACTGTCGTCGGCCGATAAGCGAGCTTGTGCGCGTTCTTTCTTCTTCAAAATGAGCCTGCAGATGGCGGACAGCCCCCCCAATGTGGGGGTTGGGGCACCAACTAAGCAGCGTCGCTGTCCGTGTTGCTCGAAGCCGGTTATTTCCGTGAGAAAATGTTCCGCCCCGGCGCGGTGGTTGTCAACCCCGAGGAGAAGCCAGGCTGGTGTTAAACGCTACCGGAATCGGAGCGGACTTGACGGACTTAAACCACTCAACCACATCATCTTGCGTCCCTAAAATACCGAGGCGAGGCTACTGCGTGCGGCGGCATGGCTCGCAGGGTTGGGTGGGGATGGTCTCCGCCTGCAGCGAGCCAGACATTTACTGAGTACGTACTACGTAGTGACTTCGTAGAGGCGCAGGCGCTTGTCCCGTGCTCGGCCCGTCCAGCCACAGCATCCCGCCGAACTCTGAAGTACGAAGCAAGGCTGACGGCCAAGCTGACTGTGTTGCGCTTGAAAAAAGAATGCTGGGGGCTGGGGATGACGAGCATCGCATGATGGTCAAGCTGGAGGTCGTCTTGGGTGCCCAGCAAGAGACAGGACACACAGCCAAGGCCGACTTTCGATGCCGCTATCCCGAGGAGACCCTGTAATTAAAAGTAGTGCGCTTGAGCCTCTTAGGTCAGAGGGTCGACTAGGCTGGTCATGGCCAACATTAGCAGGAGCCATGACGAATAGCTTTCAGAAAGGTTCACGGCGCCTGACCGCTTCCATCCTCACCACCACCACACCACACCTGTCAATCTCAATGGCGGGTTGACAAGCGCGGACAGCGGAGCCATGTGTGGACGGTGTCTAACTAATAGGAGAGGCTGATGGAGAATGGAGAACGGGAGGAGACGGATGGAACGCGTACCTGCATGGGATGCGCAAGCGCAGTTGAGCTCGATCGGCGAATGAGCGACAGCCTCGTCACTCGACAGCTTCCCTTTTCGGGCAGGAGTCCTACTAGTACATGTAGACGACGAGAGGAGCCAGAGGAAAGCCAAACAAAACAAAACAACTCTCGAACAAGTCCTGGTCCACTTTGATGGAGATTCCCTCGCCCGCCTCGGTAGCCGGGGATCCATCGAGGTGTCGGCTCGATCCCGTTTTTGCAGGTTTTTGCTCGTCAGCGACTGGCTCATCCCTCGCGAGGCTAACGCAAGTTGGGCGGTCGGTGATGCACCCCACGCCAGCAAAGTCGGCCAGGCGCACTCGTCTTCCCCTTCTTCCACCCGTTTTTGCATCATTTCGCCATGCCCTGTCGCTTGGCCCTGCGCTGGCTTGAGCCGATGACATGAGGGGAATGGAGAATGCGGGGAAGGCGAAGCCATTGGGGTTCTGGACCCGTCTTGGCCATCAAGATGAGGGAATTGGCAACTCTTCGTTAGGGCTGGGCAGCGGGTGACGATAACGCCCGTCTTGGACGACACTTTTCAATTCGTACTCTGTACTCCGTACTCTCTTATCGTCACCCGCGTGTCGATTGCAATGTCCGAAGATGCCCGCAAAGCGGGCCCTGGCGACTCCTCAATAGGCACCGAGTATTTTGAACGGGAAATTGTGAAATGGATGAAACTTGTCGTGCGGCAGAGCTGCCGAGCAAATGGCCGTCAACAACATCGTGAGCTGGCCAGCTTTGGCAGGCACGCAGGGTTTAGCAGTTCCCACGGATCCACACCACATGTGGAGAGTCATTTTTTGTGCATACATGCATGCAGCCCAGCGTCGGATCCGCGCAGCTTCCAAGTGTGGGCCTCGGTTGCATTCTCCAGGCTCAATTTTACACAAGAGAAAATCCTTGTCGATGGCTCGTGCACCAATTGGCCAACCCAACCACGCCGTCGCCATTATCAAAACGCGCCCCCGAAAACCGATCGTCGGCCTTGCCCCCCCCGACGAAACGTTTGCTGTCGGCCGCCGAACCATGACATGGGGACTCGAGATGTCGCCTCCGCTTCTGTGCGACCGCTGCCCGGGACCGCCGACGGTCGCCACCGGTGAAACGACGTCGACGTGGTTCGTCCGGGTTGACGAGAGCGGGTAAAGTCGCCCCCACGCCCGCACGGGATCGGCAAGGGGCGGCGTTCGGCCTCACTCACCATCTTGGGAGTGCCACCGGTGCCACCGCTGCCACCGGCTTTCGGTGCCTCCGCGCTCAGGGCATCTCGGTGAAGCCCCTCGTGAGCCTCCATTCCCGCCATCGTGGCCCGGACGGCCGTACGGCCGTCCGGAAGCTTGTATGGCATCATTTCCATTGGCCTTGGGGGCTGGTCTCGCCCCGTGCCGAGCCATGCCCAGTCTATCCCAAGCCTTTGGCCCTCCCATGCAAGTTCCCCGCAAGCAGGATCAACAGACACTCCAGAAAAACGATTGCTGCATTCGCGGGCACGAGCAACGGCCGCCGCAACCCGCTCGCCGCTCCATTGGTCCCAGGAGCTTCTTGCTGGGATTCAGTTGGCTAATAGCCACGAGAAGCATAGAATTCTTCCCAGACCGCCATTTGCGGGATAATGCGCCGCTGCAACCCTTGAGCCTTGAGGCAATTGATCGCCTATAGTTACTTTGTAACCCTCCGGTCTGACTGTGCATGGCGGCGGCTCGCAGTTCAGATCTGGGCCATCCCAATCGCCGCAGAGAGAGAAGAAGAAGCCTCCTTCCACGATCTCGGCACCGGAGACACATCAAAGTCATTTACACATTCTGCCGCCCGGCGGCACACAGCCATGTCGCGTGTCATGCTGCCTTGGCGAAGATCGAGACGGCATCATCCGACCACAGCCAGTTCGATGTTCTGATAAAAGCCCAGCTGCGCGCATCGTGCTCGCATCACAATTTTGACCAAGGCGCCGAGCGGGCTTGTTGCGCGCCCGTCTGGGCGTTGTCGCACCCAAGACGGCGCAAGAGATCGTTTTCCCGAACCGGCATTCCAAATTCGATTGACAATCCCTTTCCCCCACGCCGTCTGTCCCTCTCGTTTCCTCGAATTGTGAGGCTCTGATTGCTTGCTGAACCCCGACTCGTTGCGAGATTCAAACGGTTTTCTTCTGGGCCCTGTCGTTGCTTGGCTTCGTGTGCCACGACTCGGGAATGCAGCCACAGCCGGCCGGCACTGATGACCGTGCGGCACTTGGGGGCCTGTTGTTGATCAAAATCTGGGGTTCGGAGGGGCAGGCTCACGCAGGGCAGCCACAGACATCTGGGGGGAAAAGGGACACTGGTGACTGATTCGACCGCCAGTCAATCGGGAATGCCGTCGATATAAAAAAAATTCGAAACGCTACGGTTTGGAAGGAGCTGTCAAGCTTTTTCTTTCTTCTTGATCAGCCCGGCTCCGGAGGGATCACCCAGGCAAGTCGAACCCCGTCGTTTCCATCGACGGATGGTGGTGGGTGGGTGTTTGCGGTTCGAGTTCGCTGGTTGGGCGAAACCGAAAATGACGTAGTGGAAGCGGCCGCGCCCTCGGCACTTCCGCTTCGGCACACATCCATGGATCTTCTCAAAATGACCCCCAAAGACCGATCGCCAAAGACGAACGACAGGTTGGTACCAAGGTTTTGTGGGTGAAGCCGATTGCGCGAATTTGCGATGACACCCTCTTCTCTTTTCTCCGTCGTTGGTTGGTGACGGGAGGCATGCAGAGAAAGGCGTTGGTTGCGCTGGCTCTCATCCGTAACTATTGTTCATGATTAACTCCGTAACAAAGTGAGCATCGTTTCGCTGACCCTAATTGAGCGACAAACAAATGGCTCGTTGCCCCATCCTCCCGTGGGTGAGTGAGCCTCCGGCTCCACACTTCATCAGTCAGACTCGCGGGGGACCCTGACTTTCTCCCAGCCGTGCCGCCGCGAAGGACGAGGGCGAGAGCGAGGCACATCTGGTCGTTACTGGCGGCTGCCGAAAACCGCCGTCTCATCCCCCCGCCCCTCCAGCGTTTCGTTGGTACCGTCAGGGCGTCAGTACCGTGCGTTACCAAGCTTTGTTTCTTCTAAACATGCCGTTGTTTGCAACAAGGTTGCCCGCTTGTTGAGCCACCAGTGAGAGGGCGGCATATGGCGTGCCGTAAGAAACGTTTTCTGAGTGGTCCAGTCAGAGCGATGCGACTTCCTGCATGGGTGCTCGGCGCCTGGTGGGTTCCATGACGAACGGCCAACCACCCCCAAAGCTTGTCAGTTCTCTGTCCGTGCGGTTTCACGCCTCGCCAAGAAGAGTGATCGAAGCTCGATGCCCGCAAGCAGGAAACCCAAGCCTGCCGCCGCCTGATGATGATGATGAACGGCAAAAGCCTCATCTTGGCTGATCGCTCCGTAACAGTGTCAATTGGGTTCAGAGCGAACCAATGGAGATCCATCCGCGCGATTAAAGAGAGGCAAACGTTCAAAACTCCCACACCGCATCAGTCTGTAAATTCCATACAATAGCGTCTCTGTAATGCGCCCCCCAGGTCGGTAACCAGTCTGGGCGAAATTACGCGGGTTGGAGGCAAGCTCAAGAAGAACCGCACGGAGGCACAGCCAGAAAATCCCGCACACTGGGTTGCTCGGCCGGTACTTCGGAGGGGAGCTACATCGAGGTACTGACTGGGGACAAGATTTGCGGCCAAGCCAGACAAAGAGTGGGGCGCAGGTACCTCCTCGGCTCGCACGGTTCAGGTCTCTCGCTCAACATTGCGACTTGCACCTGAGCGCCCCACCTTTTTTCCTGGCGGCCAGGGGCGTGCCTGCCCCGAAATGCTTGGGGGCTCATCACATCGACTTCCGGGAGCACACAGTACGAATTGAGACGGAAAAAACCCGATCTCGCGCCGAGCCCGGCAAAAAACACTGGCTGCGTTGGGCCTCAACGCACAGTCCGAATGGCGGCGCACACGGCCAAGCCTGGAGATGCTCGACTCGCATCGGCGTCGCCAGTGGCCCGGGGCAAGAACGGAGACCCACGCCCTCTCCAGTGACTAACCCTGTCAGCTGTGTCGCTTGGATGGGCTGGCGTTGAAACCCGCGCGCCGTGGGTATCGCAGCGAGACGGATAAGGCAGCGTTTTACGTGCAGGGATCAGGTGTGTTGCCGGAAGTTGAAGGTCGAGCTTCGGGCGTGAGCCGAAGAACGAAGGAAGCAAGCAAACCTTGAAATACGCCGGCTGTCCCCCGCTGTCCCCCCGAAAACTCTCTTTCCTTTCCTTTTTCTGCTCTACGCACGGAGGTCTTTTTAAAACTCCCTTCGACGTGAGGTCTCGCTTCTCCCCTCGAGTCCGCCCTCTCCGCTCAATCCAATTTTCTCACCCGTGCTCTCGGTCTTGTGGGACGATTGCACCTGATCGCGTACATAATCAAGGTCACCGAGCCCAGAAAAATTCCTCGCACCTGCCGGCCACCTCCACCCAACCAACCCACCCAAATTCCTCTCTAATTTGCGCGTGGACGCGTGCCCCAAACACAACCTCGATCGACCACCCCCCCAATCTACCATTGGATTCTGAGCGCCAAACCCCCGTCGACAAACCCTAAGCCCCGCGCAGAGCTTATCTGCAGCAACCACCGCAGCAATGGCCGACCACTCAGGCGCCGCCGCCCCGGCGCTGGCGACCAACATTGAGAGCGGAAAGTTTGACGAGAAGGAGGCCCACCATGTGCCCGCCAAGCAGCGCGTCGAGGAGGAGGAGGAGGAGGATGAGGACATGGATGCTCTCATCGACGACCTCGAAAGCAACGATGGCCACGACCAGGTAAGCCCACCATCGCCGGCCCCAATTGGGTAGGGTAGCGTGCTACATGAGCGATTCTCGCCCAGCAAACCTGCTGGCGCGTCATCGTTGATTCCGCACCGCTGCGCACCCGGGGGACCCGTGAATTGGCGTCATCACAAACGCATTGCTCCCCATCGCAGCCAATGCTAACATTTGGATTTCTAGTTCGAGGAGGAAGAGGACGTCGCCCCCGGCGGCGAGCGCGTCGTTCCGGAGGATATGCTCCAAACTGATACCCGCGTCGGTCTTACGTCCGAGGAGGTCATCCAGCGCCGCCGGAAATATGGTCTCAACCAGATGAAGGAGGAGAAGGAGAACCTGATTCTCAAGTTCCTCGGCTTCTTCGTCGGCCCTATCCAGTTCGTCATGGAGGTACGTCAAAGATCCCCCAAGGCGCCGCCGTGTTCCGACACAGCCGCCTTGAAACAAAACGAAACAATTCCCCACTTGCCGTCTTGAACATTATGCTAACCCCATCAACCAGGCTGCTGCTGTTTGTATGTATCCCTCCTTCCGACCCGCCGTCTCATATTTTCTCACCAAACGCCCCGAGGCTGCATTGCGGGGAGCCAAACGGCGTGTCCTCGCATGTGGCTGAGGGCCTTGGTTCTGGGCCGCCAAGCTCACCGGAGCGCCAACCAATTGATTGTGAATTGAACGATGTCGCTAACCACTTCCGTTTTACAGTGGCTGCTGGTCTCGAGGATTGGGTCGATTTCGGTGTTATCTGCGGTCTGCTTCTTCTCAACGCTGCCGTCGGTTTCATCCAGGAATACCAAGCCGGTTCCATCGTCGACGAGCTCAAGAAGTAAGGCGATTCTTTTGTTTTCCCCACTCAATTGACGGCTTTGATGACTGACTGGCTGTTTCCAGGACTCTTGCTCTCAAGGCTGTCGTTCTCCGTGACGGTACCCTGAAGGAGGTTGAGGCCCCCGAGGTCGTTCCCGGTGATATCCTCCAGGTTGAGGAGGGTACCATCATTCCCGCCGATGGCCGTATCGTCACCGACGATGCCTACCTCCAGGTCGATCAGTCTGCCATCACTGGCGAGTCGCTCGCCGTCGACAAGCACAAGGGTGACCAGTGCTACGCTTCCTCGGCTGTCAAGCGCGGTGAGGCCTTCGTGGTCATCACTGCCACTGGTGACAGCACCTTCGTCGGTCGCGCCGCTGCCCTCGTGAACGCGGCCAGCGCGGGCACCGGTCACTTTACCGAGGTGCTTAACGGCATTGGTACGATTCTGCTCGTCCTGGTCATTCTCACCAACTTGGTTGTCTGGGTTTCCAGCTTCTACCGGTCCAACCCCATCGTCCAGATTCTCGAGTTCACCCTGGCTATCACCATCGTCGGTGTGCCCGTCGGTCTTCCCGCCGTCGTCACCACCACCATGGCCGTCGGTGCCGCCTACCTCGCCAAGAAGAAGGCCATCGTCCAGAAGCTCTCGGCCATCGAGTCTCTGGCTGGTGTCGAGATTCTGTGCTCTGACAAGACCGGTACCCTGACCAAGAACAAGCTCTCTCTGGCTGAGCCCTACACCGTCGCCGGTGTCGAGCCCGAGGACCTCATGCTTACTGCCTGCCTGGCTGCCTCGCGCAAGAAGAAGGGTATGGACGCCATCGACAAGGCTTTCCTCAAGAGCTTGAAGTTCTACCCCCGCGCCAAGGGCGTTCTCAGCAAGTACAAGGTCATCGAATTCTTCCCCTTCGACCCCGTCTCCAAGAAGGTCACTGCCGTGGTCGAGTCCCCCCAGGGCGAGCGCATCATCTGCGTCAAGGGTGCCCCTCTGTTCGTTCTCAAGACCGTCGAGGAGGACCACCCCATCCCCGAGGAGGTTGACCAGGCCTACAAGAACAAGGTTGCCGAGTTCGCCACCCGTGGCTTCCGCTCGCTCGGTGTTGCTCGCAAGCGTGGTGAGGGCTCTTGGGAGATCCTCGGCATCATGCCCTGCTCCGATCCCCCCCGCCACGACACTGCCCGCACCGTCAACGAGGCCAAGGGTCTCGGTCTCTCCATCAAGATGCTTACTGGTGATGCCGTCGGTATCGCTAGGGAGACTTCCCGCCAGCTCGGTCTCGGTACCAACATCTACAACGCTGAGCGCCTCGGTCTCGGTGGCGGCGGTGACATGCCCGGCTCCGAGGTCTACGATTTCGTCGAGGCTGCCGATGGTTTCGCCGAGGTGTTCCCCCAGCACAAGTACAACGTCGTCGAGATCCTGCAGCAGCGTGGCTACCTCGTTGCCATGACTGGTGACGGTGTCAACGATGCCCCCTCGCTCAAGAAGGCCGATACCGGTATTGCCGTCGAGGGTGCCTCGGACGCTGCCCGCTCTGCCGCCGATATCGTCTTCCTTGCCCCCGGTCTCGGTGCCATTATTGATGCCCTGAAGACCTCGCGTCAAATTTTCCACCGCATGTACGCGTACGTCGTCTACCGTATCGCTCTGTCGATCCATCTCGAGATCTTCCTGGGTCTCTGGATTGCCATTCTGAACCGCAGCCTGAACATCGAGCTTGTCGTCTTCATTGCCATTTTCGCCGATGTCGCCACCCTCGCCATCGCCTACGACAATGCCCCGTACAGCCGGACGCCCGTCAAGTGGAACCTGCCCAAGCTCTGGGGCATGTCGGTTCTCCTCGGTATTGTCCTTGCCGTTGGCACCTGGATTACTGTCACCACCATGTACGCCCACGGCAAGAACGGCGGTATCGTCCAGAACTTTGGTAACATGGATGAGGTCGTCTTCCTCCAAATCTCGCTCACTGAGAACTGGCTCATTTTCATCACTCGGTATGTTTTTGTCGGCTCCTTTGAGAAAATTGCGTGGTTTCTAATATGTATGTCTCTAGTGCCAACGGCCCCTTCTGGTCCTCGCTTCCCTCGTGGCAGCTGGCCGGTGCTGTCCTGATTGTCGACATTGTCGCCACCCTGTTCACCGTCTTCGGTTGGTTTGAGGGCCAGGAGCAGACCTCCATCGTCGCCGTCGTCCGTATCTGGATCTTCTCGTTCGGCATCTTCTGCGTCATGGGTGGTATCTACTACATGCTGCAGGACAGCGTCGGCTTCGACAACCTCATGCACGGCAAGTCGCCCAAGGGCAGCCAGAAGCAGCGCTCTCTGGAGGATTTCGTCGTGTCCCTCCAGCGCGTCTCCACCCAGCACGAGAAGTCGCAGTAAAGCGACCCGTGCGTGGGCGAGGCCTGGCGTCGTGTTACAAAATCACGCCGGCTGCGTGAGCCGCGATGCCGTGGATGGAGCGCACACCTACCTGCCCTAGATGGCAGCAACAACACTCGGCCGCGGGGGATAGATAGGCGTGGACGGCTGAGGATATTTTTCATTTTCTGACAAGTCTTGTATGGACTTTGGCATCAGGGGCTAGACTCAACCCCGATTTCCTTAGACAATCTAATAAAGAGTAAAAATAATATGTATGACATATGAATGTGACTGTTGGCATTGACTGTAATTTGGTGGTGGCGAGGGCAACTGTTCTCCCATAGTAACTACTTTTGGACCTTGTCTGAGACGCCATCTCTAGAGTAAAGTCATTTAAAATGATCCTACTGGCAACAAACCAGTCCTGACAAAAAAATCTTCGCTTGCTGGCAACCTCCGTTTCCTCCTGACATCATCCGTCTCTACTGCTGGTCGCCAGCTGTGTGCATCTGCCAAGCACAAAAAGTTACGTACAGAAGGAATACTTGCGCCTGTCACAGCTTGCATGCGCCCACAACGCATCTATCTGACTTGGTTCAACATCGAAGGAAAAAAATGAATCGTGAAATCCCTGGATTCTACTACGGTCAGTCAGTCCGTCTGTCCGTCTGTTGGATATTGTATCATTTTGCTTGTTTTTCCCCCCTAAAGACTGACTAACAACACCCATTAGATAGCACCAAGCGCAAGTACTTCCGCATCGAAGACAGCCGCACTGCGCCCGCACAGGCGGCGTGGGCTTCCAAGAATGTGAAGCGGAGGGCGGCGGAGGAGAGGGAGGAGGAGAGGAAGCGGGAGAGGCTGGGGCGCGAGGCGGGGAGGGTGAAGAGGGCGCGCGTGATGGATGTTCCGCTTTTGGGGGGGTTGTTGGCTAGGGAGACTGGTGGTGGTGTAGTCGGTGGTGGTCGGGCGGGGGAAATGTTGTTGGTCAGGGCGTGGGCTGGCGGGCTGAGGGAGAAGGGGTCCGTGGATCTCTGGTCGTCGTCGCTGAGGGATGACCGGCATGCCATCTCGTCTATGTGGGTCGGAGGGAGCGATGAGCCGGGTGAGTTGGGTGTTGCGTTTGCGGTTCTTGATGGGAGTTCGACGTTGGGTTCGTACGTCCCTCGAGATGCGGAGGATCGGTGAGTTTTGATAGTCTTGGTGAGGCGGCGGAGAGATTGGTTGCTGACTGACAGTACGTAGGATCAACTTCCGGTGTGCTGCCGAGCGATATCCCGGTCTCAGCTTCCAGCCTAGGTCTTATGCGCGGCCGCTTCCGGTTGTCACGGCTGTCAAGTTTCATGAGCCGTCTGGCAGGGTGCTCCTGGCCGGCGAGCACCGGACGGGCGGCATTGGCATCAGCCACTTCACACCACAGAGGCAGAACGTAAACGACTCAAGTACACCGTGGGCGTTGCGAGGCGGTATGTTTCATCTCACTTTTCAAGAACAACCCATTATTCTAACTACTAACCGAACACCGATCCCTAGACGAGGACGGCCTCCAATATACCGAGTCCACGCTCAACACCGGCACCGGCACCACCATCCGCGCCTTGCAATCCGCGCCGTCAGGCTCCCGTCTCACCGCTATAGCCGGCACCGACAAGGGCATCATCCAACTCCAAAACGACAAACTAACCCGGCTCACACCCCCCCCTCCATCCCGCAAACGGCTCAAACAACTCCAAAAGCAAGGCATCCATTCCTTCTCCCCCCCCTGGCAAGGCGACATCCTCTCAGTCGACTTCCTCACGCCCGACATCATCCTAGCAGGGACGCGATGCAGCCACGTCTGCGTCCTCGACCTGCGCGCCCCGCCCAGCGAGTGGAACACGTTCCGACACACCAGCAGCGCCGCCCACGTCAGGTCGACGACGGGGCTGCAATACGAAGTGCTGGTCGCCGGCCCGCGTCACGCCATGGCCGTCTATGACATTCGCTTTCTCCAGAAGCGCCGCCACCACCACACTACTGCTGCTGCTGCTGCTGCTAACCCACCGCCACCATCACCACCACCAGAACAAAACAGCCGGCGGCATCACAGGCCATCATCATGGATAGAGAATTACAATGTGACGCGTCCCGTAGTGGAATTCCCCTCGTACCGCAACGCGGCCCACATCCACACCGGACTGGACGTGCTCACACAACAACAACAACAACAACCGCCCGGCGGTTATGGTGGGAGCGCGGGCCGGGGGATCGTGGCGACGGCGCACGACGATGGGACGGTGGGGCTATACTCGCTAGCAGATGGCACGCCGATCGTGGCAGACGGGATCCAAAAAGCAGGTAGTAGCAGGGGGGCGGCGGTGGTGCAGAGTATGATGTGGCAGACGCTGCCGGGGGATAGGCATCCTAGTTTGTTTGTTGGGGAGGGGATGAGGATTCGGAAATATTCGTTTTGGGCGTGAGTGGGGGTGCATTTTCTTTTCTTTTTCCTTCGGGGTTGATATTTTGGGTTGGGTTGGTTTGGTAGTAGTATAATTAATAATAAATTTGATGGCTGCCAACTCTGGGGGTTGGCTGGCATCGTGTGCTGCCTGCCTGCCGCTGGCCGTATTGTATTGTACAGTCTCTATCTAGACAAAAAAATGTATCTCCATATTATGTTGCTTTTGAAATGTGCACAAATTAGATCCCCCTTACAGTATATATATAGTCGAAACACAACCCCCTAAAATAATCAATCCCCCCTCTTCAGATTAAAACACCCCCCTAGCGCCGGAAAGGCCCTCTCAAAGGCGTCCCCGAGCGTCCAGTTGGCCAGCACGCCCACGTGCTGCTCAAAGACGGGGTTGATCATCAGCTCGTCGCCCGCGGGGCTCGCCAGGAGCACGTAGGCGTCGTCGTAGGGCCAATTGACGCTGAGGGTCGAGGTGAAGGGGATGAAGAAGTTGTCAAAGGGGAACGCGCCGGGCTCGCGGTAGGCGGCCGCCAGGCGCTCGCGCATCTGGGGAAAGGGGAGGTGGTCGTACCAGGCCGGGTGCTCGCGGTCCGTCTGCTGGCGCACGGGGCGGAACCAGGAGGGGAGGCGCTCGTAGTTCTCGCGCGTCGGCGCCACCTGCCAGCGCATGTGCAGGAACATGACGTACAGCACGGCCACGCGCTCCGGTAAGGTCGCGAGGTCGGGGAAGCGCGCGAGGATGTCGGTGAAGACCTTGGAGAGCGGGTGCGAGTAGACTGACGTGGCCGGGTTGAGGAGCGACGACACCGAGGGGTAGCGCGGGCCGAGGATCTCGGTCTGCGAGACGCCTTCGGCGGCGCGCTGGCGGCGCTCCGAGAGGAAGTCTAGGAGGAGGGAGTCGAGGGGACAGGTTGGCGGGCAGTTGCGCGGGACGCGGGCGTAGATGGGGAGTGGCCCGGTTGGGGCGGTTGTGGTGGGGGTGGCCGCGGTGGCCGCGGTGGATATGGGGAGGCGGCCGCTGCTGGTGACGGACTGTGTCTGGGCTGGCCCGCCTTGCGTGCCTGTAATCATGGAGATGGCGGCGGTCCAGTCGTGTTTCATGGGCACGTGGTGGTACTGCGGCGTGTCCCGGGCTCCGTTGACGCCGGTTTGGATCTTGGCAATCTTGACGTTGGGATCGACCAGGAAATCGAGCCCCAGCCTGTCGGGGCCCAGCTCCAGGCCGTAGATGGGGCCGTAGCGTTGCTGGTGAAGCAGGCTCATTTCCGGAGACGCCGGTGGACGGTGGCGGTCTGGGTTGGCCGGGGGCGCCACAGGAGAGAGACTGTTCTGCCACTGCTGCTGGCTGTGGGCGGTGCCAACAGACGCTGGGGAAGTGGCACTCGTCGGGGTCGACCCGGGGTGGTGCGACGTTGGTGCCGTGAGTGGATGGGTAGCCGGAGGACCATGGCGCTGGCCGGGAGAGCGGTAGGGCTGGGGCTGGTCAACTGGCACGGCGTCGTCTCTCAACCCCCCCGCAGATGCACCGATAATAGGCTGGATCATGGCCGTGATGGAGGTCAAACACCTCTTCACCTCGGCAAGCTCTGCCTCGACGGCCTCCTTCTCGCGCAGGGCCCTCTGCAGCTCCTGATAGGGCTGCGTCGACTTGAGGTCGGCGATCTCGCGTTCATATTGCTCGGTCCGACAGCGCTGGCGTTCGCGGATGGCGCGCTGGGCCTCGCGGTCTGCATGCACGGCGTTAGCCCCGGGCCGGACGGCGGCGGCGGCAAGTCTCCGGGTCCGGATCCCAGGCCCATTCCGGGTCCCGGTCCGGGCCCCGGCCCCCACCCCTAGTTACTTACCATTGGCCCGTTTCCTTTCGAGCTGCTCCGGCGTCAGGTTGGCCACACCACGAGAGCCGCGGCCGGTCTTGCGCTTTTTGAAGAAGGCGGCACCGCCATCTGCGCTGCTTGGCGTGCCGACACTTGGCGGACCCCCACCGACGGTGTCCTCTCCGTTCACCTGCTGTGTGTGTATGGTTGTGGCGGATGGCGAGCCGTACCCTGTGCCGCCGTACTCTGTGCCACCGTACTCTGTGCCACGCGACTCGGGTTGCCGTGGCTCTCGGTCCGCGACGGCGTGGACACCACCGCCTCCGCAGCCGCCGTCAGACAGCGACCCGGTGTAGCTACGCTTCTGGCCAGACCCCGGCGGCGGCGGGCTGTAGCTGAAACCGGAATGGGTGGATCTCGGTTGGTCGGCTGCATCGATGGGATTCCCGGCTGTGTTGACCGAAAAGGACGAAGACGCCATGGGTCGGGATGGGTCCCCGGCCCGCCCGAATCGACTTGGCTAACAAACAAGACAAACAAAAAGGGAACCGAGGAAAAATGGATAAATCCGGCAATGCAAGGCACAACACCCAACCAGAACGAGCCGAACCGTCGGGCCGCTGTTGTGCTGTGCTGACCCCCTCCGGCCCTTGTTCGGGGTGTGCGAGTTGAGCGGTTGGTGGCGCGGCAGCGAGTGCGGAAAGGCGGAGTGGGAATTGCTGACGGGGGACGATTCAAGGCTTTGGGCTCGAGGGAAGGCGACCGAGTCATGTGCGAGTGTCTTGGCGCAAGCCATCGGCCCACTCTGCGGTAGTTAGATTGCGCTATCCGTAGCTCCCCTGACTCTGAAGTGACTCAAGTGAGGGTGAGCTACGAGACTTTCCGAGACTCTCTTCCCGTTGGCACGCACGCTAAAAACACCACGGATACAACCATGCGCCATGTATTGTACTATGTAGACAACGCTCCAACATTAACAATCCGAGGTAGAGAGCCGCCCCTATCCACCAACAAACACCACTCCTACAACTTAATCCGCCGACGCCCTCGCCAACGCCTCGTGCAGATGCGGCGGCAGGCGGTACCGCAGCTGGCTGGTATACGCCGTCAGGTCCACGCTCATCTGCTTGAGCTCGTCCACCATCTGGCGCGCCGTCGACTGGTTGCCGCTGAACTGGCCGCCCATGAGCCGCTCGCGCTGCTTGGTGCAGCAGATGACGGTCCACATGAGCAGGTTGGGCACGTTGATGGCGACGGGCTGCGAGAGCGTCGAGAAGCGCGCCGCATAGTTGCGGATCACGCTCGGGTCGCCGCCCGCCGTGAGGGGGAGGATGTCGAGGGATCGGATTTTCTGTTGTTGTGTCGATGTGTGAGTACGTACGTATGCGAAAACCATAGAAACGAACAAAAAAAAAACTCACATCCAAGCACTGCGGCCACTTGCCCTGCTCCACCAAGCTCTTGATACCGCTCATCTGCAGCAGCACCGAGCACGCGCCCCGGTTCGCGTCGCGGATCTTTTGCCAGAACATGTGATCCCTCTCATACATGCTCATCATCGTCTTGGCCAGCTCCACGGGGTCATCAATGGCCGCCAAGCTCAGACTGCTGCCGGGCTGCGCCGCCGTCGGCTCGGCGCCGCCCTCGACGACGCGGGGCTTCACCGGCACCAGCCGCATGGGGTCCTCGCCAATCTCCAGCGAGATGGCCTCGCTCAGCGCCCGGCTGACGATGGACACGACCGTGTCGTAGTCCTCGGCCAGGTGGTACAGCAGCACCGCGTCCGTGGTGCGCCCGTTGTCGTCGGCGAAGCCGGCCGCCTGCAGCGTGATGGCGCGGATGAAGTCGTCTTCCTGGCCCAGCGCAATCAGCGAGCCGCGCTCCTCGACGATGCCCTTGATGCGCTGCCCGTCGGGCTTGATGTCGCCGATCAGCCGGCTGAACTCGCGCGACTCGAGCACCAGCTCCCGCAGCGCCTCGTGGCATAGCGACGCCTGCTGCTGGCCGCCCGCCGCCTCGTCGGCGTTGAGGCAGATGAGCACGAGGTAGTCGACCGCCGCCGCCGCGTTGGCAGCCCGGAAGTCGCGCGTGTAGTAGCCGAGCATGCGGCCAAAGTTGATCTGCGGCTGGCTCCGCGTGTTGTGCGAGAGGAGCTCGTTGGCCGCCGACTGCGCGTCCGCGGGCCGCAGGAGACCGTAGTAGGTGAGCGCGATGGCAAAGTGGACGGCGTCGACGTAGGAGAAGGGGTACAGGTAGGCAATCGCCTGCTCGAACATGCCCGACAGCACCTGCAGGTAGAAGAACATGCCGAAGCTACCATTAGTGTCTTCGGCGGGATTCTTGGGGAAGTGCTTGAGGCCAATCTCGCGAATGCTCGTCTGGAGCTCGTTGAGGCCGTACGATTCGCCGGCCAGCTCCAGTGACCGGTCCGTCTCCCGGGCCAGGTTGAACTGGAGCCAAATCCAGTCGTTGACATCGGTCTGCAGCCCCTCCAGACTCCGGTTGCTGAGATCGCAACGGCCAATGATCTTGTAGCACGCCATGCGGAAGGGATCAATCGAGCCCTCGGGCGCGTTCCGGATCCGCTGGTTGTACTCACTCATGCACCGGTCCTGCATCTGCCGCTTGAGCCGGCGCTCTTCGCTGGACGCGTAGCTGTTGATGTAGCCCGAGAAGGTCCGGTCTATGCTGCGGAAGTGGTTCTGGTTGCTGTTGACGTACTGCGCCGCCTCGTTGACAAAACCAGCCCGCAGCAGGTAGAAGACAATGGCCCAGATGAACTCGCCGTTCGCCTGCTGGAGGTCGACATTGTCGGGGACCAGCGTCTTGCGGGTGCCGCGGAGCCGGATGTACGCCTTGATCTTGCTGACCACGTCGGGCAGGCCGCCCAGGTTCGCGTCTTGCGGGTACTTGGCGATGAGTGAGTTCAGCTCGTTCCAGAACTGCTTCTCTAGGAACGCGTTGGCCCCGTTCAGAATCTGCTTCCGCATAGCCACCGCGTTGGAGGACTGGGGGTTGGGATCCATGTACAGCTTGGCAAACTGCCGTTCTCGGGGCGTTTCTTCGGCCTCGGGAAACTCGCCGACAATCTCCATCATGGCCCGGTAGGCCTCGACGATATGTGGCCCGTGACGGTCTCCCGACTTGGACTCCAACTCGGCCAGGTCGCGGCAGACGTAAACAGGCAGCCCGCGCTGCCGGGCGTCGTTGAACTCGTGCATCTTCTCGGCCAGCTTGCCCTGTTTCTCGCGCAAGAACCGATCGTCCATCGCTCCGACACCATTTAGCGACCCGGCCGCATCCTTGCGGGCCTCCACGTCTGTAAACTCGGACGCGTGCGATCCGATCCGACTGGGCGTCCCGATCACGGAGCGCTGCATCGCCGACCTGCCCAGCACGCTCGCCCGCTGTGTAGCCCGCTCCCCGCCGGCGGCGGCGGCCTGGCTCGCCTTGCGCCTCGACCGGCCAAACGTGCCCTGGCCCTCCTTGGACGGCGTGGACGCGCGAGCAGCAGCAGACTGCGTGGTGGCAGAGTCCTCCCGCGGCTTGATGCCGAAATGGTGATAGATGCGCTTCCGCTGCGCCTCCCACTCCATCGTGACGTTCTCCTCCAGGAACGAATCGAAATCGCGCACCGACCGATCCAGCCCGTCGGCAATCATGCTCAGCGTCGTCTTGCTCTGCAGGTTCGAAAGGTACGTCTCGACATCCACCTCGCCAATGCCGCCGCCGAATCCAGCCCCCCCTTGGGCACCGGCGCCGCGCTCTCTTGCCTGGAGCCCGAACGCGCCCAGATCACGCACTGCCGCGCCGGGGTCCACGCCCGACGCCGCGAGGAAGTAATGTGCCTTGCCATGCTCAAACGGCTTGTCCTGCGAGGGCCCCAATGTCCTGAGGCGCTGGCGCAGGTCGCCTAGTCCTAGCTGCAGCGAGGGTAGCTCGCCCAGCGCCGTCTCGCCCTCGGCTTGTTTTTTGTTCTTGGCGAGGAGGCTGTCGAAAAGAGCGCCGGTCGGGAGGGCAGACTGCGGGGGTTGTTGTTGCTGTTGTTGTTGCTGTTGCTGCTGCTGTTGTTGTTGCTGGTTTGTGGAGGCGTTGTTGCCTAGGCCGAGGCTCAGGCCCAGACCACCACCCAGACCGCCGCCCAGACCGCCACCCATAACGGGTTGGCCGATGGTCGCGGTCGATGTGCCCAAGCCCAAGGTGCTGCCAAAGAGGCTGCTGCCCATGTTCCCGGGCTGGCTTGTTGCTGCTGGTGCCGCGCTACCTCCGAAGAGGGAGGCTTTCGGGGTCGTCGTGGAGGTGCCGAACAGCGAGGAGCCGCCGCCGAAGCCCGTCGAGGGTTGGGCCTGGGTCGGGGTTGTCGCGGCGGCGGTGTTTCCGAAAAGCGAGCTTCCTGTTGTTGTCGAGCCGAAGATGCTGTTGCCGGCACCCGCTGCCCCGGGGGTGCTTCCAGGGCCCAAGCTTCCCGTCGACACTGCCGTCCCCGGCGTCCCCTTGCCCATGAAAAATGACATGGCGGCTGCTTCTCGGTGTCAATTCCTGGCGTTGTTGCTGGTCACTAATTTTGTGACGCGTGCCAGGTGACGCGTTGGTGGAAAGGCGTGGACTGCAGTGCTTGGTTTTTTGTTTTCGGGTTGAGATGCGCCTGAAAATGCTTTGAACGCGCCTGCATGGGAATGAGTGGGGGCGGCCAGCAAGGTAAGGTATCCATCCAGTAAAGTTTGGAGAAGCTTGGGCCACAATGCAGAGCTCACTGGTTGACCAGCCAATTATCTGTCCCTCAACTAAAAACCCCAGTCGAGGGAGGTCCAACACAGGGACTCAGGGAGATGGCAACTCTCTCACGCCAACGACAAACAAGCAGTCGGTCGATAACTGGACCCCCGAATAATCATTCTAGTATTACGCTGACATCAACATTTCCATCTCCTTCCGGCGTGCTTGCCGAACTATATAACTATTATTAGACACACTCCCCTTTTAATCGCTGCCTCACTGCGCCGATGGAGCATCCGACACCAACGTCGACCCCTTCAACGCCTCGTCAATCTGCCTCCTGTAGTCCTGCTGCGTGCGGCACTGGTCCAAGAAGATCACATACTTGGCATCCAGCAGCTTCTTCTCGTCAGGATCGCCCCTGCTCCAAACCACCTTGCCCGGCTTGCTCATCCGATCCATAATGTTCCACAACGGCTCGGTGTTCCCCTCCTTGTCCGCGCTGGCTGCCTTGGCACCCAGCATGGCCGCACCGTGCACCACAGCGGCGTGCACATATCGGGGGATCAGCACCGGCATGCCGCACGCCGTGGCGATCAGGTCCATGAGGATCTCGTTCTGGCACTGGCTGCCCGACATGAAGATGCTCCGGATGTCGTGCCCCGACGTGTTCATCACCTCGACGATCTGGCGCGTCTGCAGCGCGATGAACTCCATGGTCGAGTAGTACAGCAGCGCCATGCCGTCCTTGGTCTTGTCGCTGCTCATGCCGATGATGGCCCCGCGCATGTTGGGGTCGGCCACCGGCGACCGGTTGCCCCAGAGGTCGCCGTAGAAGAAGTAGTGGCGGACGAGGTACGAGATGGAGGGCGCCTTGGTTGTCTCGGCGAGGTGCCGGAGGTGGTCGTTGAGGAAGTCGTAGATGTTCTTGCCAGCCGCCGCGGCCTCTTTCACCGTGTCGTCGTATGCCGCGTGCGTCTCGAGCATGTGCTTCATGAGCTCGCCCGTTGCCGACTGCCCGCCCTCGGCCATCCAGAAACCCGGGGTCAGCACATCTCGGTAAGGGCCCCACACGCCGGGCACAAAGACCGGCTCCCTCGACATGGCCAGATGGCAGGTCGAGGTGCCGGCAACCGAGGCCAGCCGGTGGAAGGCCTGCGAGACGTCGTTGGGCGCTGCAGAATCGTCGAGGCAATCCGGATCCAGCTTGACCTTAGCTCCAACTGTTCCAATCCAGCCAGCGTACGCATCGATAACACCACTCCCGACAGCAATGCCCGCCGGCAGGCCGAAATCCTTGGCCGCCTTCTCGGACAAGCCACCGACGAGCTCACCGGCGCTCAAGAATTCGCCATTCTGTCGTCTCCATAGTCAGCCAAACCACGCCCAGACCAGAAAAAAAAGATTAAAAACAGGTGAAATGAAAAGGGCTCACCACCCCGTTGACACCGCCCATCCGCTGAAAGTCATCCTTGGCCAGCTCCCCCAGCCCAATCTTGTGGTAAAAGTCCTCCTGCCACCCCTTGACGCTCCCATCCACGCCCACGGGCACGTAGCCCTGCTTGCACACGGTGCTGCAAAAGCTGCGCGTCTCACCCCCCGTGGCCAGGTGGGTCAGCGCGTCGGCCAGGTCGTAAAACTTGCAGCGCGCAAACAGGTCCGGGGGCATGTGGTTCTTGAGCCACAGCACCTTGGGGATCTCCATCTCGACGTTCATCTTGCCGCCCAGGTAGCGCAGCAGCGGGTGGCCGGTGGCGTTGATCAGCTCCGTCTCGGCGAGCGGCCGGTGGTCGAGCCAGAGGATCACGTTGCGGTCGTCGTTGTCGAGGTTGTGGAAGTCGGGCCCCGTCACCGGCACCGGCTCGTCCGTGTCGTGCGTGAAGACGGCGAGCGAGCACGTCGCGTCGAACCCGATGCCCTTGATCGACGTCGGCGCCGTGCCCGACGAGCGGAGCACGCTGCGCACGCAGTGGCTGATGGCGCGCCAGATGTCCGTGGTGGATTGTTCCTAGTAGGGGGCGGGTGTTAGTGGACTCGCTAGACAAGAGACCGGGAAGGGGGTGAGCTTGCATACATAGTGGGAGCCGGTGTAGCCGTGGGTCGGCTGCCAGAGCTTGATGTTCTCTGATGCGAGCGCCTTGATCTCGCCGGTTGCGTCGATGATGCAGGCGCGGGCCGAGCCCGTCCCGACGTCTATGCCGATGTAGTGGTTTTGCTGCGAGCATGGTGAGTACGTAGAAAACACGCTGGCTAGGATTTCTGGACCAACCTCGGAAGCCCTGGTTTTGAGGCGAGGTTAGCAATCGAGACGACGTTGACATATGAGTGAAGGGATCAGCTTACATTTTCCCCTCAGTTGAAAACGTCACCAGGTAGGTAGGTCAGGTAGGTACAAGTTGGCAGCAATTATACCCAAGGGAGATGTCGGTTTCACTGATGGAAAAACAGAGCAATTGGTGGAAGTGGGTGTCGTTTTGTGAAAGTAGGTAGATGAGATCCGGAGTCAATTTTCAGACGGCCGGGACTCGTTAATAAAGAAGACTCAACAGCTCTGGGTCGTGGGTTGCTGAATGAGTCGCAGAATGGGAAAGTCCGAAAGTCCCATTGTCCCACCTACCTACCTTGCCATCTGAACCCCATATTTCTCAATTTTAGTTCACTCTGAGGGGGGGAATAGACTTCTTGGTACACTAAAAAAGACACCCACTAGGACGGAATCTAAATGCAGGTTCAACGGTCGAGGCCCGTTGAACTTTCTTGGGTTGCCAACTCAGCCTCCTCAACAAGTCGTCAAACAAGCACGATGTCCAAAGTCTGGCCGTCATGCGCTGTAACAGCAGCAGCAAGATCAGCAATGATCATCGCACACCCACACGCCTTATCTCTGGAGCTGGAAATGGGTTACAGCGACAAGACCTTGACGGGCGGGGAGCTGCAGCCGACAGCACCGGTCACGCAGCTTTTGCGGGTCCAGCAAGGAGGAGGGTGTCCCGCGTGACATGGCAGAAGCTTTTCGGGAGGACTCAGGAGGGCTAGAACAGGTTGCCACGCTCACCACGGCGTCTGGATCGGCACTCCGCTCGGTTTGTGTTGAGTGGAGAGGGTGCAGAGTTGCATCTCCGCAGCCCGACGAGCGGGAGTTCTAGAGAGACGGGAGTGTGGGTGTGGGCGGGGTCCCAGGCGATAGCGGGCGGCTTACCCGGAACCGGGAACCCGCCGCGTGGGACCGACCTCAGTCCCCATGCCAGCGCCGATTCCGGGACCCTCCCGCGGTGTTAGGGCCGAACGTCGTGTCCGTTCTGGATGCCTGGCGGTGTGCTTCCGACCGGATGGCCAGAGAAAAGTGCGAGTCGGTGGCAAGTTAGCCTCCTGCTCTGATTCTCCGTCTTCGGTTCTTTTTACCATCGATCCCTCCTTCAGTTCTTTGGTTCTTGTTCCTAAGAGTGTTTGTTGGTTTGTGTGACAGGATGGAAAAAATTAAAGCGTGTTTGTTAGTGGAAACCGTCCGGAGGATGAGCATGCTGATGATAGGGGGGTTTGGGTAGGTTGGTAAAGTACGTTTTAGCCATAAATGTACACTGATACTGGAATAATTTCGATAATGCAAATCGAACAAGAAACAGAGTCGCGAGGAAATCTGCGGTGATGAAAGGAAGCCAACTCGGAGAGATTGAGGGCCAAGATAAGTGTGTGTTTGAACTTTGAACTTTGAGAGGGAACCTCTGAAAATCTTCAACCTTGCAACAACACCCTGCACGTTTCGACAGCCCCGAGAAAAATGCAGTCGGGAGCAGCAACCCACGAAGAAATATGGGACGACTCGGCGCTCGTTGACTCCTGGAACCAGGCGCTGGAGGAGTACAAGGTCAGTCGGCCCAAGTTTCGGAACCGCGACAGCCGCACACATTATTCTGTACATCGCATCAAGGACCGACCCGAGGCTGACGCCGAGTTGCAGAAATATCACAGCGTCCACGCCAAAGGCGGCACAGTCGACGACATCCCGAATGGCGCAGACGAGAAGTAACTCAACCCCCGCACTCCCAAACACTCGGGCGACAAAACCAAGTGGGAGAGGAGATGGCTAATTGGCGTCGTAGAGCGCGGTCGGATGCCAATGCCAAGCCTGAAACAGGCGAGGGCCACGAACCTCTCGCCAAGGCGGACGGCGCAGAGGAAGGGGAGATTGATGAGACGATAGCGATGGACGAGAGCGACGAAACATGGCACCCGGCAATCTCGGATGCCCAGGGCTCCGTGGATGCGAAGAAGGTAAGGGGATCAGACCCATGACCTGCAGGAACGAGAATCTGGGAGATCACCGAGGCTTGGCGTGAAACAGTTCCTCTACGGAGTACCACCCTTCGTTCTTGCAAACTGACCGACGGAAATTCCCACAGGCAAACGAGGTGCCGGACAGGGGTCCTGCTGTGCTGGGACCACAGGCACTTTTGGGGACTGGTGAGTCTTGAATTCTAGTTCCATGTTTCGAGAAGGGTTGGGGCGGGTGAAGCTGACAGTTGGCTTACAGTGCAAGACGAGGAACTCAAGAATCTCTTGATGTCGTGGTATTACGCAGGCAAGTCTGCGCCATCTCAAAGCCCAGTTCCTTCGCTGACTATCTGAAAACGGTCTCCAGGTTATTACACGGGCCTCCACGAGGGCAAACAACAAGGGCTCCAACAGGCAGAGCAGGTTCGAAAGGGCTCCTGAACCCACTTGGTGGAGAGTTGCTGTCGGACAAGGTATTCCGGTATGTATGTACTTATTGACACCGATAAACAACAGGCACTCATCAAAGTCCCTACGCAAGTGATGGTCACGGCCCGGCGTCTGAGAGCCTTTTTTGAGGTTTTGGTACGGATTAGGTTGCTCAGGGAGAGCCCCACTGATCGGGCCACCTTCAAAACGGGGGCTGAAAAAAGTAAAAACTGGGGTAGCGAATGCAAAATTCCGGCCTTGGCATCCCACTTGGGAGACCCTGGTCCGCAACTCGTGCCTGCAGCCCTGATCGCCGTCAAAAACGACCACCTGCGACGGCTCGCGTTCCAGAACCCTCACTTTTCCCCCGGCTCCGAGAGTTCCACGTCTGAGCGCCGCCATGGCATGTGTCAACCGCGCTGCCACTTCACCTCCTTTCGCATTCCATTTTGCAGAGCCAGGACAACTCTCTTCCCACGGAAAGCGGATTCCGTCATCCGATCCCCTCGGCCGCCCGCTCTAACTACCTAGGTAGGTAGTTAGAGTCTGGACAGTGGACACAGCCGTGTCGTTGCTGAATGCGCCGAGCATCCCACGTGCCCGTCGTGCCGCGGGCATTTCTCGGGCACACTGCACGACTCCCTGCTCAATTCCGGCTTGCCCCTCGAATCGTCGTTTTGTTTCATGCGCGAGCAAACCTCGAATCGCTTTGCTAGGCCCTGTTGGCTGCCTCCCAATGGGTCTCGGCGATGGTTTGCGATCATTCTCATGGGCTTCCCCGGCCTTGCCAAGACATCGAAGGTCCAGATCAGCGGATTCGGGACGTTGGACGAAGTGGCCCCGGACCATCACCGCACTCCGGGCCGCCTCTCGGAAGCCGGTCTTTATTTTGACTTGCACCTTCTAGAGTCTTGCACAAGCTATCGGCCTCATCCTGGATATTTTGAAAGGCAACAAAAACATCGTGGCCAAGTAGCATCCCTGCATGGCGAGGCGACTTTGGGATGAATGACACTTGCCTTTCGAGTCAAGCGAAACGCCCAACGCTGACTAGGAGAAACATGGAAAAAGCCCCGAAACTGCTTAGCGGGCCGCGGCCTCGCTGGCCACCACCGCCCCGCCGCAGTGGATATTCAACATGCCGAGCGGTTGCCAGTTCTGCGGGCCTATGAGTGCTCTTGGTGAGGCCCAGCGGTTGTCTAAGCGCGCCGGGCCTGGTCCGAAGTCTCGGCCGCATGTTTCTGCAGCGAGCAGAGACAGATGACGATGACGATCGCGTTTACGCCTCATGGAGTCACAATTGAGACTGTCTCCAATGTGCTGGAAAGCCTCGCGAACTGAAAGCTTTCGCTTTTCGTTTTTGGAACGTACCATCGCTAGTCTGCACGCACGGGCACTCAAGTCGCCTTCGGGGCCAGGTCCGGGGATGCATACCCTTGCCTCGGGTGCGTCGTCCCATCTCTGCAGCCCGTGCACCCGAGACTTGGCGAAATGCTAAACGTGATTCTGAGACGATTGTGTCACAGCCGAGCTCCTGCTCCCCACCTCCTTGGTCTGGCCCAGACAACGCCCATCGCGTCGCCTCCCGGCGTGTCCCGCTTCGCGCAGACGCCCCAAACATCCAAGAAGGCATGGCAGGGGCTTGACAAGGGAGCCGCTACCACGGTGATGACCTTCCCGACTGTTTCGAGCTCTCTCAGGACTGCCCCCCCTTTCCCCCCTAGTTGGCCGGGATCTTCGTCGAAATCACAGCACGGGATGCCGTGTTCGAAGATCATCATGCTGCGATATAAGCCCTGCCGGGTCCCCTCCAGTGGCCACCCTTCTTGAAGTCTTGTTTCTCCTCTTCTTCCTCATCACCCTTTCTTCCACCGTTGCCTTCTCTCTGTGTGTTTTTCACTCATTTGGTCGATCCGTTCTTTTACTTGACTTCTACACGAGCAGGGACTCGCTTTGGCATCCAGATTATTTCAACCTATTTCAGTCATATTCTTTCCCTGTGGGAGGACTCGAACAGAACAACAACCACGAGTACGAAAAGAGACGATTAAAAAGGAGGCACTATGAAGTTCTCGGCAGCAACAGCGATGGCGTTGGGCATGGCGCCCCTGGCATTGGGCAAGGCGATCAACAACGTCTACCCCGTCCGGCGAGACGGCCACAAGGTTGTCGCCGTCGGCAGCAACAGCATCACGGCGAATGAGGCTCAGCTCGCCGAGCTCGCCCGCCTGGTCGGTCTCAACCGGGGCAGCGGCACCTCGATCAATTTCCTCTGGGTCAACATCGGCGGCGGCGCGGCAACCACCGTCGTCGGCGCGGCGTCAACTGTCACCGTCACTCAAACCGTCGCTGGTGGTGCCGCCGCTACCCCGCCGGCGGCCGTCGTGACGGGTGGGGCCGGCACCGCAACCGAAGTCGCCCCTCCCTCTGGCACCGTCGGCGCCGGCGGCGCCACGCACAGCGTCACGGTCGGCGGCCCGCAAGGCCTGGCTTTCAGCCCCCAGCAGATCAGCGCCGCCATCGGCGACACGGTCATCTTCAGCTTCCTCAGCCAGAACCATACCGCCACCCAGTCCGCGTTTGACAAGCCCTGCGTGGCTATCGATGGCGGCATGGACTCGGGTTACCAGGCCAACCCCAACAACACCGTCAACCCCCCGCCGCAGGTCGCCATGCAAGTCATGGTTGACACCCCTCTCTGTAAGCAACCCCACCCCTTCTCTAGTCTTCGTTTTTTGTTCGCTAACCCTCCTCCTCCTCCTCCAGGGTTCTTCTGCCGCCAGGGCCCCCACTGCGGCCGCGGCATGGTCTTCTCCATCAACCCGTCCGCCGCCAAGACGCACGCGCAGTTCCAGGCGCTCGCCATCCAGCAAAACGGCGACGGCGCCGGCGGTGCCATCACCGGCAACGCCCCCGCTCCGGACCCGAACGCCGGTGCCGGTGCGGGTGCGGGTGCGGGCGGTGCCGCCGCCTCGGCCTCCCCTTCGCTGGTCGCCCCTCCCGGCGCTACCGGCACCGAGGCCGTCGGCGCCGTCAACTCGGGCGTCGCCATGGGCAGCGGCCAGGTCGCGGCTGACGGGTCGTGCATCTGCGCCGTGCAGTGCAGCACCACCGGCGGGTTCCCCAACGTTGCCGTCCAGGGGAGGGATAGCTTTGGCGGGTGGGGCGGTAAGTCTCTCTTTTTGCTTGCCTCAAAAAAGGGGGGTACAAACAAAGTTGCTAATTATGTCATGATAACAGGTGCCGTCCCCATGGCCATGGTCCAGCCTGCTGCTGCTCGCAAGGCATAAAAAGAGCAAGCAATCAAGCATCATTCATCTTTTGTGATTTTGCCTGTTGTTTCGTTTCTCTATGGATAGGGTGTTCTGGCGGTGGTGGAAGGCGGAAATACCATTATCTTTGTAGATTTTTTTCTTTTCTTCTGTCTCCCTTTTTGTCAACGCGTTTCTCTCCCGCTGCCCAACCTGGGTGTTGTCGGGGCGGGGAGGTATATGACTGGTTCGTATTTTTTCTGGATGCACAAATCTTAATACAATATCATCTTGCGGTGGAACGATGACTTGTTTCTCGTCTGTGATATTGAGAGGTGTTGGCGTTACGAAGTAGTGGTCAATGAGTGACAAGACAAGACTCTGTCTGGCTCTAGTGTGTCCATGATTATGAGGTTTCGGTCCGTAGCATTCCAACTAACTACCTCCTTATCGTGTGTTGATTGACTGTACTGGCTTCAGCATATGCAATGAATGGGCAGCAACTCATCATCACCGCCTGGGAAGGGGAGAGGCGGAGCGATGGGCAGTTCAAGGCAGCGCTAACCACGATGACACTCCTGGAATCAGAGAACAGAAGGAGAGAAAAATGCAAGTTTAGCCCTACCCAAATCGCTGTGCCTACTGACAAAAGGGATGGTGTTGATCCACTTGCGAACACGCCACAAGCCTGCCGTCTACGCCTATTAAGAAGCCAGCGAGAGCCCCCTGTGCCTGCGCCTGGTCCCCGTCTCTGATGACGATAAGGATGTATGGACATCCGTTCCTTTCCTGACTTGACGCCGGACCAGACTCCCCCCATGTGGCTCGCTTTGGAAAAAAACTTCAAGCGACCCTCTTCCGTGTGTGTGGTAAAATGTCGTTTCGGTCGTTCGGTGGGGTGGTTGTTATTTATTCATTTCTTGACCTCTTCAGTCTTCTTCGCATCGGCTGGACACAGGATCAGTAAGGGTGACCGGGTGCGGCGGGCGAAGGACCGGTCGGCGCATACCGGCTGCCTGCTTCTGGCGCATCTTTTCCGCTGCAACCTCCTTGGCTTTGGCCAGCTCGCTGCCGCTCATGCCGTGGCCTTTTTTCTGGAACGGGGGAAGACGCCTGTTAGAACCGGGTTTCGACACGGTCGAAAAACCTGTCTTGTTTCTACGGCAAGGGAAGGGAAGGGGAAGGGGGAGGGAGAGAGCGTACGTTGGCCGCCAGCTTCTTCTGGTTGGCCTCGCGGGCCTTGTCGCGCTGGTTTCCGCGAGCCATTTTAGCGATGTGGAGAGTAAACTCGGTCGGGCGCTAGATGCCGTTCGATATGGGTACGAGGAGGGGAGGTTCGCGCTTGTGGCGGTTGCGTGCGGTATGTCGTTCGGTTGGTCGCGAGCGCGGAGGGTCGGTCGGTGAAAGGAATTTGAGGGTCAGCCGCGAGGGCCTGGAGGGCTGCCTCAGGGCCACTTGCTTGTCAGCTGGCGTCGGACGAGGCTGTGTAGGCGGCCATCCGGGTGGGGTTCTGGCGCTTCTGCCGGTGGGGTACAGGAATGCCAAGCGATTCAACACCTCGAATTATTACCCAATCAACATCCGTCGCCTTTCTCTCTTAGACGCGGAAGGCTGCTCTTCCGCTGTTGCGCGGGCGTCTAGTTGTCTCGTAGATGCCGTTACCCGCAACAGGGTGATGCAATCTGAAAATAGATCCGAGCAGGTAACTATTGCTTAGCCCGGATTATATCCGAGGGAATGGAAGGTTTGGGACTGACCATGAGGGCAGATTTGGTATGATTATCTAAGGTAGGTAGCCCTACGGACGTAACCCTCGAGCCTTCCAAGTGCCGGAGTGTGTGATCCGTGCGCCCAGGGCCAGCACATGGCTGCTTTGTCCAGATGATCTGTGCTTTTTACGACAACCAACTTCACTAATTCTCACTTGAACAAGCATCCACCGTTTCCCACATGCGCGACATCGACCGTTCGGTGCAACACGCGATATTTATTGGTGTTTCTAAATGCGTCCCCCCATGTTCCTGACTCTTTGAAAATGGAGAGCTCAGTTCACCAGATGCACCGCAGGTCGGTGCTGCCCAAGGCTAAAGGCCTGAAACGGTTGCGGCTCGCTCTCAGCCAATCGATGCGTCGACCGGGCCCGGATTTGAAGACGCCATGCTCCGCGCATCTCAACCCTCGCAATCTGCCAACTGTCTGGAGACGGCAGCTGTTCTCGTCTCAGACGGGACCGTCCGAACCATTGGACCTCAGTGATCGGCAAAGGTCGCGTTATGCGCTGCCAGCAGAGCATCCACTGACTCCGCGTGGGATCGCGGGGCCACAGATCGCCGCACACTGGCCTGGACCACATGTCTCAGGCTTCTTTGCCTGAGAAAGCATGCCGCCGACGCGATGGGCCAGCCCGGGAAGCGGTTGTGCATCCCGGCTCTTGCTTAGTTACCCGCTCATGAAACGGGTAGGCAAGTCTGGGTGCTCTCTGCCCTGGAAGCCGTAACAGCGCCTATGGCTTCATTGGCCAGAAGCGCAGGAAACATTTTTGCTCCATGCGAAACACCCATGGGGGGACACCCGCGGGCCAGTTCTTTTGCCCACTCGCCCCCTGCTCCCGCTCCCCCAGATCATCTGCTCTCTTCTTTATTCGGCCTTCACTACCGTGACAGTGGCAGCTGTTCCCATTGTTATAAGGCCGCTCGCCACCGCAGCAGCTCAAACCCGGGGTTTTCTAGCCAGCATCGTCTTTGTCTGGTCGCTATTGTTGTGCCTCTCAACAATGAGAGTAGTCTCCTATTGATCTATTGTTCTCTCTCTTTTTTCCTTCGTCCATTTCTTAAACAACACGGCCTGGCTTGTCGTCACGCATCCTTCCACTTCAACAATTCTTCTCCTTTCCTCCTTCTCCCAACACCAACTCGTCAACTCGCTGTTTGTGTATCTGCCAGCAGATCCTCACTAGCATTTCCGGCATCTCAACAACTGCAGGCCAGTCCACTGATTCGGATCACTCTTTCTCTGTAAGTACATATAAACTGCCACCCACCCCCCCCTTCCAAGCACCGATTCCCGAAGCGAAGGCTTCCAGAATGAGCCCCCCCCCCCAACGCCCCAAACCTTGTTTCCTCCCATTACATCCCAGCGCAATCAACTCGCGGAGACCGTCACTGGTCATGATACACACTTCTATGGAGATGGCCCGGCGACCGACGGTGCGTTCTGAGGTCTCTGCCATGTCTGAAGGCTCTGCACCCCACAAGGGGCGTGTCTCGATGCTATCAGAGTATGAGGACGCGCAGGAGTTCGTTGAGCCAGGGTTTTCCCCTGAGATGGCCGGGGCACTGGGGCCTGGGCCATCTACTCGACCAGCACCACCCCCACCCCCATTACGAGCACCATCGCCATCATTTTACCCAAGGGCCTTATCACAAGCACCACCGCTCCCTCAAGCGAGGGTACCAAGAATGAGAGCCAGGGCGGCGGCTAGCAAGCGGACAAAAAAAACTAACAAGAAAGCAGACAAACCTCCATCATCCAACAAGATGTTCAGCCTCGGGCCGGACTCGAAGTTCCTGGGCATTGGCCACGTCGTCCTCAATGTTCAGCGGGCGTTCAATCTGATCGGCCTGGTTGCCGTGATGATGACTAGCATGGCCATGCCCATTCTCTCGATTATCAACAACCACTTCTTCTTTTTCGACATGATCACTCATTTCTTCGTCTTCGCCTTCGCCACGTTTCTCTTCGTCTCGGAGCTGCCTGTTTCGTGGAAGTGGCTGAAGGGGTACTACGAAAGGGCCTGGCCGGTACTGGCCCCGAAGCACTCGCTCGCGTGGCTCGGTTGGGGCATGGTATTCATCGGCTTCCAAATTCTGGGAGACTCCTGGAAGCCGGCGTACACCGTCGACACAATTGGGCTGGATTGGTGGCGTGCCATCCTCGCCGCCGCCATTCTCTCGGTCACATTCGGCTTCTTCAACATCGCGGCCTCGGTATTCTTCCGCATCTCGGAAAGCGAAAGCGGAATCCCCGGTATCAAGGTCACCTCCCGCCAGATCCGCACCTACGGCAAGCTCGCTCTCGACAAGGCCCATGAACAAAAGAGCAGGGACATGGACGAGAGCCTCGCGTCCCACTACTCGCCGCCGCACCGCGACAACTGGTCGGCCCACAGCTGGTCCAAGGAGGAAGAGGTGGTGGGCCCGTCATCGGCCGTCAGGCGCCTCACGCGCGTCTTCAACCCCAGGAACTTCCGCAAGTCGCGCATCCAGATCAGCAAGCCGATTCCGCAGGACGTGGACGTCGAGCGTGGCCACACCAGCCACAGCCATGACCACAGCCTCAACCACAGTCACAGCCACAGCCGCAGCATCGGCCACGATGACGACCGCGCCAGCCCCGTCCTCCCGGGTCTCCAGCGGCCGCCGACCGCGCTCCATCCCGCCTTTACGGGAGGGAGTCGGTATAGCGAGGCGCATATGGATCGTTTCTGATTCTGTCGTCGGGGATAGATAATAAACAGAGTCACTCTCTCTCTCTCTCTCTCTCTTGGTTTCTTTTTCTCTTCATAGACTGGAAAGTCAATACATCCTCTGACTCAAGGAACCGGCATGATATATGGACAGTGAAGGTGGATGGATGGATGGGATGGCGTCTCGGGGTTCAAGGCGTCCAGGTTGGCTGCTTTCAATGATGTATACCCGTTGCTTCTTTTGTTTTTGGTTTGGGCATGGTGGGATGGCAATGGAATTAATATATTGGTCCAACGATTCAAACCTGCCTCATGTGTTGATCCTGGCTGGCAGTAAATGTGAAGATTCAGGGATGGGCGACGGCTAACAGGACTCCAGTGATAACTAGCCTGGTGCTGTTAGTGCTCTAACTGACCCCCATAATTCGGGACTAATCTTTTCATCCAATGGTCGATATTCAATATTCGAAGATCAGCGAGAATTATTCAATGGTCCCTCCAAACAGAGGAGATAATCTGTGATTGTTTAAATAGGATATTGATGTCCCTGATCTTTTGTGAGAGTTGGGTTGGTTTTCTGCTGGGCCGAGCGCCGAAGCAATCCGTGGACCCTGCAGCCGTCATTGGGTCATGGTGGTCCGTGCATCTGACCTGCTCACCACCTTGTGTCGTCTTTCCTTTGTGCTCGCATCCCATCACACTACTCACCCACATGCGCGATTCCCGAACCAACGTCCAACCACGTGCATTGCTTCTGCGTATTGCCACTTCGACAAGTCGGTCTTTCCCCAAACCGACAAAAACAGCAACCCTCCAGTGTGCAGCATTGCGACGATTTTCTTGCGTGACACTTCTTCCACATCTTTCGCCCGCCAACCGTTTTCTCTTCTTGCTCTCGCCGCAGAAACCACCCCAACACGGCCCTCCCCTCCTCGCGCGCTTCGCCCGCTGCGACTCTTTTCTGCGAAGCCCACGCCTATAGAAGGGAACTGCGGTGGATGGTGTGCGCATTGTGCTTTGGCTATTGTGCCTAGCAAAGGCAACCAGGCGGGCTGGTTACAAGAGAAGGAGGGTTTGCAGTGGGAAAGCAACCCGCGTGTCGGGTTGGCCTTGACCGAGAGGGATAATAGCTGTTTTCCGTCTATTGTTCTCGTCTTCTGAATAGCGGCCCACCTCTGATATTTCCCTGCTCCCAACCTGTGACTGGAACCGCGAGGGGAAATCCTTTTTTCTGCACGCGTCGTTCGCAAACAGCACTCGTTTGGCCGTCTCGATTGACGCCGCCAACTCTTTGACTGATCGCTCGACCCATCGTTACACCCAATTGCCCGCCATAACCATGGCAGACAACGCGGCCGACGTGGCCGAGGACTACCGGCAGGCCCTGGAGGACCTCACGGTCAACTCGCGGATCGAGATCGCTACGCTCACCAATATTGCGCGTGAGAACGCAAGCCACGGGTTCGCCATCGCCGAGGCATTGGCGAACCACATAAAGAAGGTATGTGTGCTTGGACAAGTCGTACTAGTGATCACGCGACCGAGGATTACAGAGGCTAATCCCTTGACCAGGCCCCCCCCACACGGACACTGCCGGCGCTCTATGTGCTCGATTCGGTCGTCAAGAATGTCCCGACCCCTTATGCGCTGTACCTCGGCCCAAAGCTCTACTCTGTCTTTATGGGCGCCTACACCAAGGTCGACAACTCGACACGGCGCAAGATGGATGAGATGCTCAAGACATGGAAGGAACCGGTGCCGGGTTCCATCTCGACAAAGCCCGTCTTCCCGCTTGAGCAGGTCCGCCCGATTGAACATGCGCTGATGGCTGCACGGAATGCCGCCTTTGCCGCCCACCAGAACAGCTATCAGGGGCAACAGCAGCTCATGCGTGGCCGCCAACCCGCTCCCAGCCGAGAGACGCCCACCCCACCAACCGGCAGATCGTACCAACCGCCCCCACAACAACAACAACCTCCTTATCCCGGACCCAACGGAGGACATCGGCCGGATACGGCCCCCCAGTCGTATCCGATGCACCCAGCCAACAACGTAAGTACATCCCTTGCTCTCTCACCACGTGTTTTCCGGCTGCTAACGACGTCTCCAGGGCCCCAGTGCGATCCCTCATCGTGCAACACCACAGCCTGCTCCGTCGGCCGGGCCGTACCCCGCGTACCAGCAACCGGCTGCGGGGCAAGTCTATGCCGCTTCCCAACCAGGGATAAGCATAGACAAGTTGAAAGATGATGTCCAGCAACTGATCGTTGCGGAGAAGGCGGAATTTGCACAAGACCCACTTGATACTAGTAAACAGACAAGACTGAAGGCGTTGCTGGACTTGCAAACCATAATCCAGAGCCAAGACATGCCTCAGGATCAGTTGATGATCATTAGAGATCGAGTTGCTGAACTTGCCGTAAACATCCGCCCGCAGCCGCCAGTCGCTGCTACTAACGCCACTTATCCTGGAGCCCCGTACACCACCGCTCCAACAACTCCGGTTGTGTCTCAGCAGCCGACGCCCGTGCCATCGGCTGCGGCGGCGGCGGCGGTGGTCGCGGCAGCTCTGGGGCGTCCTCCATCTGCGGCCGCGGCACCTCCTCCTCAGCCAGCAGCGGGCGGAGTGTCGATCGACTCGATCTTCGGACAGGGCGCGCTGGCGGCACTCATCTCAGGGGCTGCGCGGAAGTCCGTCACACCTCAGCAGCAGCAGGCTCTTACACAATCTCCCCCTCCTCCTTCTGCTGCTGCAGGTATTTCACCAGCGGCGGCAGCGGCAATAGCGGCTGCGTTGCGGTCACCGGCTCCCCAACGACCTAACGAAGCGGTGAAACCGGCTACGGCGGCTCCTCCTCCGTCGAATCCAGCAGCGCTGCTGGCCATGTTGAGACAGTCTGGTCTGATCAAGCCCGGGGCGACACCGACGCCTCCTCCTCTGGCTGCCCACATGCTACCGGGCATGGGCCCGGGCGGGTTCCAACCCCTCGCCGGTGCTGTGTCGGATAGCAGCCGTCTGGTCAATGTTGCTTCATTAAAGATGTGAGTCCACACACTATGATAACGAGAGTCTCAACCCGAAAAAGAAAAAGAAACTAACAGACAGCCCCCGTGCGCGCCAGCTTCCGCCCGCACCTAATCGCCCAACTCCACGAAAACCTCGGCGCCCCTTGCACGCAATGCGGCCGGCGCTTCCAGGGCGACGCCGACGGCCGGCGCAAAAAGACGCTGCACATGGACTGGCATTTCCGCGTCCACCAGCGCATGGCCGACGCCGAGAAGCGCGGGCAGCATCGCAGCTGGTATGTTGATGAGCTGGTACGTTTTTGACTCTCCCCCGACTACCACCCCTGAAAACATGAATTAATCATTATGTGTGTGTGTGTGTGTGTGTGTGAAGGACTGGATCCACTCCCGCGAAGCCATCGACACAGATTACGTCGTCCCGGACCCTTCCTCCTCCTCCCACCATGACAACCTAACCTCCTTTTCTACCGCCCACCACCACACCACCTCCTCCACCATGAACAACAGCACCGGACCCGGCGCCAGTGCCGGTGCAGGCGGAGGAGGAGGAAACAACAACATGGCAGCAGCAGCAGCGCCGTTCCTGCCCGTGCCCGAGGACAGCTCGCGCGTCAACAGCACGTGTCCAATCTGCCAGGAAAAGTTTGAGATGAAGTGGCTGGACGAGGCGCAGGAGTGGGTGTGGACGGATGCGGTGCAGGTTGGGGGAGGGGGGGGGAGGGTGTTTCATGCCAGCTGTCATCGCGAGGCTTATGGGTTTGTTGCGGCGGCGGTGGAGGGGGGGGTTGGTGGTGGTGGGGTTTTGGGGAAGAGGAAGGCTGAGGTATGTTTAACTAAATGAACTTTTGGGGGGGATGAGTGCTGACTTTTTGTGTGATTGGATAGGATGAGGTTGGGGGTTTGAGGGGGAAGATGAAGATGGAGGGGTACTGATATACCGTTCTTTCAACCTTTTTGGTCAAGGGATGATATGATGGTGGTGGTGGGCGGGGAGGGTGGATGCATTATCATGGAGCGGAAGCGGGTTACAGATTGCTGCGCGTTGCTACTGATGAGAGCGCGGGTCATTGATGTTGAGGGCTCTATCTGCTCTTGGCTTGCTGTCTCCCTGACGAGGCAGCTCTTGTGGGGGTTGGAAGCGATGGAGCTGAAAATTGCTGGGTATGGAGGTCTTGCTGTGCATGGAATCATGCCGTGAGAGCGACAGCCGCATTAGCAATTAATACATATCATACGTACATACAATTCGGTTGCTACTGACTGCATGTTTGGTGCCATTAATATCCTCGACATATTTCCCCTAAAACGCTCAGCCATACCGTTCTTCCTCCCTCCCCCGAGCACCGAAATAATAAACATACCTACTACCAACCCCCCCCCCCCCCCCCCCCCCCCCCCCCCCCCCTTCCTCCCCCTCCCTCACAATACTAGTACTGGTCGCCCCATAGTCCACATCAACCCTCACCTCGGACGCAGCCCGGTTCCGTCCGTGGTGATGACTACCGCCGCCGCCACCGCCCCGTGACGAAGGCGGGAGCGATAGCACCTCTTCGTCTTCGTCTTCGTCTTCTTCTTTTTCATCTTTTTCGTCTTCTTCTTTTCGTTGTGTTGTTGCTCTTTGTTGTCCTTGTCCTTGTTGCTGTTCATCAGAGGCGGTCATGATACTGCGGATCCGAAACGGGTTCTTGCTGCTGCTGCTGGTCGGGGTTGGGGGTGGGGGGCAGTCGCGGAAGGTGAAAGATGGGCTGGTGGGGGATGATCCGTCCGAGTCTGCGTCGACCCGGTCTGTGGTACAGGCCATCTTGGCTGCGTCGTTGACCATGGTTTCGGTGCTGGTGTTGTTGGGGTTGTTGTTGTTGGGTTTGGTGGCGTTATTGGGGTCGGGGTTGTTGGGGTTGTTGTTGTTTGGGAGACGGTGACGGTGGTGGTGTTGTCGATTCGCGCGGTGGGGGATGGCGCTTAGTTCGTCGCCGGCGTTGGCGTTGTTGTTGTGCTGCGGCTGTTCGCTGTGGGGTCCCGTGGAGGGCATCGTGTCGTCTGTGGTTGTTGTGCTGTCGCGCGAGGTTACCCAGAAGATTACGACGGCGCTGAAGAGGACTTTTACGTGTTAGTTCAGGGGTTTTGTTTTGGGGGGGGGGGATCAAAAAAGAGGCGTACTGTCGCTGTTGCAACACATGAGGCAGACCCAGCCTGGCTCGCCGTTGAGGCCGACGAGGACGGATAGGTTGCTGTTTGGGTATTAGTTTGTGTGTGGACCTTCTGTGATGGGGTCATGGCGTACACGATGCTGCTGATCAGAGTGCAGATGCACCCTATAAAGGTCCTCATCGCCATAGTCCTAAGCCTTTGGCTCCCAGGGGTGCGCTTGAAGTGTTTGTAGGAATAGAGACCTAGGGGTTGTTGTTACTTATCAGTCCCAAGACGTCCGTAAGAAAAACGAACCCGATACCGGTCTTAGGAAGATGATGGTGAGGTAGACCTAGCCGGTTAGCAAAGAAAGATGCTGGAACCTAGGGGGTCGACCTACATTGACCAACAGATCAAACACAATCAGGGGTATCATGGCCGGTCTCTGCATGCCGATGATGCACTCGCCGTTTTCCACTCTAGCGAACCGTCTGTCGACGAGTGTCAGCATTCTGGCAATCTTGAACAGACTGGGCTTGGCGTATGTACAAGACAAAGTTGGGCACAACCACCACGCAATATGCCCCTGAGGGGTTGTCAGCGGATTGCAGGCGCGGAGGAAGGTCTCGTTTGAACCCTCACCAATCATGCCAAACGAGTTGAAAATGTACAGTTTCGACTTGAGGCGTGGTTTCTTGTTGCTCGACCGTATTATGTACTTTTCCATGGTCAGCCGAGCAGTCCGGGCGGAGGAGTTGGGGTGCTTACCGCTTTCTCTACCAGAAACATGTAAATGAGCTGCAGTAGAGTTAGCTCTGGTTCGGGAACTTGAACTATTCGATGGCACGGACAATCTACCGCAACAAACTGTCAGTATTCCCCGGCCCTTTACCGGTATTCGCTAGGACTAGGCTTACCTTTGTCGTCACATAGCACACGAGACACAGCAGAATGGCCGCATCGCAGACGGCACCCGAGTAGCTAACGCCGAAGCCAAGCTGAAGTATCCCGGTGGCCAATACGAACAAGAAGGAGTCGGCGTAGATGGCGAAGACGACTAGAGGGTTCCAGCCAAGTCAATATGTTACTACTTGTGACGGTATGATGGGGGGGACGGGGAGCAGGGGAGACACACGCCATTGTACACAGGGCAGTTGCTTCCAAGTCTTGACTGCGAGGAATCTCTGGGCTACAACACCACCCGACATTAGCGAACTTGCACTTCTGAAACTGTGTCAACAACAGGTTGCCGTCTCACTCGTAAAGGCGGACAGGACCGAGATGGATAGCATCGACAGCACGACGCTAATCACCAGGCCTGCCAGCGGCTCGCTTGTCCCCTCGGTTCTCCCCTGTCGTATGGCAAGCAAGGAGGGGGCCATGGCCCCAAACAGGCATCAAGAAGAACACAAAGGGGCAAGAAGCTGAGGGCAAGGTAGGAGGATTATCAGGGGGTTTCCTTGCGATATCCGCTCGAGGGGGGGAGGGATGACAGGTTTAGTGAGTGAGCATGGAGACGTGAACGCCATTTTCTAATGAGACCGAGAGCGTAGAAAAACGCCATTTCCCCCATCACCTTGATCACCGGACGGTGTGGCCCGGTCCCCAGGACTGGGAAACGAGAAACCATGGATTGCTAACATTCACGGGGCAGGGGGGGGGAGCAGACGCAAACGTGCAGCTGGGCTGAACGGGAAGACGACGGGAAGCGACAGCTCGAATTCAATTCTCGCCATCCGAGTCCCGGACATGGAAGCCTCCGGATCCCAAAAGAGGGACATTGGCTAGGCAAGCTGACGCCGCCCGCCTGCAAGCTACCGCTCGGCAGCCTTCGTTTGTGTCTGCTTGGCGCCCTCCACCAAACACTCGTGTGGCTCACTCACTCAGGTGGGCGGCCTGGAAGGGGTTAGATTTGAGAGAGTGGGAGAAGAGATGGTGGCTTGCATGGCGGTCAATACGGATCAAACTGCTTTTCCCCCTCCGGGGTAACGAGCGAGAAGAGGCGTGCGTGACATGTCGAGGATGGTGTTTGTGTCTGTGTGTGTATGCGAGTCCTCGGTTGTGATTTGACGTTGCAGTCCAGATCAAGCTGAAGGGTTCCCTCCCTTGCCTCCGAGACAATGCAAGTCTCCCGAGACAGCGGGATGCAACCAGCGTGCGTGGCCCTGCTTCTTCTGGAATCCCGCCATGTATGAGGTGCAGACGCAGCACTTGCATTGTGCGATGCATCTGACAAGTCCGATCTCGACGGCCACACGAACCGATGCATCCCGGATACGGATACTTCAAGTTGATTACCGAGAACCGCCTAAGAGGCTGAGGAAGAGACTTGCTTTTTTTGTGATATGGACGAGAAAAAGAGGTCTGGGATATATCCGAATTGGTTCCCGGCTTCACGTAAACAGAAAAGTCAATTGACAATAATGGAAGACCGAGAGGGTTGCAAACGGCAGCAAAGTTGCCCGGATTGATACCCCGGCCGTGAGCAAGCACATACCCCTGCGTCGATCAGTCCGGGGGTAAATGTGGGTGGGGGAGATATCCGAGACTTGGCACTCACTCTCTCCCGCATCATCTGCCGTGCCGTGGTGGACCTCGACGGGTTTTGGTCCTGGGGACTTGGTACCGAGTTCCAGGTTATCCGTCATGCTAAGGAGTATCCGTAACTGCGTAGGTTCATTTATATTGTAAACACGGTTTCACAGCGGGTTTCATCCACATACTTACTGTACCTACCTACCGACCTGGTGTCACCTCGGAAATCCCAACACTTCCATCAACAACCTTAGAAACATAACACTATCTCACAGCAGGGCCATCCACGAGTACTTTTGTACGAAGTAAGCTAATATCAAACTCAGACACTAATTATTTCGCTCAATACACACTAGCTACGGTTATGTTCCCGTCTGTCCCAGTACACCAATAACCAACCTCCATGATATGCTGCCAAGTAGATAATATCCAGACGGCCGATACACCCCCCAATCCGAAGACACCTTGCACCATAACCCCTTTCCTTCCAGCCCAAGTAGCGTTGCGGGAGTGTTCATCCACCCCCGACCCAAACCCAAACCAGAAAAAAAGCCGAAATAGCAAAACAACGCCACGCAAATGCTGTCTGTCTGTTCCCGGAGCAATAACCAAGGTTGCCGAACCAGCCAAACCAAACCAAACCAAACCAAACCAAACCAAACAAAAGGCCTCCCTCCCAGCAACGCCAGCCAGTGTCTACCCGACACACTGCCAGATAAAAAAAGCCGAGATAACCCCCCCCCCCCCAAAAAATACAGTCCGTTTTGGTCTGGCCCTAAATTACCAACCAACCCAATACTAACTAACCGAACCAGCAGCATTAACCATATCATTATTTTATATCACCCCCTCCTCCTCTTTCTTCCCCGACAGGAGACAGCGGGTGGGGCAATAGGGGGGGAAGGGAAGGGAAGGGAAGGGAAGGGAAGGGGGTATCTATAAAGAAAAAGGTGAACCAAAAACGAGCGCGTTAAACCGCCCCTCAAGATTAGCCGGTTGGATTCGTCTCCGCCGTCGCCGCCGTCGTCGTCGCCGTCGTCCCCCCCCTCGCAGGAGGACTCTGCGCCCTCGTCCGGATATGGAACCGCTCCCTCAGCCGGTCGGCAAGCCTCGCTCTGCGGCCGCGCTGTTCCTCGGTTTCATTACTACCACTAGTAGTAGTAGTAGTAGTAGTAGTAGTAGTAGTATTCGATGTTGACTCGCGCAGCTGCTGCTGGGAGCGGTGGCGCCGGAGGATTTCGATGCGTTCTTCGATTGATGCGTGGCGGAGGCGGTGGAGGTCGAGGAAGCGGGATGATCGTCTGCGTTGTTGTTGTTGTTGTTGTTGTTGTTGTGGGGTGGTGGCGGTGGTATCGTTCCAAGTTTCGGTTGATGCGAGGAGGGGAGGGGCGAGGGGGAAGCCGTCGTCTTGGTCGGGGTTGCTGCTGGTTCTTTCGCCTTGTGGTCGGAGGTCGAGGCGGCTTTTTTGAAAAAGGTGTTAGTGGAGGTGTTCTAAGATAAGAGGATAGAGAGTAAAGGCTTACCATAATGGGCAGGTTCCCGAGACGTTGATCAGCCAGGGGTCGATGCAGGGCGGGTGGAACTTGTGGTCGCACGGTAGCACCCGGACGTCCTCGCCGACGGTGAAATCTTCGGTGCAGATGGAGCAGCCGAGATGTTCATCATCCGTCGGACTGCAGTCGGCCTTGGTCCCGTCGTTATTCGCGCTTGTCACCCCCAAAGTATCATCCACTGGACCGCTGGCCGGCGTCACTTTTGCCTCGGGTACGGCGCCCGACATTGGTGCGGCAGCATCGTTCCGGGGAGCGTGCGGGGTCCGGGGCTCCTCCGGAATTGACGATAACCTTGTCCCCATTGCCGGATCCGGCGCCGTCGCCGACGGTTGAGACTCGAGTTCGAGAGATGGATCGGTCTTGGCCGAGCTCGGATCCCCAAACTTTACGATTGGCAGTGTCTCCAGCACTGCCCGCGCCAGCCCCTTTGCGCGGCTCTGCGAAGGCCGCCCACCGTAACCCGAACGCGGGCCGTACCGCTCCGGGTAGCGGTGCGCCCGGATCGCCCCTGTCCCGATGATAACCAAAAATAGCAGGGTGATGAGGCCTGTGATGCTGTAAAGGATGCTCATGGCGACCGCCGAGTTGCTCCCGCCCTGCTCCGGAGTGTCCGAGGGCGCGCTGGCCATGGTCGAGTTGCCCGTAATGGTGGCGCGCAAGATACCGCCAGCCCGGACCGTGTTGTTCATGGTATCTCGCGCCTCGCCTGCGTCCCCCATCGTGTAGATGGACGTGTAGGTCAGGTCGTCACCCTCCAGGCTGCAGCAGTTCCCGCCTGTGCTATAGAGCAGAATCGCCTTGGGCGCGTTCTCCATGAGCTGGTTGACCACCTCGGTCGCATTCTCGGCATCGCAACTGAGAAATGCTATCGCCTCGGCCCTTTCTGAACCCTCGACGTCGCCTAGGACGTTTTCGGCAGCGACCAAACTCCCGCGAATCCAGATGGACTGTGACGTGTTAGCGACGGCAGCTCTCGGCAGCTCTCGGCAGCAGGAGGCGCGAGTCTTACGTTGATGTCGCTCCGGTTCAACCCCGCGTGTTCCGTCAGTGGATAAACGCTGTATGTCAGTTGCAGTACCTCAATCTCGGGAGCCGTGAGCTGGAGGTGCATGAGCGAGGCGAGTTGTGACCCGGAGGCCTCGGAAAGCGGAGATATCGTCGCGTCCCCGGCGCAGACCCCGGAAAGGGTCGAGAGGAGGGAGAATAGCAACCACAGCCATAAAGACGCCATCTTCTCCAGCGCCGGCGACGGTCGACGTCGCTGCGGCGGGCTAGACTGGAGGCAGGATGATGGCGAGGCAAGGGCTCGCGCGGTGATTTCGAGCCGGAGCGGGAGTGACGACCGGTTGAAGTGGTGGAAGAGGAGAGAGAGAACGGGGGGGCGGGGGCAAACGTTGTTTGGTAGACTAGGCCTCACATCTCACGTTGGCCGGCCGGACATGGCTCCATGCTCGGGCTGCACTGTGGCGCTCGCCCTTGGTTTCTTCGTCCCTGATCGTCTGCTAAGGTGGTATGCTAAGGCGTATGCTAAGGCGTCTGCTAAGGCGTGCGCTAAGAGCAGATCAAAGAAAGCTTGGTTGGCCTGGCCGGAATAGCTCGAGTGAGCGTGGCAAGTCGCGAAATGCGGAAAGTACCAGAAAGGTTCTGGTTTGTCTGGGGGCGGAGGGCGGCGATGGTCTAGAAACCGAAGCCGGAGGATCAAAGGGCCCCGGAAATCCCGGATCTCAAGTCAGGGAGGGTGGTATGAGGGTATATCGTGATCTGTAAGAAGTCACATCTGCAGTTGCAGTGGTTGCATTTACTTCCGTTGCATGCGAGATGGCGCGCTGCAGCTCATGCTTGCAGAGGTATGTACTGCCCTGCTCGCCTGGTCGTCGGTCTGTACTGTTCAGATGAAATGTGTGGAGAATTGGAGCATGACATGACGGCCCGAGGACGGGTCAAGTGAGGAAGAATGCGGGAGGTGCTGGGGTCGGTCAACAGGGCGTTTTGGATCTGTTTTAGTGCCCCGCGCTGCTTAAAGCAACGGCAGGCCCTGCGCCCAAAGCGCTAAGCTAGGCGTGGGTTGCATCATTATGGTCGGGGTGCGCCTTAGCTCCAGGTCGTCCATCCCATTGCAAGTAGCGATCGTTTTCGTCTTGCGAGTTGCATCATCACTCATGACCAGCGCATCCGGAAATCTGCCAATTCATGCTCTCGTCATCATTTGTAGTGCGGATTGTTGGAAGACGACTGTAACGATACTTACCAACACCGCCAGAGCAAACGTACAGATTACCTGGGTATCAAAGTACTGCATCTACCTAGGTACCTAGTCACTGCGATAGGTACTGCGCATAGGTACCGCGTATAACCAAGCCAGGGCCGGGAACTTTGAGTGTTCAACTGAGGCCATTCCCGAGTGGGCCGCCGTTCCCGTTTCCCGGGTCCGGGTCGTCGTTGACAAGCTTGACAGCCCTGGGACAGGGGGCTCAGTGCATGGAAGACCCGGAACGTCCCTGGGTTCCATGTCAAACGCCCTGCCAAAACACCCCCGTTTGGCGCGTAAAATCTCCGGCTGGCTCGGGACTTTTCTCGGTATGTACACCGGCAGCCGGGTTTGGTGATCAGCCACCGCTGACGTCTCAGATGCCAAACGCAGCCCAAGAACTTGTCTGGCCTGAGTTGAGGTAACGTGTTGTCTAGAAGGATAGTTGAATTGAATATCGCGTGCTCATGATTCACGAGCTGCAAAAGTCAAAGACTTTGAGTTGCTGCATTGTGGACACGTCGCTGTCGACATTTGATGTCCAACCCAGGTTGGAAGCGCCGTGTCCATGCTTATTCACCTGTCAGGGGGTTTTCTGCGGGATGGGACATCATACAGGGGGTGTTACAGCGCCTGGTCCCTGCAACAGAGCCGGCACTAGCGAGGCGGCTAAATGCAGGGCGTCGACGCCAGCACGCCGGTACGCGTGTGGAAGTGATTCGATGTTGCTCTCTCAATGTCCTTCAGGCTTCAGCTTATCTGGACACCGGGCAACAAACAAAGGGGATACCGTCACTTCGGTTTGCTGGCATCCCAGCAACAGTCAGGTGTTGCAGAAGCTGCCTAATGTGCTAATTTGGGGTTGTGAAAAGGTTGGCGTAGCACAAGGCTCGGCCTGATGCCTACGACTCAAAGTGCGTGAGCAAGGGGTGCCCTTACCCTGTCATTGGAAGCTTGCCGGCTTCTGTTTGCCTCTTGTGTGGCGGGTGTCAGAGAATCGGGGGTGACACCGAAAGGTTCAACGTTTCCATTGGGCAGGCGAGCTGGCTCGGCGCTTGTCTCTCTCAAATCTCCTCCATGTCCTCGAGATCATCGAGAACCGGGAAGTCACCGACCTCTACCCGCTCTGGCCGGACGAATACGCCACGCTTCAGCTCGGATTCTTCGCCCCAGTACCGGGTGCCAGCAATGCTTCCATCGTTTTTGCCAACTGGCTCGTCCAGCTGGACGCCCACCCAAACACCGAGACCCGGAATCTCCTTGACATCACCGACGTACTTGATTTCTCCTCGCCTCGCGTCGTCTTCGCCAACCCTGCATCGCTTCCCGACGGCGATACCACGGGCTTCCACCTCTTGAGCAATGGCGTCAATCTTTGCCTGCTCGTGGCTTGGGGCGTTGGGGTCGAAGCGCCCAAGCTTTTGAGCCTTCTTCCAGGCGAGGACTGAATCCGTCTTCTTCTCGTATTCTTCCTCGGGTAACACGAACTTGTCAATACCAGCCTCACTCGAGAAGTTGGGCCTCGCTGAGACGGGCCGCGTATCGGCGACCTAGCATGGCTGTTAGCGACGTGTCCAACGTAGATATTGACAGGCGGTGAGATGGTCCGAATCATGGCCCTTCATCCCTCATTCCGTTGCCAATAATGACAGCCACCACTGCGCACTTGAGCGTTGGAGCAAAGGCAAATTGTGTACAGGCAGCCATCTCACTCACAAGTAACTCAGCATACGGCGAGAGCGGGAATTGTTGCAGATAGACCGACTCTTCATCCGGGGCCTCTAGAGCAATTTTCTCACCAGATGACGTCTTGAGGAGGATTTGCTGGCAAGAAGGAGGGATGCCGGTGACGGACTGGAGCTTCGACTTGAGCTGAGAAATGGACCACGATGGAGTGATCCGTCTCTCGGAAGACGCGTAGTCCGAGATGACATAGAGAGGGACGTCGGCCATGGTGTAGTTCTCAAGCTTGCTTTTTTTGTTGTGACGTGTAGAAGAACTGGTGCACTAACGGGGCCTGCGCCGAGTGAGTGGACGAGAAGGGGGTGTTGTGAGTCTGTGATTGTTGTCCAGAGAACCGAGTCAACAAGTCGAAATGCTTGCGGCTCCAAAAGAAGGCGGGAGAAAAGAATACCGCTCGATCAAAAACAAAAAACCACTAAAGTTAAACACCAAATTATAATTTGGGATTGGTTGATGAGGTCGGTCTCTTCTCCTCTTTCTGCTCTTGCTCGTAACTGCCCAATCTGTGTGTGGATCGTCTCCATGTGGTTGCCTTCAGGGCCCACCTGGCAGGCTTCCAATAACTAGTGGGTGGAGTCGCTGGTGCGCCACATTCATAGCCACAGATTCAGTGAAAAATGACCCACCGGTTGTGGCTGCGTGACTCTGCTTCGTGCTTCGTAATTTCAGCTCTTGCTCTTGCAACTGTTCCTTCCGAACTTTATCTTCCTCTTTCAAACAAACGACAAACTCCCCAATCATCTCGGTACTAATTGCAATGATTAATGACCTCTGTCCCAAAACAATGCGAACCGCGGCAAACCAGCTCTCTTACGAAGTACATACCTCCCCACGCCGACACAGGGTGGCGTCCGGGACGGGAACCAACACGGCTCGAATGTTCTGTCGAGAGCTTCCATTGGGTCACACCCGTTTGCGCTGTTGCGGCCCTCGCCAGGAACCATCTCATTGGATTTGGAACTGCCTGAGGCAACATCGGCTCGAGGCAGCGCAGCATCGATGCCGTCAGACTTGAGATTCCGCGGCAGGCTGAAGGTCAAACGGCGCTGCAGAAGGCCATTGGTCGAACCCGCACAATGATGCCGACTCGCTCGTCCACAGCTTCCACGGCGTCCCATGTCGATGCCCGAAACCGAAGACCGCCGGTAGTCGGTACGACCCGCCCATGTCCGCCCATGTCCGCCCTACCCCCGTGCAAACGGCTGGACAATGGGTGAGTGCAGCGCCTGACAAGTCATTCTTTGCCTTGCCCCTGGGCCGATTTGTCCACCGGCCCCCGCCTCGCCCGCCGGTGCGACGACGAACGGGATGGGATGAGGCTGCTGCGAGGCCCGTACCCGATGGAAACTTCTCTCCCCAAATGTCATTGTCTCGTCTGTCCACTCACAACCGCTTCCTCCGTTTACATCTGCATCATTGATCTCAACCTGAGTCACCGCTCAATGCAATTGACCGCCTAGGGTGGCCCGCATACATGACATTCGAAGCTGGACGAGAAAGTTCTCCTCCGACAGCGTCGCAGCGAGGGAGGGGTTTTCTTCAGTTGTCTCGCCGCGGTGCCTGCTGTCGAGCGCGACAGGGACATGGGCTCGAGGCGGGTGTCGGGCGACAGGTTGATACGCACGCTTGGTACCCAAAATCTGTTTCTGTGCCGCTCACCGCCACGTTGGGTTGATTTGTCCATGACATCTTGTGGCTCTGGGGAAATCCGTTTCGACGCGGGCTGGACGACGACATGCTGACCGGGCTACTACCGACCAAAAAAACTCAAGGGCGTGCCTCTATGTAAAATACCTACGAATACCCCTCAGCCACGGATAAACCCAAACGGTAACCATGTATGTACGAAGTACAACACACACACACACACGTGGGTTTGAGACCATCCCGCCCGCCGCTACAGTTCCGAGAGAGCAGCTTACCCTGTTGGGTCCTAGATCGATCGAAGATGCCGCCGCAGCCAAGCCTAGCCACATGCAAGGCCAACACAAACCGTCCACGACAGCCGACACTGGTCTAAAGATTATCTGCCGCCCAATGACCTCACAGGAGGCTGGAAGGCAATCAAGCTCTCTCAAGAACGAGCGGTGGCCGCGGCCGCTCCCATAGGCCCAGATGCCCCTGGTAGCATCGTCGAAAACGTCGACGTACATGCTACTCATCTCACTAGACTTGCTGGCCACTGTTTGATGCCCGCAACCTGACGAGACGGCCCGCAACTCCAGAAACACACGCACCAAATCCGCCTTCCCGCCGTGTTTTACGCAGAGACCGTTTCGATGGCCCCCCGGCATCATCACTGAGCGGTGTTCATTGACGACCAGTCGCCAAGGTTTTGAAATAGCTCTCCCTGCCAGCCGCCCGTTTGATCTCTATAACTCCATCCATGCGATATGAGGCGCCAGGGATGTTGTATGACAACGCAGAAGCCAGCGATTGCCGGTCCTAACCCACAGCCCTAAATTCTCCTGGAACCCGGTCTCACCACTCATGCGTGTCTCGTAGGGCAGCATAAGTTTGAGGCTGAGCCGTGTTGGTTCAGCTCTGGCTTTGAGGCTTTGAACAGAGTTCAGTTGAACTGAGACAGTGGGCTATTTGGCAGTGGGACAAGGACTCGAGGCAGGTAGCCTCTGTGGCTCAAACCTCAACCGATCGATGGTGGGCGAAGTCAAGCAAGGAACAGGCATCACCCTGCCACGACCACCTGTCCGTGGATTTCGTGGCCTAGTCCCCGCCGGGAAATTCTCGAGCGCAAGGGCCCAAACGGGAACGCGATTCATGATCGCCTTGCCGGCGCTGTTGCCCGCAACAAGCCCGATCCTCCTGAATGCGGGGAAAGACATTCTCATGCAAGCTGACCGCCAGTTCGTCGGCTCAAATCGACAAAGCAAATCTGCTGAGCGTCATGGATACTCGGCAGTTTGAGAACTCAGATACCGACAATCTATTGTTGGTTATTGTTTGGTGAGATGTCGTCCAGACATGAGGCGCATCTGGCAAAGACTGTGTGATGCGAGCTAGCAGGGACAAGTTCCGGGGGACGCTCAGACATCGGACCAAGCTGACGAGGCATCAGCTCCACAGTAATCCGGCGATTGCCCTCACCATCTCCGGCTGTTCGTCCCCCCTGCACTTACAAACTCGACCCCATCTGGCTTTCTCTTTGTTTGGGCGGGCTCTACTAGTCAAGTTCGGTCGATGTTCCGATGTTAGTAGGGCATATGCCCCCGCGGTCCATGCAAGCAATGCGTTCACCATTCGAATGGCCCATCCTTGCCGCAGCGCGACAGGGGTCATCCGAGCTAGGGGAGAGAACAGACGCAGGTTCACGGCCCTATTTTGCGCACGGAGATTTGAAAACCAAGCAGAGGATTCCAACAGGGCATGGCGATGGTGCCCACCAGATCGGACAGGCGGCTTGTGTAGATCCCAGTGGCGAGGCAGGGTCTTGGATCGGATCTCAAAACCCATGTGTGACCCCGACCAGGGTGTGAGCCGGGGACGCTCTGTTTCTGGGTAGATGCGGATCGAAGCGAGCCTCGCGTGCCGCTCCCTCGCCCTCGACTCCTCACCCGCGATCGACAATCTCACCACTGTATGCATTGTTCACAAGCCCAATCTGGCCTCTTTGTCGATGCAGACGCCAAATAAGGCAGCCCAACAACTACCCACGGCGTCCGAGCTTGACCAAAGCAACACCACGGCCAAAACAGCCAGGCCACCAAAGCGTCAAGCCCAGCAAGGACAGGGGAGAATTTCAAATCGAGGCATGGGCCACGAGTTGGCCCCTCTCACCGTTCGCAAATCCCCCTCCGGCACCACATGTCCGCCCTTTGTGGTTCCAACCTAGCCCCGGGCCGTTTGTCAATGGCTGTTTCGAACTCATGGGGTCCGTCTCTTTGCGCTTTGCTTACTGGCGGCCGCTCATTCGTTGCGGTTCTGTTCCCCGTCATCCCCACGTCCGTTCTTGTGGCTAGGACGCTCGTTTTGCTTTGCTTCCGCCAGGCCAGACGTGGATGATGCTGGAACAAAGCCGTTGTCGAGTTGAGTGTTCACGCCACCAGTTCCTCCTACAGCAGGTACCGTCCACCGCTGGACTTCAAAATCCTCCGACAGGCTGCCGCCGTCAAGCAGGCAGTTGTGCCTAGTACTTGAGGGCGTAGGAGGGCGAACAGGCCGGTCGAGCCCAACTAGAATCGCGCCTCCCGGATTTCAACCCGACCATCCTCCAGAGCCACAAACACCCTCCCATAACCCCGTCTCGTGTCTGAAATACTCACCCCGGCCCCAAGTATTCGGACTGACCAAACACTGCTACCCACACCCGCTGATATGGGGTATACGTGCACAAGCTTTGTGGCCATCCGGCAAAGTCTTAGGTAGACGGCATCTTCGGATGCCGGCCTCCAATCCATGTGTGTTCGGTTCCGAGCTCTGTTTCTTGACATTCTCGGAACCCTGGGGAACCCACACCCGAGAACTGTCGTGTTCTGGGCAGGTCAAGGCTTGAGGAGAGCCTGCTCCGGCTCTTGCGAAACGGGCACACGCCCAACGGTGGGTTGACTCTGATGCAGCTCAGCCATGAACGGTTGAACGGTTGATGAACGGTGTCGGTGAACCAAGACCTTGCCCTACCTTGGCTCTCCCCATCTTCGCGCAAGCACCAGACATGGCAGTGCCAATGCTGATACCAGATCTTGGCCTTGGGCGTGTTTGGACTCCCAAACCCCAGCCGATGCCATTCTGTCACTTTCCCGAGCCAGTGCCGTTCCCCTTCCCGGACAAGTCAAGCGTTTGGCAGACATGGGGGTACTGCATTATAAGTATGTACCTCGGACTCCTGGCAATGCTACCAGTCACTACCCAAGCCCCGTAGGTACCTGTATGCAAAGGCCAGGGCCTAGCTGCCCAGCACGGCATCCTACATTCAAGCCCTGAACCCTCCCGCACATCCTCGTTCTGTTTCCAGGGCTCCATATTTTACTACACTCGCCCCCGTCCTTCACCCCCTCTCCTGTACGTTCACCAAATCTTTTACCCTTGCCCATCACTATGGCCTGCAGCCAGTTCTGCACACTCCCGTCCTGATCTTGGTACACATCTTTAAAGTCTTCTTCTTCCCTGTTGTATCTGGCTTCCTGTTCCCCGGACCCTGGTTAGTTAGTCCCCCACATCTTCTCGTTGGCCTCGGACAGGCACACCGTCATCGACAATTTCTGACCCCCTTCCCCACCAGGCTTCTTCCCTGTCCGGCCCTATCTCCCCTTCTCACGAGCTTGGTCTAGAGAGACGGTGACTATGGAGAGGAGACACGCATCTCCTCCCAAGCAGCAACATTCCGTCAACCTCGCCTGACCGACGTCTCCATCCGCCAGCGCTCCTTTTCTCTCTTACCCTTGCCTCTTCTGCCCGTCTCATTTTTATCCATTGGTGGACAGCCACTTGAAAAGCACCAATCACCATGTTGATGGCCATCTTGGGTATACGGGCCGCGCCTTCTTGAGGAAAGCTACAACTTCAGCAGCCCCATCTAAACAGGGGGACCTTTTCTCGCTCACTCGATAAGCGAGGCCCCTTTTAGACCCCGTCTGCTCTCGCACGCCTGTCCACGACTTCCCCGGACTTCGAACCGCGTTTATCTGATTACGGCGTTTTTCAACTGCCCGTACTATCTTTGGATCTCGACTCCTCGCCGCCTAGTTCCAACACACAGCTCGCAACACCCTTTCCATCTGCTGACAGCTCGCCGACAAGCTACTGCAAGGTGCACAGATCTTGTGTGTGCCCATGAACCATCTGCCCTTCTAGGCACAGCCCGGCGAGACACCGCCCACCGTGGATATCGCCTCTCTTCTCAAGGGTTCCGACTCAAATGAGTCCCCCGTGTCTCCCACCCGGCAGCTACCATCTACCACGGTCCCAGCATCTGCAGCGGTGACGGTACCCCCGAGCGGTCCGCCACCGGTCTCGTTTGCTGTAGCAGCTAATCCGTTGTCTCCCCGTCTCGGTGCGGCGCGTGGAGTTAGAGCCCGGGGGCTGAGCATTTCCGGAGCATCCGCCTTTGGACCAACACCGAGCTCGAGGACGGGCCCGCGCTCCGGGAGCGGTGGCGGGAAGCGCAGCATGCCGCCGCACACGTCCGAGTCGCCGGCGAAGAAGCAGAGCAAATGGTCGCCCGAGGAGGACGCCCTGATCATCGAGCTCCGGGGCACCGGCATGAAATGGGACGATATCTCGAAGCGCCTCCCGGGCCGGAGTTCCATCAGCTGCCGCCTACATTACCAAAACTATTTGGAACGACGCAGCGAGTGGGATGAGGAACGCAAGAACAAGCTCGCCAGGTTGTACGAGAGGTAACCAGCCACCTACTACTCTAAACCTGCGCTCTCTCGGACACTGCTGACAACCACCTTCCCCTTCCTCAGGTTCAAACCCGAAATGTGGGCCAAAGTAGCCGAAGAAATGCAAGTCCCCTGGCGTGCCGCGGAGGCGATGCACTGGCAGCTGGGTGAGGTCGAAATGGCGCGGCGTGCCGGGGTGGTTCCATTCTCGACGAACATGACCATGAACGAACCCCAAGGCCCGCAGCGAATCTCGCCCACCCGCGGCCACGCGCACTCGCAATCCCAAGGCAGCCTCCCTCGCAATCTCACAGGCCTACCCTCGCCGCGCTACACCCGGGGACCACCACCCCTCAACATCCCGCCCCTCCTAATCCCCCCACCAACCCCGACGACGACGACGGCCGGCAGCCGCTCTCGCCGCGAGAGCCTCCCTCCCCGCCACGCCTTCGGCCCGCCCCTCTCCGACCAGCTCTTGCAATCCGACTACGCCAGCGGTTATGGCCTCGCCCCAATCCAACAACAACAACAACAACACTCCCCCCATACTACCACCACCCCCGTCCTCGGCCGCGACCGAGGCGGCAGCACCAGCGGAGGCGGCATGCTCCCGAGCGTAGCCGAGCTCACAACGGGCGTCAGCCCATACCCAACACCGGCCTACACCATCGCCCCCCCACCACCAAACACAACCAGCCCCAGCGGCAGCGGCGGAGGCGGCGGCGGTTCAGGCTCAGGCTCAGGCTTGGGCTCGTCCTCCTCCCTCCTCCCAGCCCTATCCCCCTACCCACCACCACCACCAGGAGGTCATCTCGAGCCCGCCGCCGCAGGAAAACGCCGCGCCAGCCCCCCCGACGCGGGCGCCAGCCGCGAGACAAGCCGGCGCCGACACCTGCTGCATCACCGCAACAACAACCACCAACACCACCATCATCCGCGCGGGATGGTGGGGATGGAGGAATACTCTCCACAGCCGCAGCACCAACAGCAACAACAACAACAATTGTCTCCCAGTTCTGGTGGTCCTTCTCTTTCCCTTCCGCCGCCTCCACCACCACCACCACCACCGCCGGCGCCGCCATCGTCATTGTTTGGGATGATGGGGGTTGGTGGTGGTGGAGGGATGGGGACGGCGGCGGCGGTACCGACGAGGAGGGGGACAGCTGGGGCTGGGAGGCATGGATCTTGAGATTTTCAACAAAATGAAAATAAAATAATAATAGTTGGAGGGACTGGGACGGGCTTCTAGGTGGGCTGGGATGGGATAGGATGGGATGGCACGGCATCACGAATTTACCAACTCACTCACTACTTACTCTTTCCCTTTTTTCTACTACATTATTACTACTACAATTCTTTTTTGTCATCACTACTATCATCACGGAACACGCACGACGATCATGAAGGCATGCGGAGGAACACACTTGTATTCTGTACTCCCCTTACCCTATTTCCACTTAACACTTTTTTTTTTTTGTTGACGTTGGGGGCAAGAGCGAAAAAGAGAATCCATTGTCATGTTGGAGGCAAACTCTTCCTTACCCTGTCATTTCCAGATTACACGCATTTGTTTTACGGCCACAACAATCTCATGTTACACGGGGCGGCTAAGAAACCCAGGGCGAAGAAAAAAGCAAGGAGTTAAAACAGTCTTTTGGTCTGGGGTTGGCAGGGGAAGGGGGAAAAGGGGGCGGCTAGGAGGGGCCCGGCGCCAATGGAGTACTTTTTTGGCGTTGTTGATCTGGAGACCTGGGTCGGCTGAAAGGGAGGATGCCGCAGAGACATCGCTTTCTCTCTGTTTTATTGGCTTGGAATACGGGACGGGGGATGCATGAGGGAAATGGGATAGGCAATGAGGGATGGTTGTTTCTCACGGAGAGCATGGATGAAAGGCCAATGGGCGGCCATATGGAGTACATACTCAGATAGACAGACTACCTACCGAATGGGACGGAGCAACAGCAAGAGAAACAGGCAGAAGTGGCAAGCCAAGGCGCGTTCGCACTGGGGAGAACATGGTGACACCAGCCAAAGAGGAATCTCACCGGTGGGAAGCAATCGCGGCCCTCGGTAAGGAGTAACTCTCAAATTCCGGCTTCAGTGTTGGCCATGATGGGCGGGCTCATTGGCAGCCACAACCCACCAGTTGTCTCTCTCGTAACCACTGGTAACGACGACGCCACCTACGGCCAGCACGTCCTCTTCCAGCTCACCCTTGCGGTAGAGGTGGTAGTAACGCTGGAAGACGGGGTCGGTGTGGCTCGGGGCGGCCTCTGGCTCGGCAGGGGCAGCAGGAGTGGGTGTGGGTGTGGGCGGAGCCTCACCGCTCTTGTTAGCGGCATCAACACCACCAATGCCTTGCACCTTGGTTCCCTTTGGCGTCTTCTGCTGCTTCTGCTGGGACTTCAAGACCCACGGCACCAACAGGTCCTGCTCGCCGCCCTCCTCCCATCCGCGTCTGCTGGTGCCTTGTTCGAGGGCCCAGACGTAAACCAGGACCTGACCGCCGGCCGTTCCAGCCTCTCCGAGCCTGACACATCGCAGGAGCTGCCGGATCGCCTCCTGCCGCCTTGCCCGCGTTGACATGTGGTGGATGACAGCCACGCAGATGGCGAAGTCTGCGGCACGCTCACGAAAGGGCAGCGAGAGCCCGTCGGCCACGAGGACGTCAGTGGCCAGCACTGCGCCGCCGAGATCCCCTCCTGTTCCCGGACCGGCTGTGTCACCCTGCTGGGCTTGGAGTTGCTTGCAGCGGCCCCTGGCGAGCGTGACGAGCGATGGGCTCCGATCCGATCCCACCATCAAGACTTCTGGGTTCACACCCAGGTACTTGCCGTTGCCGCAGCCCACATCGAGCCCAACGGCGCCAGGTACCTGGGAGCGCAGGAACGATGCCACGGCAGGCCAAGGCTTGTAGCGGGTGGCCGAGAAGTGTGGGGCGATGGCCTCGTAAACACCGTGTACGTGAGTACGCTCATAAGCATCGGCGTCGGCCTCAGCCGCTGCTGGCTCCGTCTCCGTCTCGGTACCGAGAGCGGCAACGGCGGCTGTTAGTTTGGCAACCACATCAGCCGCCGACGAAGATGGCAGGGCCGATGGCGTGGTGGACGGTGTAGCCATAAGCCGAGGCTTGCCTGCTGCTAGGTCGGGCAACGGCCACGACGAGATTCGGCTTCACTGGAGCCCAACTTGGCACGGCGCACAACGCGTGCCCCGGATAACCACACGTCCCCCAGGACGAGGAGAGACACGGTCAGACGAGCGAGGGATTGGCTGCCGCTGGTGCTCGTCAGGTCAGGTCAGGCCGCAGAGGTTTACACACACCGCTGCGTCACACCCCTCTCGGGCTAGACTGAAGGGCGTGGAAGTTTTTTTAGATTCTGTGACGCTTCCTCTCGGTAGTTTCGTTGACCGCCTGTTCCCACGTTAGCGTGTGAAAGAGCGGAGAAGGGGGGTTCGAGATGTGGCGGTCGCTCCGGTCGAGGGCCACATGAACTAGGACTGCCACGATTCGCAAGAATGCGTGTAACAAGACGATTTCGAAAACGTCTTTGTCGACAAGTGGATGCATGTGGGAGTCCCGGCGATGCAAAGACAAGGGGGGCCTGGGGGACGACGCACTTGCCGACCGCCAGACCGATCTTCCCGCCCCCCGCCAGCGTGGCCTGAGTGTGGCAAGCGGAAGAGGTCCTGACTTGGCCCTGCCAACTGGAGGGGTAAACACAGATCGATCCGGGTACATCTACCCCGACAGGGCTGAAAAGCACGAACGACGGTGGAGATCGGAAAAATGACAGAACGAGGGGAGGGAGTGGGCGAAAACGAATTGATGCACACACCTTCCGACTACCAAGGTTCTAGGTAGCTGCACTTGGTCAAATCGGGCCGCTTAGACAAAGACAAGCAAGAATACCGAGTCAAGAACGTAGCAGACCGAGTCAATCGCGGATGGATCGCGGATCAGAGCTGGTGGCCCGAGTTGGTTGGTTGGGTTTGGGTTTGATCGGAAAAGGTTCCAAGGCACAGGGCGGGAAACATGGACCGACGTTGGATTGGTGTGTAGTGGGGTACCTCAACCGGGCGAGTCAACCCTCCTACCCTCCTCCCTCTCGGGCTCCCTGCCGTGCCTGCCTGCCTGCCGGCTCTTGCCCCCAAAAACAACACTCTGTGACACACACCTGATGAGCGGGGAAGGAACCGGAAGGTGTCGCTTTTACTTGTTCCATCCTACCTAGCGCACAAAAATGTGACGGACTCGAAGAAAAATGCAACCCGCTTGCTTCTCGATTCCCGCTTCCGTCGTTCTGCAGTCAACTGAAGTTGGAACCGACCTCTGCAGGTCTCGGACCTGCATCTCCGGAACCTGTCTCACCCCCCCATATCCGCGGCATCATGATGCAATGAGACATGAAGAACCGTGGCAGGCTGGCAGCAACAGCGGACGAACATCGACCCAAGGATCTGGGCTCCGAGAGAAGGGCGCCTTGGCAGCTGTCATGCATCGGAAATGCCCCGTCTGAGCGAGTTGATAAATTACCCGATCTGTACGGATACGGAGGGAGTACTGATACTTTGTACATATCTATGACTAATACCCGCAGTACATGTATCTCGACGGCCAGACCATGAGCCTCTTCCTCCTCCGGTGACGGCGAGGGGTGGGCCGAGAGATGGGCGGCAGCACAGAGATCTGGTTGGCTGCCCCGGCATCGAGTCACAATCCTCCCAGCCCAAGGCCATCATCCAGTGTGGTGGGCATCTGAAACATCCAGGCACCTCGGCCATCTCAGCCTCGCGGCGCGTTGCTTGGACATGCTTGTTTTGCCGACTAGCTAACTACACGGATGGATAGATAATGGGTCCAAAGATCACCGCTTGCCCGTGTTCAGGGGGCCCTGGGCATCAAAGACGTCGGTCGTGATCGCCTCCGGGTACACAACCTCTCCCTGTCGTAGCGTCTCCTCCATGACCTCCATGATGGCAATGCTCTCGCTCCACGGCAGCGACTTGCTCTCCTTCTTGCCGTCCCGCAGGCAGCGCGCGCACTCGTCGGCCTCCCAGAACATGCCCTGGCCCCACCCGTCCCTCTCGGCGTCCTTGGGAATCGGGCAGTCGACCACCTCGACCTTGCCACCGCCGTCTTTCTTGATGACCTTGTACTGCAGAGGGCAGTACGCGGGGCCAAAGACCTGGATCTCGCCTGTGGACCCCTGAATGCGGATGGCCGCGCCGCCGCTACCCTTCCCGTCGACGTTGCTGCCCACGCGGAGCGACGTCAGGGCGATGCCGTGGCTCTTGTGCTTGGGGAATTGCACAATAATGCTAGTCGTCTCGTCGGCCCCCGTGTGATACTTGTTGACGGCCGCCATCACGTTGGGGGCCTCCTTCTCGGCCTCGGGCTGCACGTGGTACAGCGTCTGGAACACCCACGTCAGCGCGTAGATGCCGAGATCCAGGAGCGCGCCGCCGGCCAGGTCCGGGTTGACCATGCGGTTTGAGTCGGCGAACGTCAGCTTGCCGTCCGGCGCGGCGTTGCCAATCGAGAGGTCGGCTGTTGAGATGCCCGTGTTAGCATGGCGCGGCATACAGAGAGAGGAAGGAAGAGTTCCAAGTTCTCAAACTCACCAATGGTGCGGTAGACGTTGCCGATGGCCCCCGACGAAATCAGATCCCTCACCTGGATGCTGAGCGGGAAGTAGCGCGTCCACACGGCCTCCATGAAGAAGACACCCTTGGCGCGGGCCGTCTCGACCAGCTTGCGGGCCTGCGAAGCCGTCACGGTCAGCGCCTTCTCGCAGAGCACGTTCTTGCCGGCCTCCAGGGCGAGCATGGCGTTCTGGAAGTGGTGGCTGTGCGGCGTGGCCACGTAGATGATGTCGATGTCGGCGTCGGCCACCAGCTCGTGGTAGGATCCATAGGATTTGGCGGAGCTGGGAGCTTTGACTTTGTTGAGAAACTCGGCGGCCCTGTCCTTGGAGCTGGACGAGGCGGCCGCCGCGACCTCGTGGCGGACGTCGTGCACATCGCGGGTTGCCGGGTTGGTGAGCAGGTCCTTGGTGAAGACTATCACACACCAAAAGTAAGAGACGGGCTGCGAAGATGGGAGAGAAGAGTATGAGCTCGCTCACCTTCGGCAATCCCGCCCGTGGCCATGATACCCCACCTCACTGTGTACGGAGTTGACGACGCCATGGCTGTGGTTGTAGATGACTCGGTGCGTTTGGGTTCTGTGACTTCTGCGACTGCTACAGAAGGGAAGGGAAGCAGTAAGGGACCAAGGGTTGCGGTTTATATTGTCGACGTGCGTATCGGCGCCGCGCTCTTAAGACCGAGCAGCTGCCTGATGTCCTGATGACCCCTCCTCCACCTCCATTTCCCCTCCATCGACCGGCCTCATGGCGGGGCAGAGCCGGCGTTGCGGGTAAATCGCCGAAACAGCAGCGCCAGAGCGGCGGGAGCAGCCCCTGAATCTTTAGCTGTTTACACGCTAAATAGCTTGGTATGGGTCCGGCCCAGCGGGACACAGCGAATCAGATAGCGCCGAAGCCGCTGTCCAGGATGGTGCTCCCGTGTAAATCGAAACCCGGGAAGAGCTTCCCCGGGACAGATTAGCGATGTCGCAGGGGTCTCGACGTCATTCGTGTCCAGCACGGTTTATCAGCGTTATCTCCGACACAAGGACAATGGCCTTTCTGTTGTTGAGAAACAAAGACACACAGCTTCAAATAGTGCTTTGGTCTAACCGAGGTAACAAACTCCTTTCTGAGCAAAATAGCTTCCCCTCATCTGTCCGTCTCCAGCCTATCAATGAATTGCGTGCTGCGGAGGGGACGACCACTTCTCCTGCACTCTTTTCCCATAACATTTCTCGGCCACCACACCCTCGACAGATCCATTTCGTCGTTTGGCCAAAACAACAACATGGCAGCCCCCCAGTCCACCGCGGCCATGCCGCCCATGATGTACGGCACCGCCTGGAAAAAGGAGCGCACCGCCGACCTCGTCTACGAGGCCATCAAGGCCGGGTTTCGGGGCATCGACACGGCCGCCATGAAGAAACACTACGACGAGGCCCTGGCGGGCGAGGGCATCCGCCGCGCCATCCGCGAGGGCATTGTCTCGCGAAAGGACTTATTCGTAAGTAATTCCCCTCCCCTCAAACTTACCTAGTGAAACACACCAAGTAGTTAACATCTGTATCAGATCCAAACAAAATACACCCCCCACGACCCCTCCTCACCAGGCTTCTCCCCCACCGCCCCCATCCCCTCCCAGATCCACACCTCCCTCCTCTCCTCCCTCACAAACCTCACCACCCCCGACCAACCGGCAGACGCCGTGTATATCGACGCCCTAATCCTGCACTCCCCCCTCCCCTCCATCCCCCAAACCCTCGAAGCCTGGGCCGCACTACAATCCTACCTCCCCTCCTCCCCAGACCCGTCCCGGCGCGGCAAGATCCTCCGCCTGGGCATCTCCAACGTCACACTCCCTATCCTACAAGCCCTCTCGTCCTATCCGGGCCTGGCGTCGCCGCCGGTGGTGGTGCAGAATCGGTTTCGGGGGTCGGAGCGGCAGTGGGATCGTGAGGTGCGCGCGTGGGTTGTTGCTCAACAACAACAACGACGACAGGGAGGAGGGGCCTCCGGAGAGGTGGTGAGGTATCAAGGGTTTTGGACGCTGACGGGGAATGTGGCGGTTTGGCAGCAGCAGCAGCAGCAGCAAGAAGGAGGAGGGTTTGTCCAGGATTTGGCCCAGGGGGCGGGGGTGTCGCTCGCGGCGGCGTGGTATGTACTGGTGATGGAGGCCGGGGTGGTGGTGTTGAATGGGACGGGGCATCAGGGGCACATGAGGGAGGATTTGGAGGCGGCGGACAAGGTGGCGGCGTGGCGGGGGACTGAGGAAGGGGGGAGGGTTTGGCAGAGGTGCTGGGGGCGGTTTGAGGCGTTGATTGGAGGTTGAGAGTTGTGTGGCATGTCATTTGTCATTTGCTTGAAAGGCCAAGGGACGGAATGAGTTTATTTGATATATGTTGCCTTCTCCCTAGACCAGTGAGACAACTGGATAGTTACGCCGTGAGAGACATTGTCTTCAGTCATCAACACCAAGAGCATCCACCCTGAGACATACCCGAGACAGGGGCGGCAAACATCACTCCCGCTTCATCACGCGTGGCTCCCAGGGGTGCTGGAACGGAGCCTCAATCTAATGACGACAACTCATGGCATTCACACAAACACAAACGAGGAAAGACCGTAAAACCATTTCATTCCGGTTCATAGCTTCGTGAATCTAGCCTGATCCATCTAAATGATCGTGTGCCATGTCCCGAAATCTGTCCATGTACCGATCCTAGCCTCAGTTTTCCACGCGCCGTTGCCAAATCCCATGTGTCATAAACCGTTCCCATAAGACCGTACAGGAACAAAACCAATCATCACTGCCCCGAAAGGCAGGCATACGAATGTAGAGAAGGGGAAGAAGAAAAGTCGTCAAATATGTACACGAGAAATAAACAAGAACATAATGACAGAAGATAATGGCCAAGCATGTCGTTTTCTTCTGTTCTGTTCCGTAGAAGATAACCAGAGGATGGATGCTATCCTTCCAGGTAGCCATGAAACAAATGTGATGCAGAATGCAAAGCAATGCTGCCATGAATCGAAAAACGCTCAGAGCGCGCTGCCAGCTTAAGCGCCATAGGCAAAGGTGTTGCCGTAGGCGCTGGGCGCGTTGCCCTTGACCATGGTGCCGTCCTGGACCATAAAGTACGAGTACCGCTGGACAAAAGAGTAGGTCGCGTTGGTCTCAATCTGGTCAATGACGGTTTTGAGCTGCGAGTTGATCTCGGCTTCGGAGCCGTCAAAGGCGAACTCGGTGATCCAGACGGGCTTGTTGAACTGGCTGTTGACCTTGAGAAGGTGGGCGAGGAATGTGTTGGTGTCGACGCCGTAGATATGGATGTTAACAAAATCCACGGCGCACTTGCCACCGCACGCGTCGAACCACTTCTGCAAATACTGGATGCCCTGGTTGTCGCCCCCACCGTTGGTAATGGCGGGCGATCCAATGAGGGCCTTGCCCGAGAAAGGGTTCATGAGCTCGATGTGCTTCTCAGCGGCAAGCTGGGCCGGCATGTCGGCCTGCTCTCTGAGGTCCGGCTCGTTGAAGCTGAACAGGCACTTGGATCCCGCATCAATGGCCTTTTGCGCGTTGTTAGGCCACGTCTGAGCGAAGTCGAGCTTGAGACCCCACAACATGGGGCAGAACTCGAGGTCGGTGGCAGAGTCGTCGTACTGACCCCAGTTGTACGTCCATGAGACCTTGGTGCCAGAGCTGAGGAGGCTCTTCAGCAACTGGGGGTTGTTGTACGAGAGGCCGCGCTTGGCGCCGCCACCAGTGTTGCCGCCAGTATCGCCGCCGCTGCCGCTGCTGCCGCTTCCATTGCCTTCCTGAACAGGAGCCGGAGCCGGAACGGGCGGGGCAGTTGAAGAAGGCGCGGGAGGCGGGGGAGGCGGCGTGTTCACAATCTCAGGCGCGCTGCTGGACGGGGGAGGCGGCGTGTCAACAACCTCGGGGGCGCTGCTAGACGAGGGCGCGGCCTCGGCGGCAGGCGGGTTGTTCTGTTCGGGGACGGAGCTGGTCGACGTGACCTGGGTGACGATGGTGGTAGGGACGATCGGGGACGGCGCCGGGGGGGCAGCAGCCGAGCTCGTGGTGCTCTCGGAGCTAGGCTGGGGCCGGGACTTGTGGGATTGGGTGTAAAAGACCTTCGCGGCGGTGCTGGTGGTTTCGCCCTCCATGACAGTGACGGTAACCCAGTCTGTGACAGTCACCCGTTCGGTGACAAGGGCCCTCTTCTGGTGCGCATGGCGAAGGCCATGCTGCTGATGGGGACCAGCAATAGCCTGGCCAACAAGGCTGGCTGCGGCCAGGGCGACAAGAGTCTTGGAGCGCATCTTGCTCGATGTTGGGGTTGGTTGTCGTCGGAGAAATTCGACTGATTTGTTGGGGTTTCGCAAGGTGAATCAATGCGATTCTTGATACCTTGATGAAGGAATGACTCGGTTTGATGTTGGGTCGTTGTTCTCTGGGTAGTTCGCCGGGCAGCGATTGTTGGAAAGGAGTGCAAGGTTGCGGAACAATGAATGGCCAGCACGACAAGGTTGTCGTGAAAGGAATGAAAGGGCGTATCGTTGGATACGTGCCGGTTGCTCTAGGCCAACGGTGGGAAAATGAAGGTGAGTTCGCGGAACTGAGACGGCGTTGTCGTGGTTGTTGTGTCGCTGTCTGTCAAAGACGCAGAAGGATTGATGCGAGTTTGAAAGTTGGGGGGGACAGTGACTGGACCAGAAGGCGCCGAGATGGGGGGGTGTGCGACGGTTGAAGCTGGCAACCAGTCGAGGTGAAGGAGAAAAAACAAGGTGTTCCGCTGTGGGAAAGGAATGGAAAGGCCCGGGACCGTGGGTGAGGTGGAAGGAAAACCGGGATCAAGCAGGCACTGCGAGGGCGGGAAGGAGAGGCGGGTTATATGCGGAAAATAAGAACGTGGGAGGCTCGGAGGATCGGTCTGGGCACGGTGATCGGCAGGGGGGTACCTGACAGCGGGAGCGGGAGCGGGGTGTTCTGGACCAGTGTGGGACGAAGTGGGACGAAGAACCTCACTCGGTGTGTGCGCCGCAGTATCGGGGCCAGAGCTCGCATGGTCTCACAGAAATTACGTTCCCCCGGGTTCGCATTCACAAGACACTCTTATCATTTCCGCTGCAGGTTCCCGGCGAAGCAATGCTAAGTTCGGATGACCTGTCAAGTTCCAGCTTGTGCCTCCTCCTAACCCAGGGGAAGGCCCGGGGAGAGGCCTGGAGACGGCCATGATGGAGCCCAACCAGCTCAGTCGGGTGCGAGTCCCAGTAAGACCCAGAAACTGGCCGGTCCGTCATCCCATTTCCAGCGCCGACCAACTCTGCACAACTTCGCCAAGTCAAGGAACACGCTCGGATGACGCAGGGTCGACAGTCAGCCACCCACACCAATCTGGTCTCTCTCGCTTTTCTTTTCTCGGCGAACCGCCCGCATGCGGTCAGAATATCGCCCGCCATGGTTCAGGGGGTGTTCTGTGAGCAGAATCGAAACGAATCGTCCGAACATGGCGCTGAAACTAGTTGCCGCTTTGGCCCGCCATGGTGGGGATTTCAGACGACGTTGATTGCCTGACATGCAGGACAGGCCAAGGCAAGCAGACCAAGCTGACCAACGTGGTGGGTTGTGCGCTTGCTCGGCCCCACATCTATCCACTGCCAAGGCATCTCGCCAATCGTTGGCAACTCCGACATGCAGGTACGGAACCTCGTCGAGGGCAAAAACAGGTCTCGGCTGCAGGAACGCGGCACTTTATTTGCGCACAACAATCACACAATCTGATCAATCAAGAAGAAAGTCGGAGACCCCTCCGCAGCCCCGGGTGCGCGAGGCTTTAGTTTCTCCGACAGAGTGCTGGAGTGCTAGAGTGCTGGAGGCGGCTCCCCGCGTCTCACCAATCAACTGCCAGTCTCATCTTGAAACAGTCTCGGGAGCTCCCCCTCGCCCAAAAAAGACGCAAAGCCGCGGAACCACGCGCGCGAGAGACGCATCACACAGCCAGCGCTTGTCATCCCAAGTCATCCCCGCACCGGCATCTGTCATCTGATGAGTGAGTGCCCCCGCGTTCATCCCAACCCTACTGTGTACAGATATCGCAACGTCTTGGCCTTTGGGATCTCCGATGTACGTGGAGCCAATTCACCGTTGACAGCACAGGGGAAGGCCGCAAGCGAAATTGCATCCGCCGCCACGGGGCGCCAGGAACACGTGGACCCCTGTCTTGAGACTCGGACCAGAAATGCTTGTTTTTCGTTCCAGCCGACTGTGGTAAAGACTGGAAAGTTCGTGCTGCCGATCCCAGGAGTCGAGGCCCTTCCAGCATTGGGCGGCTGTTTGCACAGCAATCATCCATCACTTTTCTGCGAACTGATTAAAGTGACGGTGTCCCCTATTAGAATGACGGTGTCTGCAGAGTTGTTTGATTGGCCAACTCCCTTCGCCCCACCTGAATCGGACTGATCCACCTCAACGCCAGGGGGTCGGGGGGCGGCGTCAGCCCCCCAGGAACTAGGGTTAGGGCTAGTAGTTAGGGTCAGGTGTTATGGTTAGGGTTCGGGTCATGGTTAGAGTTCGGGTTACTTCAGGAATATCTCCATGGTTCGATGTTTAGACCGCGACGGTTGTGCGCCGCTGAGCAACATGATTTCATGACCAACACGCTGATGATTCTAGTTGGCTCAGTCTGCAATGGCTTCGGTTGCAACTGGAGCGGCAACCAACACTGCTTGTTGGCGGCGTTTTTTCTTTTTCTTTCTTTCTTGTTCCCTTTTTGTTTTGCTTTGTTTTGACTAGGTTGGCATAGGTCAAGTCGCACTGATTCGTACGCTCCGCCAAACTGCTTCCACTCGAGCGAGTGTTTGTCGTCCGGGAAACGCGGGGTTTCAGCACACGCCCGCCCACACTGATGAATCTAGCTACGGTGTATAAGCGCCAGGGGAAGGCTGCCACCGCGGCGTTTACTGGGGCAAGCTAGCAGTTTCCAGTGTTCATGAAGACTACCGCAAGTGGATTTTCCAGGGTCATCATCGAAACTCTACTTCGGCCGCTGAACTGGACAACCGGCCGGGCGAGGGGCCCGTCTAGTGCGACGAGCTCCTGTTTCACTTTAGCAAGTTGCTGACGAGGCACTAGTGTGTACTCGCCTCCATTGTGAGGGCAATTGTTCCACACTTTCGTGGCGAGTTGTCTTCACAGCCATGGTTACTTATGAGCCCCATACGGTGCATATCTACCTACAGTACAACTGCGACAAGGTAACTCAGCGCAGGTCTGATGACATACTGGACCATTACCTAGGTATCACCAAGCCCACAAGACCTCTTTTCGAGAACACCGAACCAACCAAACAAAGTCGCGCAGGACATTGCCACCTCATCCGGGCAACGATCTACAGCAGACAAGGTGCCATCCATCCTCGAAACACATGGCCGAGTTGGTCGATGTAAGAATAGTAGGACAGCCAGTCCCAATCGGTGTCCCCGCGGACCCGGCGGGATGGCTGCGCTACGGCGGCCGAGCTGCCGGCGCCGGTCAAGAGGGCAACATGTCGGCCGATCAAGGGCTCCTGACAGGCCAAAAATACGCGAACGACCGGAAATGTCTTTTTGGTTGTCGTGGAAGGCTGAACGGTTGGCATTCTCGGGTGTTCTGCCACGCGGTTCCGCTCTGGCGGTGCCTGAGTCGGAGAGACATATGACCCGATCAGGCCGTGAGCGCCGGCTCTAACTGGACGGCTCCGGAGCATCCCCTGCTTCGCTTACGCAAAGCGCCCCGCTGTCTTGAAATGGGTTGGGCAAATTCCATGACATGCATCGATGGGGCGGTGGTCGAGAGTTGGGCGGCTGGTTCACCTCGGCCAATATCCGGGCGGGATCAGGAGGTGAGACGTCATCTGGCTCTGGACAACCTTCCCTTCAAAGAAGCTGGCGAGACCTGACGTCGAGGGTCTTGTTCATCAGCCCTCGTGGGGCCCCGAGAAAGTTGATCGACACTGCCCCATCCACCTCCACAAAGGGGGGCGCGGGGGTGCTTGGCGCTGGTTGATCGACGCGTCTTCAAGGAGTGAATCCAATGTAAATGCCGCGAGCCCCCCCTGACTCACAACCACGGGAAGGTGGACCAGGATCAGTAAACTATCTCTTGGGTGACCGCAGTTCAGAAAACAAAGATGCAAGCCCTACCCAACAACGGGTTCATGCCCGCGGACTATGGCCAACCCACGACAGCCCTGCCGCTCCTCACCTTGGACAACAACGATGCTGGCGGCGAGTTCGACTACTCGGCCTTCCTCCAAGACCAGCAGGACATTGGCTATCTCGCCGAGGAAAGCTCTGGGTCAATGATTACGCCTCCGCTCACCTCGGCCTCTCCCACATCGGCAGCCTATGCGGACGCGACAGCGACACTGCGATCATTGGTGCCACAACAGCAACAGCTTTCACCATCCACGGCACTCGTGGCCCATCCTCATGGCCATGCTGCTGGCCGAGACAGTAGTAGTACGAGCCCCGGAGTTCTCGCGCAATCCCGGCAGAGGCTGGAGAGGCGCGGCCACACGAAGAGCAGGCGCGGGTGTTTTAACTGCAAGAGGAGGAGGATCAAGGTACATAAGCAAACTTCAACGACACGTTAAAGTGACTCGAGGACTGACAAGAGAAAACCGACAAACAGTGCCAAGAAGCGAGGCCTGCATGTGGGCATTGTGTCAAGCAGGGGCTCAAGTGCGAATATCCCGCGGTACCGACCATTGTGCACCAGGTTCGTTCTTGTACTCCGTCCGGCGGCGCGGTAAAAAGAAAAACCTTCAAGAAACATACCAACCCCTAAAATCCAGCCGCAACACCAGATCCCCGTCTTCAGCCTCCAGGACATGCGCTTTTTCCAGCACTTCCTCCAGAAATGCTACCCGCACCACCCGATCGGCTCAGAAGACCTCTGGACACACGAAATTCCGTGTCTCTCCCAAAGGGTATCCATCTCCCACCCTACGGTAGTCAGAAACCAAACTAACCTTTTGACCTCTAGTACGAATACCTGATGCACGCCATCCTCGGCTACGCAGCCTCGGAACTCATGGACCGGTCCGAACCCGCCCTCGCCGAAGCGGCCATGTCGCACCGCCTTAAAGCTATCAAAGCCATCAAGAAATCTCTGTCTTCCTCCTCCTCCTCCTCCTCCTCGTCATCCTCTACCGACTCCACCAGCGACTCGGCCTCCTCTTCCACGGCCGGCAACCGAAACGACACCATGTTTGAAGAGGGCAACGCGCTCATGGCGACGTGCTTCGCGCTCACGTACCAGTCGGTGCTCCTCGACGACGGCATGACCGAGTTCATGACGTTTATCCGCGGCGTCATCATCGTGGCCATCCAGATGTACTGCAAGGGCGCCAAGCTGCTTTTCGGGCACCTGCTCGGGGAGCAGCAGAAGGAGGTGGTCAAGCCGCACATGCTGGCGCTGCCGCTAATCGACGCCGCGTGGACGGCGCAGGCGGTGCGCGGGGTCGAGGGGTTGAGGGGGTTGGTGGAGGGGGAGGGGATGGAGGTGGAGAGGCGGTATTGGGAGTTGATTATGGAGATGGGGAAGATGCTTTCTGTTTCTTCGTGGGAGGGTGAGTTATTCTTCTTTCCGCTCTCTTTTTCTTCTTTGTGAAAACCAAGTGCTAACCTGGTTTGCTGCAGCATATCTGGCCCTGACGGAGCACTACTCGTGGTGGATGATGCTGCCGCACGACAAGTTCCAGCGGCTGGTCGATCCGTGCAACCAGGTGGCCATTGTGCTCTCGACACACTGGATCGCGCTGGAACAGATCATGGCCGTCATTTGCGAGGCCGAGCATAAGGGCGCGGTCAAGATGCCCGACTCTGCTCCGGGCACCCGCCTGGGGGGGTTCAAGTGGCTCAAGTTCCTGAATACGCAGGTCGATTTGGAGCATCTGGCATACAACCAGTGGCCAATGTGGGTGGGGGCGCAACTAGACCGAGACAAGGGCTTCTTTGGCAAGACTCGCTGAGTCTGGGTCTTTCTTTCTGACTTTTATTTTCCATCTTCTTTGTCTCCCCACACCTATAATAGAGAAGCAATCAGCAAGTGGTTCTTGGATTCACCAAGAAGGGGGGAAATCTGTCCAAGACGATCTTCAAGACAAGTCTGCTCAACCCCCTGCGTTTTCACCCCTGACCTTCCACAACAAGTGCATACGATCCAAACGAGCCTCGCTGTCAGGCACTCGTCTCCTGACGGTCAGACCCGAAAGAAATTAATTCCCGTCAGCAAGACGACGCATCCAAATGATCAAAATGCCCCGCAAGTGCGCTGCTGCACTGCACTGCCCCACCGCTAACAAGTACCTAGTGTAAGTGCCCGTGGCTCTGCCGGTGGGGCGTTGCGGGCACTGCCGCGTGCCCCACCCGCCGTATTTCGCATCGGGCTTCGAGAAGCGCCAAGGGAACCCGAGAGCAGCAAGCCAAGCCACTAGTCAGGGTCGTCGGGGTCTGTTGGCCGGGTCAAGTGGAGTGTGACGCGATGCGTCCTTTGTCCTGCCCAACGGAGCCGTATCCGTCGTATCTCGAGTTGATTGGTGAACATTTCGAGGTTGGGGCGACGATGATCGGTATACCGCACAGTATATATCCTCGATTGTCCTCTTCTTTCCAGACAAAAGCAACAACCACTCTCATCTCACTGCCACCCTAAACCATTCAAAGCCAACTCCAAGTCAAGTCACCCCTAAACATATAACACACAACCCACCAACACCATGGCAACCCACCTTTCCCAACCCTCCACCCCGTTGGGGCCTGCCCCGCGCTACACCCCTGAAGACGAGGTCGAGCTCGCCCGCTTCGAGAGCTCCTCCCCGTCCACCCTCAGCGCGCCGCCCCCTTACGACCAAGCAGAACCGTCGTCTTCGGCCTTCCATCCAACAGTCCACCTCCAGATCGAAGCCCCCGGCAAGCCCTGGCTCTCCCTGCCCCTGCCCCCTCGCCCAGAGCCCATCGCCGTCTTCGCCCTGCACCCCGACGACGCCAGCACCTCGGCCGCCGCCCTCAGCACCCCCAAATTCACCTCCATCCGCCCGGAGCGTTCCTCGGGCAGCTGCTACCTCACCACCTCCCCCCCCCATGATGAAACCACCCAAATCCCCGCCCTCGCCACAACAACCTACCGCTTCGGCCCCAACCGCCCGCCCCGCATCCGCCTCTTCTCCCCGCACTCCACCCCCTCCGGGCTGTCCCCAACCACCCTCCACGCCCTCCTCTCCTCCACCAGCCACGACGAAGACAACAACCTCGTTGAAGGAGGAGAACAGGACCCCGCCGCCGTAGCCTGGGACACATTCACCATAACCCCCCTCGGCCTACTCACCCGCGCCATCGGCTTCCGCACGCGCCTGGGCACATTCCAATGGCGCTACGGCTCCCGCCGCGAACGCCACGCCGCCGCCGCAGCACAGTCTCAACAGCACAAGGGACAGGGAGAGGTATCCAGCCTGCTGGTGCTCGAGCGCGTGGTGCACGTTGCAGCGGCACAGACTTCATCTGTACCCAACAAGAAAAAGGACGAAAAAGTGCGAACGGTGGTGGCGCATTTCCTTCGCGGCGAGGGCTATCGCACACCCGGGAGCAGCGGGAGCACGGCGGGGAATGGGGGCAGGCTGGTGATGGATTTGGGGATGTGGGGTGGGGCCGATTTCAAGGAGGACGGGGAGATGGCCGTGGTCATGGTGGTCGCGACGTGTTTGCTCATGCTGAAGCGGGAGATTGATCGCCGGCGGACGCAGCAGATTGCGATTATGGCGGGGGCGGCGGGGAATTAATTAGCTGTTCTGTGTGTATTGGTTAGGGAGATGTGGGGGATGTCAATATCTTTCTGGTTTTTCTTTTGTCTTCTTTGGACTAGACGGTTGTTTGTATATACAACGCCACTGAATTTGGTTGATATCACTGCAATTCTGCTTCAACTCAAGTTCCGGGTCTTCAATCTCGGCGGCAAGACCATAATGAAGCACGATTGGACCCCTTGGCTCACTACCCAAAAGGATTCCCATGACACCGCGAGGCACAAGACCGCTACGTACCTCATCCTTCGAGACACGGCACACACTTCGATGCCGGGAAGGGTCTGCCTACTGCACCGATAAGAGAATACACACACCACTGTCACACGCTCACACGACATCATGCCTCTCGCCTTGCAATATATCGTATATTCTCCCAGCAACCCGGGATCTATCAATGCCTATACGCCTCTACCTCAGTAACGCCCCCCCTCTGCTGAGAACATGGAACATCTAGCGCTCGAGAGACAGTCAGACAACAGCAAACAAAACAAAATATCGAGCAGAACCGACTTTGGGCAGCTAGCTGCCCCGACGCTGCAGTGACCGTAACATCATAAGCCACCCGAAACCAGCAAAAAAAAAATCAATTCAAGACCAACCAAAACACCAAACCGCCGGCTCGACATCAACGGCCAGAGCGCGGCCGCTGAGCGGGGACGTACCCCGCAAGCCTCCCAAGCCGAAATCCATCCACCCATGTTGCCATCCGTATCCCGTGTATTCGTTCCTAGGTATCAAAATAAGTTGCCGTCCCCGGCCCTCTCCGTATGCGCCGTGATAGAAAAAATGAGTCGACGTCGTTCCTGGGCAACCGTCATGATCGTCGCCAACGGGAATGATGACGTCCAGCCCCCAATGTTGTGTGTATTCGTACATGGCGGCATCAAAACCAGCGGCCGCTCACGAGTTCCTGTCGATCGTCTTTCGCGGGCGGTAGTCGGGCAGCTCGTCAAACCAGCAAGTCTCCTCGTTGTACCGGTAGGCATGAAACTCGATGCCATACGGCTTCGGCTCAATCGCATAGAGTAGGCCGAGCGGTAGGTCCATATCCGCAATGTCGTCTCTTGTGAGGTCCATGAAGTAGGCCATCAGCACCCGGCAGACAGACCGGTGTCCGATGATGAGCACGTGGTCCGTGATGCGCTCAATCTCACGCACCATGTCGCGGAGCCGGCTAATAACCTGGAGGTAGCCCTCTCCTCCAACTCCGGGGTAGATGTATTGAAGCTTATCCTTCGCCCGCTTGGCGTACTCTTCGGGATATTTCTCGGCAATCTCCTCATAAGTCATGCCCTCAAAATCGCCCGCGTCGAGTTCGTTCAGCATCTCAAACGCCTTGACGTCGTAGTCATCGTCCGCCTCAAAGTATTCCGCAGTTTGCACACTACGCTTGAGCATTGACGTCCAGACGCAAAAGTTCTTTTCGTTGAGCTCCTGTTTCAACTCCGGGTACGGCGGCGTATTGTCGCCAGGCTTCGGCGGGAAGCTCGACGCCGCGATCTTGTTCTTTTGCTCGATGAGCCACTCCTTCCGCTTGTATGTGACAAAGTTGTACAGAGCTTGGCCGTAAAAGTGGCCGCGTTCTGTGAGGTCCGAGTTGCCGCCCAGCTTTTGGACTCGGTTATCCTCGCTCTGGCCGTGGCGCGTGATCCAGATTTGTCTCGGTGACAGATTGAACGTGGTGAGGTACGAGGCAATGCCGCCACTCAGAAAGCCTCTCAGACGATGGTTGATAATTTTCCTGCCCACGTCGATCATCTATGTCGCCGTTAGCATACTGCCCGGCTGACCTCTGAACTCTGGCCATCACAAACCTGAATGTATTGCAAGTCGTGGTCCTCCTCCCACTTGCCCAGTGGCTCGTACGTGCTCTCGTATGCCTTGACTCGTTTCTTGAAATCCTCGAGCGCCTTCTGCGGATCCTGACCTTTGTAATCCGGCCCAAAGAGCTTCAGGCGCATGTTTGCCTCGAGGAGCTACGAGTCTGTTAGTTGACGACCTATAATATATAAGGGGGGTCACTCACATTTTCGTCATGGCATACGCTCTCGACGAAGAGGATACCCAGTTTTGGCTCTCTCGCCTTGATGTGGTTCACCAGCAGCTGCCGCCTATGGACGGTACTGTTAGTGGCATCCAGAATGCCCACAGCGCCACCCTGGTGGAGAAGATATGCGAGGAGCTCATCCAGCGTATCGAGGGCCACCTGTTCACGGAGCTTCGACGCGACTTCGTTCTTTGGGTCGAAGAAGTTGGCCGACTGGTCCATCTTCTCGACGGAAACCGCGCCATTGGCTTGTTTGTTGAGGTCCAACGCCGTTGGCTCGTCCTGGACGACGATATCGGGGCCTTTTGTACCTCTCGAGAGGATGGTCGCTGCCTGGCTGGGCACATCGATCCTGTTGCTCGTCGATGTCGGGGAGGTGTCGGATGGATTGGCCACGCCAGCGGCGATGCGTCTGCGGTTGCCCACGTTGAAGATCTTGGTATTATGCTGCTGCCAGGACAAATAGCGATGCATCTTCTTGGTGAGGTATGATTTGCCTCTGGCTGGCAGGCCGACCATGATGATGACCAGCTTGGCAGCCACGTCTCTATCGGGGATACGGCCATCAGGAGATGCTTTCGAACGCGTCATTCCTGGGATGTTGAGCGTCGTTGCATGCGGGCGGACTCTGGGTGTCTGGGTCCCGGAATTTTGTCGGACTGGCGGACTGTGCGACTGTTAGCGACAGTGACACGGTAGCCGATAGATTGTGCTGCCATCAATTATGGGAGCACCCGAAAAGGAACCATCAGTGTCGTACTTACATGCGCGGCGAAGCAGGCGCCGTGGAGGACAAGCTTCGCGAATAGGGGGAGTCATAGTGAGGGCCGGTGGAGGGGTGGGAGGTGCCGGGGTCCGAGGTATTCAAAGTCTTCAGCGCATTTGTCAAGGGAGCGCCGGGCGGAGGTAGGGCACCGTAGTGCATTTCGGCATTGTGGCCATATCCATTGGCATGGATTGTGGGTGAAGAAGGACCTGATAATGATGCACCCATCAGGTGGCCCATAGCAAGCTTCCGCAGCGATTGTGGTTGCGACTGCGGTGCGCCAGCAGCGTCTTCGTACAAAGGCGCGAGGTCAGCCGTGATGCCGGTGGCGGAGGGGGGAAGATCGAATCTGTTATGGATGGGATGGAGACGGGATGACGGGTAGGTATGTAGGAGGTAAGTGAGAGTGAGCACGGAGAGGGTTGAGACCTTCGACTTGGAGACTCGCTGTGTCGGGGGAGAGAGCCAGATGCCGTGTCATGGAGGGATGGGGAGATTTGGCGAATAAAAAGACCCAAAGATCGAAAGAAGGTTGCGTTGCAAGGGGGTGTTGCAGGGGTTGTGGGTGGGGTGCAGCTGAAAAGATATTAGCAAATCAGCTAACGCAAGAGGTTGCTCCGCCGTGCATGTATGGATGTACGCCAAGGCGTACAGGGTCCGATGCCCGAACAGAGATGACCGGAGCGCTCGGTCTTTTGGACCGCCGGAAAGTCCAAGGGGCAATGGGGGCAATTCACCCGGCGCAATCCAACAAGCGCAACCTGGAATCCAACAACGGGCGTTGCTCGGGGGTCGTGCTGGAAGAAAGCTTGGGGTCGCAATCTGCATCGATCGCCAGGCTCGCTAGAAGTATAGAAATCGAAACACCACTTACTTTGACACGAAGTTGCACAGATTGTACAGATTGCACGTTTTTTGAGGGTGCACACAGTTTATGCTGTCGCTTGTGTGATGCGAGGGCGATTTTAGTGCGTGGAAGATGGAGACTTGGCCTCTCCCAGGCTGTGCGTGGGTATGATGGGGTTCAAGTTTGGAAACTGGATGACGTAACTAGGTTGTGCTTGCACTGAATTGCTGTGGGGTGACTCAACGAAACTTGTTGCTGACTTGCTGTGCTGGGGCTGCCCTGCCCCGAGCCTGCGTTGTTGAGCCTGCTGATGCCAAGAAGAGTGAAATGTAGGGCTGCCCCGAGAACATGTCCACTGACGCGATGATGGCAGATGACTCGATGACGATCTTGGTCGCACCAGCAGACGAGCTTGCGATGGCGGAGATTGGCAGGTGTCTGGTCTCCTGGTCTTTTGTAGCTGCTGTGCAACTTCCGTTGGTGTTGGAGAAATCCAAGTAGGTAGGTAGCTAGCTTCCTACGTTAGCTCCCGGCTGTAATACTAGGTAGTTTGTATTTTACGGGAGCGATGTAGAGGTCGCTGCTGCCGTCTAGTTATTTCAAGAACAACGTCACGGTCCAACCCACTCGGGTGCGCTTTGAAGCTTTGAAGTAGGTTATTACAGAGGACTCGTAAAAAGCCATGACAAAGGGTCCCTTCGGGTCCGAAACCGCCATCTTGAAAGAATCAACCGGCCGGGCTGCCCGCCGATGACAGGGCTCCAGTGCGGATAGTTCATCAATCCGATGTCAACACACTCGGGGTCCAAGAAGCTTTTGGGATGCCCGGCCCGTAACTATTCAGGGCTGCGAACGGACTTTGCCATATTGAACGTAATATGGATCTTTGCTGTTTGCAGAAAACCGCCGACTTGGCTTTTCCTGGGCTCTGGAAACCTTCCAAAAAGTAGAATATCTATTCAGTAGGCGTGCTAGGATGGACAAACAAGGCTGTCACAAAACCTCCAACTGCCTCCCACGCCTCCCTCCACACAGCAGCACCCCTGATTTCGGAGGCATTTCGGCCACCTGATGATGGAACTGAGGGGCCAGGAGCCCAGATAAGGCGAGAAGCCCCCCACACGCACACGGAGGGACTGCGGCCGGGTCAGTGCCAAGAATGACGGGTGCCGCCAAAAGCGGGCTGCGTCTTCGGTAAGCGATCCGTGGAGCCCTTCTGCAGCGGAAATGGAGACCTCCGCTGACTACATCCTGGTCCGTGAGGGGTTGGCCGGAGCCCACATCGGAGGTGTCGGAGTCGAAGTTTGGGCAAGCAAAAATCAAACTCAAAGGGAAAGCCAGGTGGCGCAATCCGCCAACTGCCTCCCCAACGCCAGTCTGCCGCTGAGTTCAGGCGGCCGGCGTTGGTCAAGGGAAGGCCAGGTACTGCTGTTGCCACATTCTCATCAATTGAAGCCAGGAGGAACAATTCCATACCGACAGGGCAAAGACAGCACAATCCGCGGCGCCCTGATCCCGAGTGAATTGAAACTCGCGCTCTGCTGCCTCGTTTCTACTTCATGAGGCTCAAGAGCCCGAGATATTCAGCGGCGCTCCGGAGAAGCACTGTTTGAGGCGTGTGGGGGGCGCTGCTGCTGGGCGATGGAACATGCTTGAGTTGGGGAAGCATCCAGGGTTCATGAATGGGGGCCGATGCCGCAGGAGGGGGTTGCACAATGCGGGGTCGTACGGCACCTGCTGTTGGAGGGGGTGGGGACTGCGAATTTCTGGCGAGCCTGCGGTGGCGAGCCTGGCTGCAGGGTGCCTGCCACGCGCTGTCCAGGGGTCCCAGGGACAGGTGGGGCTCCTTGTAATTTTTCGTCTCAACCGCGCAACCGCGCATGGAACCGCAAACCCGAGCAGACGGGCAGATGTTGTCACTTCCAGTTTCCTCTTGGTGAACAACAGAGCTTGTTCTTTCCTACGCGCCTGGGCTGCACTTGATCCCCGCCATGGTCTCTCGGTACGCGTCCATTCTCCACGGCCGCAGTCATTTTTTCCGCTCTTCAGCTCGCTTCCTCTCCTCCACCTCCGTCCTCTCGCACACGCCCCGCAACCCCACGACAGCACCTTGACTACCTCCAGGCACGCGCACCTGCCGCAGCCCCTCTGGTATCGCATCACCGCACGCTCGCTCCGGCCACCGGCTTTCCCTCTGTTCCCTATCTAGCATTGGGGTGGCCGATTGCCCGGCGCCAATCGTCAAAGCCGGCAAGATGGACGAGGATGACAGGTCTATTAAGAGATCGCTTGCCGCCCAGGATCCCATTGTCCAGGAGCTTGTCCAAGATGAGCTCGAGCACGGTGTCCTCATTCCGTTGAAGACGACCCTTGAGTTGCGAGATGACTACCGAACAGGCCAGGTGCTAATTACTCGCACGCCAACCAAGGCGGCCAATCCGGCCATCCTGTACGTCCGACCCAAATCCTGCGGGCTGTCGGTTCTCACAGCCGAGGCAACGGTGCTGACGTTCTCCCCAGTCTGCTGCGCAGCCTACTACCAGATGAAATCATTAAGGGTGTTCCTCATCTACGCAGGTGCGCCAAGCCGTCGGACCTGCCAGCTCATCTCAAGGCACAGTTCATGAACGAATCCCCTCAGAGCCGGCAGATACACACGGGCAAATCGAATTGGATTTACATCATCGTGGGCCCCGAGAACATGCTCAACCGCGACGAGGTCATCCGAGCGCTGTCTTCGGTGGAGGGCATGGAAGAGGAGGTGTTCCTGCGGAGTATTCCGGTTCCGATGGTGTCCCCGATGTCGCAGGTCCAGGCGGCAATGTGGTCGCAGCACTTCTGGCCTGCACTATACAGGAAGAACAACCCGCTCGGGCCGCATCCTTCCATGATCGCTCGCCAGACGGACGAGATAACCGACGACGCTGCGATATGGATGACGCTGGCGCATAAAGTAGCAAGGGAGTCCCACGATGCAGGCTACGGCGAGCCCATGGGCGCCTGTGTCATCCAGCGGGACGAGGGCAAAACTACGCTGGTTGCGCTGGCCGGCGATTCTCGCTGGTGCCAGCAGCAAGGCAAGGTTGGGTGTTCGGGGAACCCCATGGCACACGCGGCGATGCGTGCCATCAGCATCGTGGCCCAAAAGCTCGTCCGAGCCGAGAACAGGAAGACACAGATTTCCCAGGAACCCATCCTCGAGTTCGAAGCGTTTCAGGACAGGCCGACGCTCCAAGACGAAAAGAAGGCCTTTGATCTGCCGCACCCAAACCCCGACGGTTACCTCTGCCACGGGCTCGAGATGTACCTCACACACGAGCCATGCGTTATGTGCTCGATGGCCATCCTTCACTCGCGCATGGGCAAAGTTGTCTTTCGTCATCGTATGCCGCTGACGGGCGGGCTCTGCGCCGAGGACCGTGGCCGAGACCATCCTTCCCTCGAGGGGGCCGACGGCGGCCGCGGGCTTGGCTTGTTCTGGCGCCGGGAGCTGAACTGGAGCATGGTTGCCTGGGAGTGGGAATCGAGCGGCTGCTTGAAACCGCTCAACGTGGACAGGGCGATACATGCCTAGCCCGGCCGGCCGGCCGGCGGGCTGTGTACAGTATTAGGGATCTTGTGTGTGTGCATTTCTTTTTGCTTTTGGTTTGCATGAAAGCAGAAGCCAGAGGAGTTAGGTAGTCCTCTTGTCGGATTCGCATTACGGCGCAACATTTTTTGAGCAACGGGACACTCGAGGCGGGCGTTAGAAAGGCAGTCATCGCGGGCCTGGCGTTGCCGGAAATGTAACGGATTAGCGGGTTTATGGACCAGATAGAGGCGCATAGTAGAGGTTAGATGGCGTTGGCAAATATCAGACATTCTGGGGAGCTCTCTCGATCAAGCTCGGGCGAACTCAAGCCGAGGTTGTGTCGAGACAGAGTCTGAGTTCCTGTAGTGCATGTACCCGACTGAGTAGTCTTACCTGAGTCCATCGGCAAAGGCTACCTACCTTAGGCGGTGTATGTACCCGACCAAATGTTATACCGCCCAATTCAAGACAGCCTTGCTGACAACTTGAATCCGATACTAATAGTGGTTTTTTAAAAGTAAAACTATCTTGACGTTCCTAATGGCGGATTCTATCACGTTTATGGGAATCGGACTAATATCAACCCGGTCGCGATACTCGGCCAACAGCGCCAATGGTCTAGTGGTTAGGATTCAACCCTTCCAAGGTTGAGGGGGGGGTTCGATTCCCTCTTGGCGCAGCATCTTCTGCATTGCTGAATGAGTTTTTTTATTTGATTCAAGAACATTTGAAAGGGGTTCGATTTCCCCAAGTCAAGAAAGACTCTTTTGATCTCTTCATGAGAAAGATGCTGAAAATCCAGAGCTGTTTTCATTCTCGTTGTGGAGGCACCGGGCACCCCCACACCCCATCTTGGCTTGCATTTGGTTGGCTTGACCATCAATCACTGATGGGGGGAGCACATCAGAAACAAGCTCTGCCAATTCTTGGCCAGAAAGCTTGTGTATGTAAATCATCAACGAATACTTCGCATCCAGATCTTGGCTTTGAGCAGCAGATCCGAGTCGAGATCACCAGGAACATCTCAGATCTCAGGGCCATCCTCGCAAACCCCGATGGTCACCCCGCCGCGCCTTGTGGGGTCAGCCCTGGGGCTTGCCGATCGAATCCGCAGGGCAAGGCTTGCACGCCCTTCAATAGCCGTCGTTGATTCGACCGCTCTCCCCGGCATAGTTGCCTCCCAACCTAACGGATAAAAGACTGTCGACGTTAGACACCTTTTGCTCGTCAGTAGTACACCGCGAACTTCGTCATCGTCAACTGTCGACTCCTCCGCCGCCGTCCGACCTCGACTAGAACCATTATACATGACGTGGCAAGAAGCCTTGCTAGAATCGTCCTCGATGCTGACGCCCCGCGTACTCGATCGCTCTGTTCCCATGATTCAATAACACGGGCTTCATTTGTGTTGCTGTGGTTTCGGAACTACCCTTTTCAAGGAACTGTTCCCGAACGGACTGCGACCAAGACTGACGGCCAAGATGCCGACTTTGGCGACCACCAACTTCAACATCATCCTCAGCGTGCTGGGGGGGTGGGTCTCGTTGTTTGGGCTGGTCTCATACCTCTGCAAGGAAAGCTTCTACCTTTCCGAGGCCCGTACGTCACCAAAAAATCACACCTGTTAGTTCACCCAGGAAAAAGGAACCAAAACTAAACCCAAACTGCCAGTCATCTCCCTCCTAGCCGGCGTCGCCCTCTCCCCGCACGCGGCCAACTTTATCCGCCCGCTCGACTACGCGCTCGGGTCCGAGGAGAATCTGCACGCCATCACGCTCGCCTTCTCGCGCCTGGTGCTGGGCGTGCAGCTCGTGCTCGCGGGCGTGCAGCTGCCCAGCCGCTACCTCAAGAAGCAATGGAAGCCGCTCGCGCTCCTGGTCGGGCCCATCATGGCGGCCATGTGGCTCGCCACCAGCCTGCTCGTGTGGGCGCTCGTGCCCGGGCTAGGCCTGCTGCACGCGCTGGCCATCGGGTCGTGCGTCACCCCCACCGACCCCGTCCTCTCGGCCGTCATCGTCAAGGGCAAGTTTGCCGACCACAACGTGCCCAAGCCGCTGCAGCAGATCATCATTGCCGAGTCGGGCGCCAACGACGGGTTGGGCTATCCGTTTCTGTTCTTTGCCCTGTACCTGATCAAGTACGTGGGCGACGGGGGCGTGGCCGAGCCAGGCGGCGCGGGCATGGCGATGGGGTTGTGGTTTGGTGAGACGTGGGGGTACACCATCCTGCTGAGCGTCGTGTACGGTGCCGTGGTCGGCTGGCTCGCCAAGGAGCTGCTGCACTGGGCCGAGGAGCGCAAGTTTGTCGACCGCGAGAGCTTCCTCGTCTTTGCCATCTCCCTCGCGCTCTTTATCGTCGGGACGTGCGGCATGATTGGCAGCGACGACGTGCTTGCCTGCTTCATTGCGGGGAATGCCTTCACGTGGGACGACTGGTTCCGGCTGGAGACGCTCGACGACTCGCTGCAGCCGACCATTGACATGCTGTTGAACGTGTCCATCTTTATGTGGTACGGCGCGGTGTGCCCCTGGGAGTTGTTCCTGTACAACGAGGTGGTGCCGCTGGGCCGGCTGGTGGCCCTGGGCATCCTGGTGCTGCTGCTTCGGCGCCTGCCGTGGGTGTTTGCGATCCACCGGTTCATACCGCAGATCGAGGAGGTGCGCCAGGCTGTTTTCGTGGGCTTCTTCGGCCCGGTGGGCGTGTCGGCCATCTTCTACCTCTACGTCACGCTCGAGTTCCTACAAACCCTAAACGTGGACGGGAAGGCGAGGGATGATGTCAAGGCATTGCCCGAGGCAGTCATAGTGGTGGTGTGGTTCATTGCTATTTGCAGCATTGTGAGTAGTTTCGACTACTGAGCTCATGTGAAGGCAAGCAAGCTAACCATGTGTTTGGCAGGTTGTCCACGGTCTAAGCATCCCGCTCGGCAAACTAGGCTTCTACCTTCCGCAGACCATCTCCCGGGGCGTAACGGCGTCATCCAGCGAGAGCCGAGATACCGGTGCTCCTTTTACCATCGGTAGCAGAGTGAGTTCCTTTGCTATCCGCCGGCAGCAGCAGCCCGGAGGGGAGTCGGGGAACAGCACCGGGTCGGGGCTCCCTATCTTCAAGATTGGTGGCTCAGTCATTCCCAAATTGCAAGAGGAGCCGGGCAGTGCGCTGCCTGATCGGCGCGAGGAACTGGACGCCGGTACGACCAGCGCCGTGCAAACCGGCCAGAGCTCCGTGCAGCACGGCGGGCGGACAGTTCGCTTCCCTGATGAGCCGCCGCTTGCCGCGGGGCAGGCGGCGCGCGGTGCGGGCTCCCCTGAGCCCTAGAATAGAGTTCGGCGCAAGGGATGTCAACGGGGGAGCACATGCCGCACTGAATGTCCTCTTAGACCCAATGCCCTGATCTGCGAAGGAGAGACTGCGCTCTCGGGAGTGAGCCGAGCGAGGACTTCAGCGAGGGCTTCAGAGAGGTACTCGAGTCTCTTGAGCTTGCCTAACCCTCAAAGGGCGATAATCGCCGAGTAACATCGGTGTTTTGCGGTGTCTTCAGAGTCTTTTGCAGTGTCTTCAGAGTCAGTCGGGTAAAACCGTATCGGTTGATGACGCTGCCAAGAGGCCTTGCATTCTGAGAGATGTCTTTTTGCTTGCCCTCGACGGGTTAACGGGTATCAGTCTAGAATTAACTGCTATTATGAATTATCAAAACCCAAGACTAGCAGAATTAGGGAAGCCCCGTTTCTACGATTTACGATTCATGTCTACAATTTACAACTACCACTTACACTAGGCCGGTTCTGTGTCTTCGGCCCCCTACCGTTTGTGTCATCAATGTCGAGACTTTCCACCCCTGGTAGCTGGGCCCAGGTAGCATCGCCATCCTCTGCTCTGCTCTCGAAACGGGCGCTCAGTACCACCACCCTCGAGCTCTTCCTCCTCAAGCTCTTCTTCCTCAAGCTCTTCCTCCTCAGGCTCATCTTCCTCGAGCTCTTCCTCCTCAAGCTCATCCTCCTCAAGCTCATCCTCCTCAAGCTCATCTTCCTCAAGCTCCTCGATGTAGCCTGAGCTCCCATACCGCTCTAGCACACGTATACAAGAGAGCAAGGACTCACCCGAGTCAACAGCAGCTGGACTGCCGACAGCGAGGCGTAGCGGCGTCCGGTCCCAGACAGGTTGGACGATATACTGCCGGAGAGTCTTGGACCACGAACCGAGTAGGTTCTTGGTGTCGGCAGACTTGATTACGCTAAAAATCTCGTCGGCGGCACTGGGATACCGGAAGCGATGGCGGTTACTAGATAGGTTCCTCGTGTTAGTATCAGTCGCCGAGGGGACCGGATGTAACCTACCCGCTCATGTTGTTTGGGAAGAATAGTAGACTGCCGGGTCCGAAATGTCGGGTTAATGCCGCCGGGACTATGGAGTTACGGAGGTAACTCTCGAACTTGTAAGTGGAGATCCCAACCTCCTCACACAGTGCCTTCTTCGCCAGGCTGATGAAGGTCTTCCCCCGCGTGGGTGTCCCGAGCCCCAGGTAGTCGATGTACTGACGGCTGGACTTGTCCCCCGTCGCTAGGCTAACACGGACCTGCTCCCAGGAATTCCGTAGCTTAACGTTGTCGATGTTCTGGACAAGGTAGTCGAGTGTACTAGGTGTATCCCGTCTAGCAATTGCCGACAAGCTATTAAAGACGTCCTGGATAGCCTTTGGCACAGACTTGTTAGCAGGGGCAATCTCCGCGTGGCACGGTACATTATATCCCTCGGTATCGTGTACGATGTCCTGGATACGTTTGTGGGTAGTGCAGAACATTTCTGAGAAGAACACGTTGACGATGTCGTATGCCTGGCTGGTTGTGAGAGTGGCCTCGGTCACCCTGTTATTCTTGGTGACGGATATTCTACGACCGTTGAGGAGGTTGAACGCTCGAGAGTAGATGTCCGGAACGCCGAGCTGGGTATACCTTTCGTCGATGTCGAGCCTGATGTTGGAGCTTTGCACGAGCTCCTGGGACGGTGGATTTGGTGGTGGTGTTGAGGCGGGAGTGTACGGCCGTGTGGGATGCGACGGCTGTGCGGGATGCGACGACCGTGCGTCGTTGGGGTCTAGGTTCAAAGGGTTGTTGGGAGCGACCTGCTTGTACAGGAGGGCCGATCTTTGCGCATGAGATGTAGAATACGCGGGGAAGACGTTGTGGTCGACACTGATCTCCATTTTGACGTCCTGCCCATCGTGCGAAGTATCAATGATTGTCTCGTCGTCCACTGTTTCGGCACGTCCGGCCGGTGTATCGTGTATACTCGGGCGCTGCATTCGCGAGGGATATTGCCTGCATATTCCAGAGATGACCTCGAGGACCTCGGTAGCGACGTTCGAGGGCGCATCCGTGTGGACTCGGCTAATGAATTTCGTGAACTAGGGGACGCGGTATGGTTAGCGGTTGTTGTACGGGCGTCGGGCGTGCTTACCTCGCGGATGTACGGGCTCGCACGGATGCTGTACGCTGGCAGGGTGAGGCGTGTCGCTTCCGTGGGACTCGCCGGCGCATCCGTCGGAATGCGCTAAGAGACGCGTTAGTTAGTAGGTTCGATGATGGCGGCGACCGGACAAAACTTACAGGCATGGCGCGATGCGCGTGGCCGTAAGGCTCCCGAGTCCGTTGCTTATGTTGTCGTGCCCGCGGGCGGGAGATGCATGTGTCTTGTGGGAGACGGTCGAGCACCAGGAGTTTGACGGAAATGGGGAGGAGAGGGAGGCTCGATAGAGGTTTGGTGGGCCCTTGACACATTCCAGTCCAGAGTTTCCACTTGATACGGAATGAAGCCGCGATCATGGAAATGGATGCATCAGGTACTGTGGAATAGCAGCCCATTGAATTGTCATGTGGGGTGATTTCCGGAGCTTGCACCGCGATCATCAACGCAGGACTAATGCGGGGCTCCTTATCTAATCTAGTATGTGGGGCACCCCACCTTCAAGAGGGAACAGGGGACACGGGGGAGTATAGTGTACAACCCTAACCCCGTGTCATCAAAAGAGATGCCAGTGCCCATTGGGTTGCCCACACACCGGCTTGCCATCCGTGTGACCCACCGCCCCAGCTGTCAAGATGGAGGCACTAAACTAAGATAGGTATTTTCGTAGTTTAGCGGAATCCATTGGCGGGATCCTCGCTGTCTGGCCCGGTCTGGCCCCTTGGTGTTGAAATCGGGCAGTGGACACGCTTAAGCGTATAACTACAGCTCGGAGGCGACGGCGTATTTTAGAGGAAAAACATTCAGGATGCATCACTTTAATGATTATGATGATCCATGACGTTAAAGGCTACCTAGGTAAGGAGGAATAAAAGCGCGCGTACTCTGTAAACCCCAAGATAGCTTGTGGGTGCGTGGGCATCAATTAGAATCGGGTGGCTGGCACGGAAACGGAGCAGTGATTCACCGCCATCGCATGCATCGATGCTGATAGGTATTGCCTCGCTGGGCATCTACGTGGATACATGAATCGTGGTTCGACTAGCGAAAGAATAATTACAGAATAAGCGGTCACGCCCGCTCCTTCCAGGAAAAATAGAAGTTATAGAACTGTGCTTTGTGTAACTAGCATGCTGTTGCGAAAATGATACGAAAGTGATTTGGGACGAACCGGGGATTTGGTGCGGGTCCCTGTGCACTGCTCGGGCCTGGTGCTCCGTTAGTTGCATAACGCAGTCTTGGTTTTTGGGCTGCGCACCAGCCACGCTGGCGCTAGTCCCTGTGGTCAGACAGTTGCGTGGCCCTGCCTGCGCAGCTTCGTTGAGTTTTGACGTGACCGAGATTAACCAAAATCCAATCTCTTTACCGCGGGGACGGAGGAACACTGCTTTTCGTTGAATCGGTGCTTCACTTGTCGTCCACCTTTTCCAGCGCTCCTTTTCATTTGACCGACCTTATCTATAGTTACCCAGCATGCGCCAGTCGTTGACTCGCTGAGTGATTCTTCGTCACGATACCCGAGCCGACTTCCGGCTTCCATTCCTTTGCTTTTCCCTGTCTCTTCGCTGTCGCCGCCTCCGAGTCGAATCCGGCATCACCATCAGCAGTCGGCTGCTTCGGACACAATGGCCGACCAAGCACAATTCGAGTCAGATTTCGACATGTCACATTTCATCAACGAGTTCATCATCGATTCCGACGAAGGGAGTCCGCTCCCCGACCTCCACTACTCCGACGATGCCAGCCCGCATCCTCACCGCCCGCAGAGCTCCGCCGCCGACTCATTCCACGCCATGCCAGACGCACCCCAAGGTTGCGGATCCCCGTCCGAAGCTCTAGGTCTCGTGAGCTCCAGCTCACGGTCCATGGATGGGCTCCGGGGGTCCGCATTCGGTTCAGCCTCATCCAAGAGGACATCAACCACGGCATTGACGCAGCTGACTACGGGAGATTTGCGGATGGATGCCGGCGCCAATGGAAAGACCAACTGGGATATGGTGGCAGAACCCTTCGGGGAGGCGGCCGCCAGCGTCTTCCCAATGGCGGCGGACGGGCCGTTTGGGTATCTAAATGGCACTGCCGCCACACAGTCTTGCCTACAAAGTCCCATGGACAGTCCAAGTCCCTTCGGCTCTGCTCTTACTACGCTTTCACCGGAGGCCATCATGGCGTCACCGCCAGCCTGCGATGACGGTTATCTGGTATGTTCGCTTCCGCTATGTGCCGCTTGTTGTTTGCTAACCCGCCGGAAAGTTCACCTTTAACCCCTCAGGGATGCAGTCGGATGCAATGACCCCAGGGTCGCTATGCCTGCGTCCTTCACAACCGGCGGCGCTCCCGAAATACGAGTTTCGCGGCTCGCAGGATACAGGAGCTGGTTCTACTCCAAGCATGCCCGGCATGTTGGACGCCATGTACCCAAACGCGAGTCAATTCGCCGCCGGAAGGCCGTTCTTCCCGAACAATACGCATATACCCGCACAACTCCCGGTCGAGCGTCCTCGATACGGCCCAGCGCCGTACACTTTGGAAGTTGGCGCGACCAACACCAAATCCCGAGTTGAGACGCAAATCACGATCAAGCTTAGGCTTTCACATCTTCCGCTTGGAGTCACAAAAGTCCATCTCCCCAAACATACCATCAGCAAACCAAAGTTCTGGTCGAAACCGCCCCCGCAACCATCCCCGGATATGCTCGAGATGCACGCCATGCTTGTCTGCACGAGCGCGATGCAGGTACCACAGCACAGGGCGACGGCTCTGAAACGAGCTGTACAAGTCGCGGGGCTGCGCAAGAAACAGGGTAGCGCAGATACGGAGGGGGAGCAGGAGCAACTCAAGACGCAGGAGGGAGGCGAGGTCCAGATTTGCGAGAATTGCATAGGCAGGGAGCGGAAACGGGCCGGCCGCAAAAAGTCGAAGCATCCCCAGGATGAAGAAGCTTGGAGACAGGATGAGGCCCGGAGAGTGATCGTCTTCAACACCCAAGAGGTTAAGGAGTGGGCGCTGCAAAATCATCCTGAATCCGGAGCCCGGAGGTTTTGGCAGGTGGAGGCCCCCATGAGGATTGCTTGTTATTGTCGGCACCACGCCGAAAAGCAAGGGTTCCAGCTAATCTTCACCCTGACTGACCACCTCGGCCAGCTTGTCGCCCAAACGATGTCGGAATCCATTATGATTACCGACGATCACAAGACGACGAGTCCAAACCCCGCTCCCAAGCCCGCGCCTGGAGTACCGGCCGCAATGCTGAGTCCACGGGAAGACTTGCTCATCCAGAGTGTCCCCGGACCTTCGTTAGAGTCATCCCCCAGTTTGGACTTGCAGGCTGCAAGACGCAGCTCGTCAAGCTCTATGCCCATCTCGGCAGTGCCGGCCGAGCAACTCCAACCAGCCCTCGCCGCTCAGCATCTCTCCCGGCCAGCGTCGCCGTCATTCCCCACTGGGCCAGCTAAGCGCCGCAGAGGAAACCACTCGACGACCAAGATACCTAGCGACCTGGCCATGACGCCACTCGATACCTCGTTTATGTCTGCTTCACGGATGCCCAGTTCGGCTGCAGGCACCGCCATGCCGACGCCAGCAACATCGGCGTTCTCTCCGACGCCGCCTCCAGCGTTTCTACAACCTGCCGAACTGCAATTGTTTGGCCCTGGCTCCGCTACTCCCGAGACATCGACGAACCCGTTCGGAAATAATCTACAGACGGGCGGCAACAATAGTCAGCTGCTCTTGCCCAACATGAGCAGGACGTCCACCCTGGCCAATTTGCCCACGTCCATGTTTGGGCCGACCCCTTCGGCTCGTCAGGCCCCTCCCGCCGGCCGGACTGCCGCGCGACCCGCGCCGAATGCGGCAGGCGGGCAAGGTGGAACCCAGCACACCCAAGCGCAAGGGTCCATCTACAAGGTAATACCCGGAGAGGGACCTGTCGCTGGCGGCATCGAGGTCACCCTAATGGGTGTAGGGTTCGATCCTGGGATGAAGGTCTTCTTTGGTGACAAGCAGGCGCCGGGGACCATGTTCTGGTCGCCACAGTCTATCGTATGCATGCTGCCTCCGTCTGAAATAGCCGGCATGGTGCCCATCACTGTCAAGGGTCTCAACGTGGCCCCTCAGTGGTTCCGATACGTGGACGATAGTGAGCAACAGCTGCTACGCACCGCACTCATGATCCTCGGCAACAAGATGACGGGTGGTTACGAAGATCCAACCGAGTTCGCCCGCCGGATCATCAAGGAATCGTCCAGCTGTTATCCTTCTCCGAGCGGCGACATGTCCGGCCTCGAGGGCTCCTCCAGCCGCGGCATGGCTAACTTTGAGGGACACCTTCTAAAGCTAATGGAATTGATGGACCTCAGCAACAGCACTAGGAAGCCACGGTTGAATCTCAGGAGGAGGACAACAGGGCAGACCATGTTGCATCTGGCTTGCAAAATGGGCCTGCACCGCTTCGTCGCCGGTCTTCTGGCGCGAGGGGCCAATCCGGACCCGCGCGATAACGGCGGCTACACAGCATTGCACATGGCGTCGTTGAGCGACCACATTGAAATTGTCCGGCTGCTGATTTCCCACAGGGCAGACCCGACTCTGCGGACCTTGTCGGGTCTGACAGCCACTGATGTCGCCCAGTCGAAGGAGGTCGTGCGCATTATCCAACGCTTCGAGCAGCGACGGTCCCAAAGCGACAGTTCGTCGCACAGCCGCGTCAACAGCGTCGCGAGCCTCAAGTCGCTGCGGGCGCATGCCCCCCTCTCTCAAGCGGTCGCCGACTCGTCGAGCGACGAACCCGGGCCGGAAGAGGGGAGCTCGGAAGAGTACTCGGAAGCCTATTCCTCGGATATTCCCGAGGAGTCCGGAGGTGGCGAGCCGACCGAGCTTCGCATGCGCCGGGGCAAGAGCGGCGCCAACACTCCTGCGCGTGTGCGAAGCCCGTCGCGTGCTCGGCGGCGAGGCACTGATGCCACGGGTGCCTTGATGGCCGCGATCAGGGAACAAGTGGCGTCTCAATTCCAGCAGCTCCATCAGAGGATGGAGCCGCACTTGCAGTATCTGCCGCAGCTTCCTCAATTCCCCCAATTCTCACAACTTCCCACCTTCCCACAGATGCCTAACATGCCTCCGTTGCCCGAGTACCAGAATGCCGTGCTGCAGCGGCTTGCGACCATGATTGGCGGCGCCAGGCCGGTGCCCGGCGACGACGAGCCTTCTAAGAGAGCCCCGGAGAGTGCCTGGCAATATCTGTCGCCGTTCTCGACCAAGACGGCCACGCCGCCTCCAGCATATGACGAACTCTTCCCCCACCAGGGCGGTCTCGACACAAAACGGTCGTCTGCCGCCCAGGCAGCCGCCGACGCCGTGGCGGACGCCAAATGTGCCGCGCTATTTGACCAGGCCCAGACCTCGGCATCAGCAAGCGCCGGGGCCACGACCGTCGAGAACGTCGGCACCAGTCTGGAGGACAAGGGCGAAGAGTCAGAAGGTCAGGAGATACCCGCGCTCCTGCAGATCGGCCGCAAGGATGCCATCACGCGCGAGCAGCAGGCGACACTCCGGCGGGCGCACGCGCAGAACCTGAAGAAGCTGAGCTGGGATCGGAATCTGTTCTTTATCTGGGTATGTATTATCAATCGCCCGCACTGTGGTCCTCGGATGTTGACTAACATTGTCTCCCAGATTCCGCTGCTCATCCTCATGGTCGGCGCCATGATGTACAACGGCATGCCAGGCTTTGTGGCTGCGACGCGCAATCCGGCCTCGGTCGTGCCCAAGGCGCAGCAGGTTGAGTTGCTTGCCGCGGTTGCTGATGTGCATCAAGTTGCGGGCATTCCTGAGGCCCTTGTTGCTGCGGTGGTGTAAGCCACCCGCCCTGCCGTTTTTGGGGGTGTTTTTTTTTACGGATTTTTTTTTTTTTCTCCTCGAGACGCTCTGAACGCGGGATGTATTGTGAGAGGGAGGCGGCGTATGGGAGAGCAAGGGAGTTTTGGATCTCACGGAACCTTGCAGGGTTTTATTCTTACGTGATGTAGGTAGGGCTGGGGTGGCGGGCTGTTGTCACTAGGGAGGTTGCTGGGTGCTGTCTATTTCGGCATGTTTCATTTTTATGTATCTTGACAGACTGCGTGTCCCAGTGGAGGGTCTGTTTAACGTTGTAGAGCAAGTGTGATTGCGAATCTCGTCGGCAGCGACACCGCAGTATTAGTGTCTTATTCATACTATCCAGTATATATATCCATGCATCAAAATCACTTGGTATCCCTAGAAGCAAACCCGTTGCCTATGCTAGTCCACCCCGACACTTCTTAGCAAGCTACAAAAGGTATAGCAACACCGACCACCAAGCAAGTACATACCTAAACAAAGATTTTCCTTCGCTGAGATCCCAGTCCGAGCCGCCGCCCGTTGCACTCCCGGCTCTTGACTTTGGAAACGGTGTGTTACGTCTGTTTGTCCGCACACTTCCTATCACACGATATCAAAGTCGAGTACATATATAGATAGGTCATAATCATTGACAGCTAACCTCGCCACTTCTAAAGTGGCAGGTAGCGAAGTAAGTACATACAGAAAACCACCAAGCCGGCCCATCGCCACCACGGACCCCCCCCTATACATCAATCTGTCTGTCTGTAATCCATCCAACAAAGCCTCAATCCCAAGGCCCTTCAAGGCGAGGTACCCGAGACAAGAAAGCGGCAAGCAACCGAAAACAAATGTGTGTGTGTGTTTGTTTCCAGACAATAAACTTGTACATATACTCCTCCTTTCTTGTGCTGTACTGTCCCGCACCACCCGGCTCATTAAGCCCGCCCGGACCCCATATGTATATGTTGTGTGTCCATTTTTTTCGGTTTCGTGAAGGCTCGTCAGAACATCATCAGATCGCCAAGTTGGTCATCAAACCGGGGCAGGTCAAGTCAGGCAGGGCTAGGCTGCTGCCCGGGGAAGAATTTCCCCGTTTCACCTAGCCCTACCAGCCTGCTCCAGCCGGGAAAAGAAAAAGGTGAAGAGAGAAGAAGAAGAGGGTAAAAAAAGGGAGAGAGCCAACCCAAACCAAGGGCCACCCACCTACCCACAACCGTCCAGTGAACCCGGCTGCGAGCAAACTGTTTGGCTCGTAAAACGCCCATCGACTGGTAGAGAGAGAGTGACCAGAGAGAGAGACAAGAGGGGGAGAGAGAGAGAGATCACGCCCAAACAGGGATATTCTCCACATCCTCTCCCAACCCCGAGTCCCGATTCCCATTCTTGGCCTTGGCCTTGCCCTCCCCCCCCTCCTCCCTCACCCCCCCCCCTTGCTCCTCCACCACCTTCTTCTTCTGCTTCTTCTTCTTTTCAGCACCACCACCACCCACCACGACAGCCCCCGCCGACGGCGCCATGGCCGCCATGGCGTCGCAAAACTCCCTCGGGATCCGCGGCACAAAGGGGATGCCCTGGTTCGCATCGGGCACAATGCTCAGCGGCTCTTGCGGCACGCTCATGACGGTGCTGCTGCTGCTGCTGCCGGCGCGCAGGCCGCGCGGGTAGTGGGTGCGGAAGGCCTGGGGAGGGGGCGTGAGGATGCGGTGGATTTTGCGTGATTCCTCGACGGTGGTGGCGTCCGCGGACGACGACGAGGAAGAGGTGGAGGAGGGTTGCTGGGCTTGCTCCGGTTCGTCGATCATCATGGCGTCCGGGTCTGCTGCCTCGGTGGTCTCTAGTGGTGCTGGGGAGCGGTTGCGGCGGGTGAGGCCCAGGATGCGGCGGCGACGGCCGTCTTTGGGCTTGGTCAGCTTGCCGTGCCTGATGGACGACGTGTCGTCTCTTTCCTTGATGGACGGAGGAGAGGTGATGGCGCTAAAGACGGAGGACGTTGGGGAGAGGGGTCCAGGCGGGTTTGAGGAGGTTGATCGGCGGTACTTGTTGATGGTGCCGTAGCTGTAGTAGTAGTTGTCCCGGCCGCCAGTCAACTCGACCGAAAGGCGCGAGGCCGAGTGGCGCAGTTTCTTGACGAGCTTGCGCGTGACCATCTCTGCGTCGCCGGCAAAGTCGATCGACGCACCGCGCTTGGTGCCGCGTTGCGGAGAGGGTATGGAGTCTCGCTTCCCCTGCGACGAGCCCCTAGGTGGCGGGGGAGGGCCCATGGTGCTCCGTGCCGGCGCCGAATAGCGCTGATTTGGTATGTGCTGCTGCTGTTGCTGTTGTTGTTGTTGAGCGGCCATGTGATCAGCGAAGGACCTGCCCGACAGCGACGGTACAGGGGACCGTGGCACCGCCATGTGGCCAGCGAACGACGACTTGCCGGGCGACGAGGGCATTGTGCCCCGGGGCTCCGCCATGTGCTCGGCAAACGACGACTTGCCCTGCCCAGCCGGGAGGGGATGTCTCCCGCCGCGGATAGCATGGGCCTCAAAGAAGCCCGACGCCACCAGACTCTTATAACTCTCCATGACCTCCTCGCGAGTGGGATACCCAGCCGTAGACGACGACGACGGTTGCTGTTGCACCGGAGCCAGCTCCTTCTCCCTCTCCCCCCTCCGTTCCCCCCTCCGTTCCACCCCAGCACCGCCATTACCCCCAACAACAGAGTTAACAACCCTCCCAATACTCCCCGACGATTTCGACTTGCTCAGATTCAACTTCTCCTTGACCCCATCCCACAACGGCGCCAAAAAGCTCGTCTTCTTCACCACCCCACCCCTCTGCTGGCGCTGCTGCTGCTCTTGCTGCTGCTGCAGCCCAGTATTCGCCTGTGCAGCAGCAGTGGGAGCAGCACGCACCCAACCAGCCGTACTCCTAGGCCGACGCAAATGATACCTCCCCTCAGCATCATCCCCCTCCACCCCCGTCCCCACTCCCACTCCCACTCCCACTCCCACTCCATAATTCCCAGCCCTCTCTGGCATATCATCCCCATCCCCATCACCCCCAACCCCATCCCCATTCACATCCCCATCCAACAACCCCCAAAGCCCCCTCGCCTCATCATAGCCCAAAAACCCCGGCGGCGGCGCAGCTGACACGCGATCGTTCATGGAGCCCTCGACAAAGCGGCTCTGGCCGGTGGCGGCGGCAGCCGAGTAGCCGCGCGGCGAGAGCGGGGGTCGGGACGAATACGACGACGAGGTTGTCGAGGTGGGCGGGCAGGAGATGGCCGAGTATGGCTCTGACGACGAAGAGACGGCTGACCATAATGATGATGATGCATGACTGGAGGGCTGTTGTTGTTGTGGTTGTTGGGTTTGGATGTGGAGTTGGTGTTGGAGGCGGTGGCGGAAGGATGTGGAGGACATTTTGTTCTCTTTCCTGTGTATTTGATGTGGTCGTCGTCGTTTGTGTTGAGGATGTAGTTATGTGGTGGTTGTTCTGCCCGTCTGGGCGAACTAGTTGGTGTTTGTTGTTGGTTGTGTGGCGTCCGACGATCGCTGCAAATGGCTGGCAACAACAAATGTTTTGTTTACTTTCGCGGCAACCTTCAAATCCCACTTGCCGCCCTGAAGAACACAAGGGAGTCCAGTCCTTTGGGCGAGATGCAACAACCCGCACACAAAGAATTTGGCCACACGATCAAGACGTGCAGGCTGCTGATGCGGTGCACCTTGTTTGGGGAAGGGGTGCAGCGCAGTCGGATGCAGATGCGAGACAAGACAGCAAGAAGGGAAAGGGGTGGGAACCCGTTTGTTATTCACATTGGCCTCTTCCGCGCATGGCCCGTCCACACCCTGCAGCTGGCCGACCGGGCAACCGCGCAACGGCCCGCACGCAGGCGCAGCAGCCTGGGCCAATCAGCAGATGGGAGGGCAATTTTAGGGGACTTGCCCACTCCACCACCCATCCATCACGCAATCACTACTTCCTTCCCATGCCGCTGCCATGTGACAGACATCACCATCATCTGCTTGTGCATCGAATTGTTGAACTAAGTGCACACAGTTCGCCCTATATTCATACCAAGTCCTATTCAAACATAGAAGAGCCTCCTCCCCCCACATCCCCTCGCAATCCCTGTTCCATTCCTTGCCCAGCAATAAGTTCCATCAGTCTTCTCATCCAGCCAAGCTAGCTCACTTGTTCATGTTGTCCAAGCACACATGTCCAGCCAACCTCAAAGATTCCCCTTGTATAGATAGAGGCAACCTAGGAAACAAAAATTGAAACAGGAGCCAAGGTCCGTCGTATGTCGAGCGAGGTATCCGCGCAAAGGAAAAGAAAAGAAAACAACAATAAAGACAAGAGAGAGAGAGAGTGTGTGTGTCCAGTGTGTCCACAAAGTTGAAAAGAAAATGAAAGCCCGAGCCAGAGCCAAGCAGGTTGAGACGCCCCTATATACATATCTAACACACGGGGCGCCTTGTCAACAACAACAACATGCAGCATGAATTTCAACCAAGCAAGCACGCCCATCGTCCATTCATAATGGGCGGAAAACGTACCCCTTCATACTGAAACAAGAAAACTCAAACTCCCAACACCAAAACCAAAACCCCTTCAACAGCCCATTTGATGTTGCAGGTGAAGAGCATCGTATTTCGTGCCGTCGGCGCGGTGGAAGGGCATGGAGAGTTCCGTCTCGGCGATATCGACGGCCGTAGCCTTCTCGCGCGCGCCGTCTTGGAAGCGCGGCTGGTCCGATTCCTGACGGAAAGACTGGTCGTGCGCCCGCTTGGAGCCGGCGTACTGCATCGGCGGCGGGAGCGTGGCCGGGTGGATGGGGCCGTTGATGCCGCTCTTGAGGCTGCCGCTGACGAGCGGCGCGAGCGGCACAAGCTGGCGGGGCGTCGAGGCGAGCATGGTCGGGCTCGGCATCGGCATCGGCAGACGGCCCGCAGCGGGCATGATGCTGTTGTCCATGTTGAGCGGCGGGAGGACCTGGCTCTGCTGCGGCGGCGGCGGCATGTGCGACGACTGTTGAGGCGTCGGCGGGTGGTAGAGCGGCGCGGGGAGAGGCGGGAGTTGTACCGGTCCTGACGGCCGGTAGTCGTGCTGCACGCTGTCGCGCCGCGGGGGCGCCGGGTTGATCGGAGCATACGCCGACTGCGAAGGCGTCCGTTCCCTGCTGTGCGATTTCGGTGCCGGCGGTGGTGGGGGAGGCGGTGCGTACGAGGATGGCATTGGGTATGCGGCCGACTGCGATGGCGGGTACACGGGCGAGGCGGGCACGGATGATGATGGCGGCTGCGCGAACGGCTGTGGCGGTGCGGCAGGATATTGTGAGCTGGCGTTCCCACCCAGGAACTGCAGATGCCCACCGGGCGGCGGGTTCTGGGGATACTGCGACTGATAATCGGCCATGGATGGGCGCCGTTGCGGGTCGGCCGAATACGGTGCGCGCTCGGTGCTGCCACTCATCGACCGTGCTCGGTTGTTGTAGTCGTTTCGGTTGTCCGGTGTGGGGGTCCTCCTCCTGCGGGCGTACTCGTCCTCGGCGTTGTCGTAATCCCCGGCACCCTTGCCATCCCGGCGTCTCATCCTCACGTCACGACGAATCCGGACGCGGCATCCCTGTTCGGCAACGACACGGCTGAGCGCTGTGCTCTCGGCCAGGCCGGGGAACTTTTTGGCGCTGTAGACAATAAACTCCTGCGACTTCACCTCCATGCGGAAATCGAACGAGCCTCCCGTGGCAGGGTTCAGGCCGGGGACAGGCGGTTGGCTCTCGCCCTCGCGTTCCTTGTCCTTGTCCTCCTTGGTCTCCTCGTACAGGTTGAAGGTCAGCTTGTAGCGGCCCTCGTGTCTTACCGACAGATCGGGGAACAAAAAGTAGCCGGCCTCCTGCGGACGGTCCAGGTATGCCATGCCGGAAACGGGCATGCCGGTAAGGACAGGCGGCGTGTTGCTCGGGGCAGCGGAGCCGCGAGCATGAGCCATGATGCGAGCATGCTCGAGGGTAGCGAAGAGGAAGAAGTTGGCATTGTAGACGAAGGTGATGTCCTTCTCCTGTGCCATCTCCCAGGTCTGACCCTCATAGATGCGCAACTCCACGACGGGAGGCGGGTCAACGGGGCGGCGATCGGCGGATGCTGCACGCCTTGTTAGATTCTCACGCATTCAATCAGACCAAAATCGGATTCACTTACACTTCGGGCCAGAACCACATGCTCTCGCACGCTCGGGTTGCTGAATGACCTTCAAGCGGTACCACAGTCTCCGACCGCTCCTGGTGTCCCTCGACGTGATCGATGCGTCCATGGCGTGGCCGCCAGTCTCCAGCGCCGGGATGGCATGCGCGGCCGAGGCGAGTATTGGTGCGCCCATCTTTGCTTTGATAAATCTTCGATCCCAAAAATTGAAACTCGTCCCAAATCGGACTATTCCCTCCAGCTCCTAGCCTCGCCCTTCCCAATACTTCGGGAGGCTCAAGGTTTTTGACAGGCGCTAAATAACACACACTGCGTCAGTTCTGCTGCATCTTTACACACATGGGATGTGCATGCTCCTGCAAGTCCCGAGTCGAGATGACAGCGGGGGAGATGTTAGATTTGTGCGCAGCCACTTACTCCGTGATGCCGAGCGTCGTCAGACCGCAGAGAACTTCGGATTTCCCAAACAAAACAATTCACACGATCAATCGGCCGAGTACCACAAATGAACAATCCCAAATCAATACTGTCGAATGGATGCGTTTTATTGTATCGCCGATTCGAGGGAGCCAAATGATGTTTCGGGGAGGAATGATTGAATCGTCGGTCGTCTGACGGTCGGATGGAAGAAGGTTGGGGGGTCGGGTGTGGTGTGCGTGTGTGTGTGTGTGTGTGGAGGGAGGGAGGACCCAGCGGTTCCAGAAACCAGAGTGACGGGACGGTCAAAAAGCACGGTCGGATCCGATGCGATGTTATTGGGCGGGTGGTTGGTGTCGGTAGCGCTGGGGCTACGTCGTTCGTCTCAGCCAGTGGGCCGGTAACAAAGTGCTGCTGTGGCGAGGTGTCCGAATCGGCCGTTCCCCGCACTGTTTCTTGCCCCGTCGTCGCAACTTGTCGTGAAAAGTTGGGCCGCGGTTTTCCTTCGCGTTCGCGGTTTGGGAGGGTTGAGGAGACCAAAACCAAAAAGGGCACGACGCAGGAGCGAGGAGAGAAAAGAGACCTGCCTGGCCGGGATTTGCAGCAGGAAGCAGGGAGGCAGGGGACTGGAAATGAGAACGGGCGCAATGTCACAGCGGGTGCATGGGAGAGCGACATGGGGCAGGGCATGAGGGCCGTTGCATTTGGAGTGGAGGAACCCCCTCAGACCAACCCCAGTTGCGGTGATCATTCCGTGAGCACAGTCGCGGGTCGGCGGATTTTGCACGGTGCGACAATTGGAATTGGTTGTCTCACTTCGCGGGCCCTGGGCGGGCAGACTCACTCGATGCTCGGTAGGCTCAACGAAGATGGTGGGTGGGCGGCTGCGCTGGTGACTGGCGGAGGCGGATTCCCGGCCCAGCGGGAAGGGTTGGGCATACCGTGCCTCAAACAGTGCAGCATTGCAGCTCCGCCTGGGCCAGCGCGGTGCTTGCCGAGCTTGCTTGGCTTCCTCTCCGGGCCTAATGCCGTTTCTCCGCCACAGCGGGGGGGGGTCTGCAGGACCGGTTCCTGTTGGTCAGATGGCACAGGAGCCCACATTTTGTGATCCAGGGTTCAGGTTCTGCCGCCGGTTTGGCCATTCCCAACCCGTGCGCGCGAACCGTGGGGCCAACCCCGATCAAGACAAGGCGCTGTCGGTCGTTTCAATCCTCGGGCGGCATTCCCGACGGGAGAGAGGGGGGTCGATCGATCTTTGTGTTGTCGAGTCCAGGGGAGGGGCCTTGCGTGAGTAGGGTACTTTTATGATTTTCAAGTGTCAATCGGAGAAACAGAAAAAGAAAAGAAATAAGAGAGCAAAAAGCCACACCGACAATGGCCACACCGAGTCCCACGCGCACACACGCCCCCGACGCTCGGTTGGAGGAAGCCGGGCACATGGCTGCACGTTTGGTTCGCTCGTTGCGCCCAGCCAGGGTCGCTGGTGCAAACACCCGGTTTGCCTGAGGCCGAAGAACGGCCGTGGCTTCCAAGGAGCTTCTGCGCAGCATTAAAAACCAACCTGAGCGACCACGCAATGTCGGTTTCTTGCAGAGGAAATCCCGGAAACCAGGTGATCCATGTGCTTGTGCGTGCCCTGAAGTGCCTTGTTCAAGATGCCAAGCATCGGGAAAAGGGGAGCCCTCCCTAACGATTAGCACGAAGAAGCTTCCGAAATGCGCCGATCTAAGTCCCATCCCCCAGTGCCGTGGTTAACTTTATTTAAGCGCCTTGAACCCGGAGCCGTCGATTCTCAAACACCGTCGGCCGAGATGCCAGGCCACCCTGTGTGTGAGTTACACCGCGAGTGACCAGCAATCCATGAGATGAGACTGTGACAAAGGCACACTCAGCTCGCCGACCCGGAGAGGACATGACTGGTCTGGAGAGAGAGAGGGTCGTGAAGAAAGGCGGTAGCGGCACAGCCATGCAGGGCTGAGCTTGAGCGGGAGGGTGGGGTTTGTGGGACATAAGCTGGAGAGATATCCTCATCCTCAGCTCCCGAGGCAGCCACCGATCTTCAAGAAAGTGAATCAAGGCATCGTTTGCGGCTGTTTTTCAGATCCAGGTGCCTGTGTGTACCCCTCTGCTACACAAAGTACTGTGGAAAAAATTACCCACCATGAGCGGTTCGGAAACAGGCTCCGATACTAAGGGAGGTCTCTCCAAGCGCCAAAAAATGAAGAACCTCTTGTAAGCCCGGCCACCCCTCCCCCCGCCTCTGTCTTGGCACTCGACGCACTTTTAACGCAAGCTAAAGCAAAGGTGGCCTCTCGCGCGGGAAGGATGAGCTGCTCAAGGGCCGGATGACGCTCGAGCACTCGCTCGGGCTGGGCCACAAACCCAACGTCGTCCCGGGCGGCGAGCCCTCCACTAACGGGCCGGCGCGGACGGTGCTGATCGGATGGCACCCCGTGGCCGGCATGGCCGGAAAATGGCTCGCGGAGCGGACCAAGCTGGGGGCGTGGATCACAGAAAAAGTGCACATGTACCCGGACCCGTCGCAGCACTGGGCGGTGCTGGTGGGCGACTACTGCCACGAGCTGTGGATGGACGAGCAGCTGGACGTCATCTACATCAACGGGACCGTCGCGGGCGAGGAGTGGCGGACGTTCCGCGTGGGCGAAACGCGGTTCAACGACGAGGCGCTGCGGCAGGCGGGCGAGATGGTCATCTACAGCATGCGGCAGAAGAAGGCCGGCTACAACCTCATCAGCAACAACTGCCAGAACTTTGCGCTGCTGATGCTCGAGGCCATCCAGATCGGCGCGGCGGCGCGCACCGAGTTCGCCACGACGCTCGCCGTGGTGCAGACCGCCACGGGGCCGGGCAAAATCCGCGACCTGTTTGCAGAGAAGGCACCTGCCGAGCAGGCCATGCTGCTGGAACAGGCAGAGAAGGAGAATCCCATCGTGGCGCTGGCGAAGCGGCTGATGGACGAGCACACCACCAAGTTGGACAGTCACCACCATGCCCGGTGATTGACAGAGTCTATCCGTACCCTCTTGTGACTGGTGACTTTTGTCTCAAGAGAGCGGGGAGACAGACACATGCGGGAAGGGGAGATGCGACATGCGAGATCGGGCTCGCACTGTGGATGCGCAATCAGTCTTGCATGGCGTCACACACAACAGGGTCGGCTGATGTATGTACGAAGGAGGCATGGACATAGGACGGGAGCAGAGCTTCCAGTGGAATGCAGCAGCAGCAGAGCGACGAGCGCTGGCGTTGAGGTTTTTTAAATGGTTGGTTGAGAATCGGGGAGAGCGAAGAAGCCAATCTTAGATCAGACATCCAAATGGACTTAAAGACAAAACACATGCACCCTTTCCCGTCGTTCTTCTCCGACAACTTTCGGACCGCGACGACCCGGCGCCACGCTCCCGGGCTCTTTGTCAGGCCATGTGGACGGGAGGGACTGTGGAGGCGAAGCCCCCGGGCAAACTCGGTTCCAGACGCGTGGTGTTCTTTGACGTTTCCGTCTTCGGGATCGGACGCCATGGCGGGTCAATGACGACGGGACTGACGACTGACGACTGGCTGGCTGACTGGCTGACTAGCTGACTGACTGACTGACTGACTGACTGAATTACCTGTACTTTAGAGTAACTGACCCTCTGTAGGTTGCTGGCTCACTGCGCTTGGACACCAACGTGCGCCTCCGTGGTGCAGGCGCAGTTTCCGTCACTGCGGCATCGGAGGCTATCTTTACCCTGCCAGTGCTGCCGGCTCTCAAGCTGCATCCATCCCGTCGGCTCGGCAAGCAGAAGACGACACATGGAACCAACACCCACCAAACCGGGACCAGCGTTTCCCGTTTTTTTTGCCACGCAAAAGCAACAAACAGACCACACACACAATTCAGCCTGAACCTGACGCGCAAATGTTCACTTTCGGTCCCGAAAAGAATTGTCACCTATTCTGGCTGTGATCTCCCATTCACGGATCTGGCCCATTCCCCCCCGCCCTCTTTTATCTCCGAGCAACGGCAGTTTATGGTAGCGTAACGGTGCGGCATATTCCCCGCCTCGAAAAAGAAAGACCAGCAGAGGGAAAAAGGAGGGGGAGCAGGGGAGATCGGATCGCAACCAACCCATCATCATCATCATCATTACCCGAATGTAAAAAAGAAGCAAAAGGTGTCATGTCATCAATTTGATCCCCACGTCTGCCCCTGGCCCGACCCTGACTCTGACCCTGCTTCCTGCATCGCCAACATGTCTGCTAGTTAGCGCCAACACTGGCATGCTGCATTGCTACCCTGTGGCTGACGCCGCGACAATCAATAATCTGTGCAAAGGTGGGGGGAAGAGAGATGGGCGTTCCTATTTCAGCTCTGGTGATGGAGAAAGAACAGAGGCTGCTGGCAGGCGGCGAGGACAAGACAAGATGATAATTATTCTGATCTAGGAATATTACTCCGTGCTGACCCCGTATATGTATACGAAGACCTACCCCCCGCATGCGGATGGATGTAATGGCCGTCCGAGGTGTCAGAAGCACCTCCAAGTCAGTACTTAACCCCCGAGTTCTATCGGATGACCCCCTTTTCTTACCCTTCCCAATGATAATGATGCAAGATCACACGGGTAACACGACAGCACAGCAAGTTGCTTTGCCCTGCCCTGCCCTGCGCCGCCCCTCCCCGGCCGGTTCGCCGGGGCACAGCAAGTTAACCCTCGGGAACGGCGTAAATCTTAGAAAACCCACGGCACAGGCAACGGGGGGGGAGATGTGGTTTCGTCCCGGTTGGGGGCGCGGCCGACGGGTTGTGCCGTGCAACGGATCATTCATAGACCTACTAATAACGCCTTGCTGGACGCACGCGAAGGGCATGGAGTGTGTGGTATTTTTGCTTCGCCTCGTATTTCCATTCTCACCGAGGAGAGAGAAGTGCTTGCAGAATCTTGTTTCTCCGGCCTCTCTGGAGGCTCCCCAGATTAGATCTGAGTACTTAGGGATCTACTGTAGGTTTTGCCTGGTTGGCCGAAAACGAGAGAGAGATATGGGGACTTCCGGACTCGCCCCGTCACATGCCGTCGGCATGCATACGCCCGTGGGTTTTCGGGTACCGGCTTCTCTCCAAACACACCACTTCCGCGCCCGTGCCGAGGACTCGGGTGTGGCTTGCTTGTCTGCTGCCGTGTGCCGTGTTTCATGAAGAGTGGGTTTTCTCTCGAGGGCCCGTAGACCGGTGTGTTGCTGTTCAGGGAGGAGGTGTTGGTCAGACCTGGGCAGTCTTTTTCTGCGACGAACTTTGGTAAAATCTGTTATTCTCGGGCAGTCTTGGACAAACAGTGCCGTACCACATACTCAATAAATACAGGGCCGAGGCTTATAGCAACACACCGGCCGACGTTGCTCTTGAAGCTGGTGTGACTGTCTGACACCTGAGTGGCCTGCCGAGGAGTCTTAGTAAACAGTCAATAATACCGCACATCGCACAAAAAGTCCCAACGATCAATAACCTTGGGGTGGGCTAGGCTCGCTGCTCGCACGACATCTGCTGGGGCCGACGAACGCCACACCTTGTTTTCCTTGGTTTTTCTTGCCTGTCACCTGCCCTCGTGACACGTTGACAGGACTGGGCCCGGCTGCGGAGGCTTTTAAATGCTGTGTTTCCATCCTCGTCAGTGCCCGGGGTCATCAGCGGTAGGGGACAGTGTTGTGGGACACGGCATGTGTTTAAGTGAGACCCGAGGTGAAAACGAGGAGGAAGAAAATGGAGGGAAAACGTCAGAACCGTTGAAGGGGATAGAACATAGATCGAGGAGCACAAAATAACACAACATGGAAAAGCAAGCGAACGGAGAAAGGCTTGTTGCCCTTGAGTGAGCCAGAGAAGAAGAAGAAAATGGGAGACTGGAACATGACGAAAGAAGGTGGATGTTGATGGGAAGGAAGGAGAGCATAAAACCCAAAAAGCTCACCCGCTGCCAGGCCGCCGAGGGGCGGGAGGTAGCAGGCTACGAAAATCCCTGGGGATTTTTACAAATCGAACTGACGACTTCGCGCCAGTTCTTTAACAGTGTCTGCCAGGCGGTGCGAGGCAGAACACTGCATTCCCCCAGATACACCACAGGCCATTCTGGGGGAGGTGACATGGGATGATGCGGACCTAATACATTTATAGTCCGTGAGTGGCACCGCGATGTAGCTGGCTCCCTACAACTCGGCGAGCTTCCTCTCCTCAACCTTGTTCATACAACCTAGTGATGCTATGCTACTATGCTAATGCGGTAAACCTACTCCCATAAACCATGAACCAAGAAAGAGCCATGACACTGCTCCTCATTGACAACCCCTTCCAAAAGACTAACAATCTACACTCGCCTTGGTATATATGCCGCCATCACACCCTAGGGGCTATATCCAACCTTGCCGCCGTATATACGCATCTAAACCACCACAACCTCAGATCCGCAACTCTCCCATCTCCCCGCGCAGTCTCCCATTCGACCCCATCACCACCTCCTCCATACTGTCCCACCCTCCCTCCTTCGCAAATGCCTGTCGATACTGCAAAGTCAAGTTAGCAACCAACCACCCACTCCATCCGGAAACAAATCAAAAGATAGGAACGAGAGAACTTACCGCAAAAACAAAATTCACCACCAACGCCACGCCCAACGCGCCACTCACCACCAGCGGCCCCAGCAAGAAATCAAAATCCTTCCCGCTCCTCTGCACAATCATCTCGCGCCTCTTGACCGCCGCCCAGTAGCTCCACGCGCCCACAAACACCGCCACGCCCACAAACACACCACCCATGGCCTGGGCGAGCGTGTTCCCGCTCCCGCCGCCGGCCGAGTACAGACTGACGGCCAGCCCGCCCAGCAGCACGCAGATGTGCTGCCACTTGAGGAACGTGCGCTCGTTGGCGAGCCAGACCTTGGGCTCGATCTGCAGCGGGCCGGCGTTCTTGATCCACTCTGTCGGCTCGGTGACGCCGGGCGGGAGGGACACGATGCTGCCCTGGCGCTGGCGGGCTTCGCGCGCCTGCTTGGCGCGCGAGTACTTGGAGAGGGAGAAGCCCGGGAACACGGAGGATAGGGTGCCGTAGTTGAGGGTTGATCGACCGGCGCTGTCGGTTTCCGGTTGGGATTCGGGTTCGAGTTGGTTGTTGCTGTTGAGAGTGCTAGGCTCGCCTGCTTCGTCGCCCTGGGTGTCCCTGCGGGGGAAGGTGGCAGATTTGGGGGTTTGCGCGGCCGAGTCTGCTGCGAGGCGGTCGGCGAGGTAGGATTTGGCGACGGGGGAGCTGCGGGTGGGTTTGTAGGAGCCGAGCTGTGTGCCGAGAAAGCTGCCGACGACTTGTTCGTTTTCGGCGCGCTGGGCGCGGCGGGACTCTTCGGCTTCGAAGGCGACCTGCGGGTCCTTGCGGATGTCGGTGTCGAGGTCCGACAGCCAGAAGGGTAGGCGGTTGACGTAGTCTTCGAAGAGGGAGGCCGTGCCCTGAACGAACTTGGAGAAGCGCGGGCACGGGTGGACGAGATGGGAGCCCATTAGGTCTTGAATCCAGGATGGCCGCTTGCCGCGGTTGCTGTCCTCTTTCATCTTGATCTCGAGGACGGCGTAGGGGAAGCGCGAGACTTCGCTCTGGTTGATGTTGTTGAAGGGATACGTCATGTTGCTGTTGTCGATGTCGGTGCGGTGCCACTCCTTCGGGTCGCGGCACGGCCGGTCCTTGTCTAGTGTATCCTCGCGGATGAAGGCAATGTCGGTGTCGATCGAGATGCGAACGCGGTCGTCGCCAGGCTTCTGGAATGCTGTCCGCCTGTAGTTGGCTCGCACTACCGGCTCGAGGTTGTTCGCGCGGGCAAACTCCTGGATGGCTTCTGCCGTGGACCGGAACCCGTCGACGTCTTCCGCTTTTTGACCCTGCCTCTCCATCTTCTGCACCGACTTCTCCATCTTGTACTCGCCGTCAAGGAAAGGCTTGATGTACTTCTCCTTGATGACAAACTTGCGGTTCTCGCTGCTGCCGTTATCGTGCAGGGTCTTCTGCTCAAGGAAGATGTCCGGCTTGGAGCTCAGCTGGCCGTACCAGCGGAGCCGCAGCGACGAAGCCTCCAACTCGCGCTCCAGCTTATTGGAGTAGAGAGAAAACTTGGGGCTGTCAAAGTACAGCGACGTGATGGTTGGGTCCTGCTGGCCGTCCACCTCCTTCGCAGACTGCTCGCTGTAGACCAAGGCCGGGAGGCGGCGGAGGATGTACGTCTTGACCTCGAGCAGGTTGTCCGGATGCACCCAGAACTTGTGGGCCGTGTACTTCTCCCCCTTGTGTGTCTCGGGCTGGCTGTCGGGGTCGACGGGGTACGCATCGGCGGCGGCCCCAGGCGTCTCTAATTGCTGGCGGATGGCAAAGTACAGGAGCGACAGCTTGTTGAGCAAGGGCGAGTAGGCCTGCTCCGAGTTGAAGGCCCGTTTGGACAGACTGACCATCATCATGGGGCGGATCCTGTAGCGATCGCCGCGCTTCCGGTCGTGTTTCTTAACAATCTTCAGGAAGCCTGTGTAGTTGAGGTTGCTGTACTTTTGCAGTTCTTTGACCTCGTTCATGATGGCGTCGAGCTCGGCCTCGAGGTCCTTGAGCCGGGAGGTGTCGGCATCCGTCTTCGGCTTGCCCTCTTCAGCGGTGGGCAGCTCCTTGAGCTTCTCGAAAGCGGCGTCGACGCGGTGGCGCAGGTCCTCGACCTTTTCGGTCTGGAACTCGGCAACCTTGTCGAGCTGCACGTTGAAGATCTCCTCGTAGAAGCGCTGCTCGTCGTCTTCGGTCCACGGCTCGTCGTCATCGTCGGGCCTGTCCTCGCGCAGGAGGCTCTTGAGCTTCGTATAGTCGATGTACTTGTCCTTCCACGGCGGGTAGACCGACTGTCGGAGCGTCTTGCCGAAGCGCATGATGGTCGGTGTGCAGCGAGCTGCTGGGCTGGGCTGGACTGTCGGTTGGACAGTAAGACCTGGGTGTTTCAATGGCGTGGACAATAATAAGTTGAATAATGAAGGAAAAGGGACGCCCAGGCAAGGACCCCGCAATGCAATTGATGTTACTGAGTTACACTAGATCAGCAAGCTCGAATGTGGTCCCAAGACCTGGAATCTGCGCAGAGGGAGAAAAGACGACGAATGGACGCCGCGATTGCTCTCGTTCGATCGCCGCCAACTGACCCCACTACATCATGGATGGCACGGATCTCGGCGGACGTGCCCCCACAGTACTGCAGGTCGAGCATCGCCGGCATTGGCCAATCGATGGCCCCACGTGCTCCTCCCAAGACCAAGCTTTCAGCTTGCTGTGGGGACCTCTCGAGGCCTGGCCGAGTGCACAGTGGACACTCCGAGTAAACACCGTGACTGACACAACACCATCGCCAAACCACCTAGGTAGCTCACCAAACATCAAGAATCCAGATCAAACCCATATCAAATCCAGATCGCAGTAAACGCTCATTGTGTTACAAATCGCTACTCAAAACAATACATACACGCTCCAAACAACCCCACCACAACCCGGATCCAGACTTGCGACAGCCCCTTGAACCAACAACCCCTGACTGCTGCCGACGATGCTTGTTTGCGGAATGGTATCAAAATCATGAACGAAGCTCTGCGAGATCCCCTGTGCCTACGCTGGAGGGAAAAAAAAAAAAGAAGGAAAAAAAAAAGAAAAAAAGGGAGAATACACTACTTCGTAGACTATATCTCTACCATCCAACCCTCCTTGTCGCCTCCTCGTCCCTCCTCAGGCAGCAACCGGCTCAACGGCCACCGCGGCAGCAGAAGAAGCAGCAGCAAACACCTCCTCGGCAGTGCGCTTAACAATGCCGCCCGTGACAGGCAGGTTGGTGCACTTCTCAAGGTAGAGATCGACTTCGCGCGCAGCCTGACGGCCCTCATTGATGCCCCTGTGTGAAAGTCAAACAGTTAGTTCCACGCATAGATATCAATCAAAGTTTACAGTTCCCAAGTTCCAGGGGGGGTGCAAAGACTTACCAGACAATCAACGACTGTCCCCTGCGGCAATCACCCGCGGCAAACACGCCCTCGACATTCGTGCCATACCTTCCAGGGGCCGTCTTGACATTCTTGCGCGCATCCTTCTCAATCTCGTCGCCCAGCACTCTCGCCTCGGGCCCCAAGAAGCCCATCGACAGCAGCACCAGGTCGGCCGGGAAGAACTGCTGCGACCCCTCCACCTTCTTCATCTCCCAACCCCCCCCGCCGCCGCCACCCGAAGCCGACTTGGTCCACTCGACGCGCACGGTATTGATACCCCTGACCTTGCCGGCGCCGTCGTCGACAAACTCCTCCGACATGATGCAGAACTCGCGCGGGTCCTTGCCCATGTGCTGGCGCACCTCCGAGTGGCCGTAGTCGACGCGGTAGACGCGCGGCCACTGCGGCCAGGGATTGTCGCGCGCCCGCTCCGGCGGCGGCTGCGGGAGCAGCTCAAAGTTGATGACCGACTTGGCCCCGTGCCGCACCGACGTGCCGATGCAGTCGTTGCCCGTGTCGCCGCCGCCAATCACCACCACGTGCTTGTCGCGCGCCGAAATGTACGCCCCGTCGGCGAGCTCCGAGTCGAGGAGGGATTTGGTGTTTTGGTGGAGAAACTCCATGGCGAAGTGGATGCCCTCGAGGTTGCGGCCCTTGATCGGGAGGTCGCGCGCGACCGTGGCGCCCGTCGCGATGATGACTGCGTCGTTCGCTGCCTTGAGGTCCATGAGCTGCACGCCGTCCTCGCCGACGGCCACGCTCGTCTTGAATTGGATGCCCTCGGCCGCCATCAAGTCGGTGCGCCTCTTGACGACCCGCTTGTCGAGCTTCATGTTGGGGATGCCGTACATGAGCAGCCCGCCGAGGCGGTCGGCACGCTCATAGACGGTGACGGTGTGACCGGCCTTGTTGAGCTGATCGGCCGCCGCCAGGCCAGCAGGCCCAGAGCCGATGACGGCAACGTGTTTGCCCGTGCGCACCTTGGGAGGCGTGGGAACCATCCAGCCCTTCTCGAAGCCGCGGTCAATGATGGCGCACTCGATCGACTTGATGCCGACAGGGTCCTCGTTGATGCCGAGCACGCAAGCGCCCTCGCACGGAGCAGGGCAGACGCGGCCAGTGAACTCGGGGAAGTTGTTGGTCATCAGCAGCCGGTCGAGCGCGTCGCGCCACTGGTTCTGGAACCAACAATATCAGTCAAAGAATTTCTTTTTGGGGTGTCTCGGGAGCAGTTCTTACCTGGAACACCAACTCGTTCCATTTGGGGATGATGTTGGAGATGGGGCATCCCGTGTCCGACTGACAGAAGGGGACACCGCAGTCCATGCAGCGAGCGGACTGGTACTTGAGCTCGTCCTCATCCAGTCTCTGAGACAGCTCGGCCCAGTCCTTGGTCCGCGTCTTGGCGTTGCGGTACTTCTCAGACCGCCGCTGGTATTTCATGAAACCCCGAGTCTTGTCCAGGACGAGGGCCTTTTTCTTGTCGGCCGCGTCGTCTCTCACGCTCTCCTCAATGTCCTGGAGCTTGGCACCGCCCTTCTCCTTCTTATCAGCAACGCCGTAGACGACAGGGAGATTGTACTCGGCCCGCTTAGCCTGGGCCGCCTTGGCTGCCTCCTCGGCGAGGACACGCTTGTAGTCGACGGGCAGCACCTTGATGAACCGCGGAAGAGCACGGTTAAAGTCGACCAAGATGCGCGCAGCGAGCTCGGAACCCGTGTAGTGGTGGTGGTCCTCGATGAGGCCGCGGAGATAGGCAATCTCCTCGGGTTCCTCAACACCGCTGGCTTCGACCATCTCCGTGTTGAGCTTGGACAAAAAGTCCTGCTGGATATCAAGGACATAGGCGATACCACCGGACATGCCAGCCGCGAAGTTGCGGCCGGTGCTGCCGAGGATAACGACGCGACCGCCAGTCATGTACTCGCAACCGTGGTCACCGACACCCTCGACGACCGCCATGGCACCCGAGTTGCGCACAGCGAACCGCTCAGCAGCCACGCCACGGAAGAAGCAAGTGCCGCCGGTGGCTCCGTACAAGCAGACGTTGCCAATCAGGATATTCTCCTCGGCCTTGAAAACCGCGGACCGCGGCGGGTAGACAATCAGGCGGCCACCAGACAGACCCTTGCCGACATAATCGTTGGCATCACCCTCCAGTTCCAGCGTGACACCGGGGGCAAGGAAGGCACCAAACGACTGGCCGGCAGAGCCCTTGATGTTGACATGGACGGTGTCCATAGGTAAGCCAGCCACGCCGTATCGCTTAGAGATTTGGTAGGAAAGCGAAGTGCCCATCGCGCGGTCTGTATTGACGATATCGCACTCGATGCGGGACGGCAGGCCCTTGTCGAGGGTCAGCTCCGCCTCCGAGATCAACTTGTTGTCCAGTCGGACATAGAGGCGGTGGTCCTGCTTGCGGACATTGAATGTCGCAACACCCGGGCGCAGCTTGTGGGCAGGCGTGAGGATGAGTGACAGGTCAATGTTGGCAGTCTTGGCGCTCCTGATATCATCGTGGACCTTGAGCACCTCAGCATGGCCAATCATTTCGTTGACAGTCCGGAAGCCGAGTTTGGACATGATGGCACGGAGCTCGTTGGCGACATAGTAGAAGAAGTTGATGACATGCTCAGGCGTGCCCGTGAACTTCTTGCGGAGCTCGGGATCCTGGGTAGCGATGCCAACCGCGCATGTGTTTAGGTGGCACTTCCTGGTCATGATACAGCCCAGGGCGATCAAAGGAGTCGTAGCAAAACCCCATTCTTCAGCACCAAGCAGACAGGCGATAGCCACATCACGCCCCGTCCGCAGCTGACCGTCCGTCTGGACAACCACACGGCCCCGAAGATCGTTGAGCACAAGCGTCTGATGCGTCTCGGCGAGACCCAACTCCCATGGTAGGCCTGCATACTTGATCCCCGTCCAGCGGGAGGCGCCGGTGCCACCGTCATGGCCCGAGATGAGGATGTGGTCCGCCTTGGCCTTGGCGACACCGGAGGCGACGATACCGACGCCCGTCTCGGACACCAGCTTGACCGACACGCGCGAGCGCGGGGCCGAGCATTTGAGGTCGTAGATGAGTTGCTTCAAGTCCTCGATGGAGTAGATGTCATGATGCGGTGGGGGCGAAATCAGACCGACGCCAGGGGTCGAGTGCCGTGTGCGGGCGATCGACTTGGACACCTTGTGGCCGGGCAGCTCACCACCTTCGCCGGGCTTGGCGCCCTGGGCCATCTTGATCTGGATCTCGTCCGAGTCGGCCAGGTAGGCAGAAGTCACGCCGAAGCGGCCCGAGGCCACCTGTTTGATGGCCGAGCGCATGGTATCGCCGTTGGGCATCCGCTGCGAGCGCTCCGGGTCCTCGCCGCCTTCGCCGGTGTTGGACTTGCCGCCGAGCCTGTTCATGGCAACGGCTAGGGTGGAGTGGGACTCCATCGAGATGGAGCCATATGACATGGCGCCGGTGCAGAAGCGCCGCACGATCTCGGTCCACGGCTCGACCTGGTCGATCGGGATGGGTGTGCAGTCGTCAAACTTGAAGTCGAGCATGCCACGGAGCGTGCATGACTTGATCTGCTCGTACTCGGACCGCGAGTAGGCCTCGTACGACTTGTCGTTCTTGGTGCGCACAGCATCCTGGATGTTGGCAATCGACGTGGGGTCGTTGACGTGCGCCTCACCACCATCACGCCAGTGGTACTCGCCAGACTCGGGGAGGCCGGCGATGGAGACAGTCTCGCGCGAGGGGAAGCCACGCTCGTGGAAGCGGAAGGCGTCTTCAGCAATGAGTTCAAAGGTGATACCCCTGATTCGGGAGGCGGTGCCGCGGAAGCAGCGGTCGACAACCGTGTCATCGACACCAAGGGCCTCGAAAATCTGAGCGCCTTTGTAACTGGCAAGGGTAGAAATACCCATCTTGCTCATGACCTTGAGAATACCACCGTCGCAAGAGTGCTTGTAGTTGCGGATGAGAACATCATCCGAAAGCTTCCTCTTGATCAGCTTCTCCCGGTTGAGCTTCAGGATGCACTCCATGGCGAGGTACGGGTTGATGGCATCCACCCCATAGCCGAGCAAGACGCACATGTGGTGCACTTCGCGGGCCTCGGCGGTCTCGACGACAAGGGCGGCCATGGCACGCCACTTGTTGGTAACAAGGTGGTGGTGAACCATGCCCGAGGCAAGCAGGGTCGAGACGGCAACCCGGTCCTTCGAGGTGTTCCGATCGGATAGGACGATGATGCGGTCCCGCGCCTCAATGGCGGCGGTGGCTTCGTTGCAAATATAATCGAGGTGCTTGACGTAGCCCTCAATGCCGTCCTTCTTCGGAAACGTGATGTCGATAGTCTTGACACGCCACTCAGGGTAGAGTGTCGACATGTGCCTCAAGGCGTTGAACTCCTCGATAGAAAGAATGGGGCTAGGCAGGAGGAGCCTGCCGCACTGGGACGAATCCATCTCGAGAAGGTTGCCTTGAGGGCCGACATAGCACTCTAGGGACATGACGATCGACTCGCGAATCGGATCGATGGGTGGGTTGGTAACCTGGGCGAACAGCTGGCGGAAATACTCGGGGAGCAGCCTGGGGGCATCTGACAAGCACGCCAGAGGGGCATCGTTGCCCATGGAACCAAGCGCCTCCTTCTCGTCCGAGGCCATGGGGGCAAGCAGCAGGCTGACCTGCTCAAAGGTGTAGCCGAAGGCGTGCAGCAAGGGGTCCTCCTGTAGCTTCGTCTCATTAGGCTTTGCGGCCAGAGAAACGCTCTTGTTCTCGGACACCTTCTCCAGGATAACGGGCATCGTGACCAAGTTCTCATCGAGCCAGGCTCTGAAGTCATGACGGCTGGAGACAGCAGCCTTCAGCTCACTGTCATCAATGATACGACCGGCTTGCGTGTCGACGAGAAGCATGCGACCGGGCTGCAAGCGGCCCTTCTGAACAATCCTCTCGGGGTCGACGGGAATAGTGCCGACCTCGGAGGCGCAGATGATGCGATCATCGTCCATGACATAGAAACGGCACGGACGGAGACCGTTGCGGTCGAGATTGGCACCGCAGAACCGGCCATCGGCAAACGTGAACAGGGCCGGGCCGTCCCAGGGCTCCATCTGGCAGGCAGCCCATTCATAGAATGCAGCCTTTTTGGGATCCATCAAGGCGTTCCCCTGCCAGGCCTCGGGGACCATGAGCATGACAGCCTCGGGGAGGGAGAGCACGCCGTTGATGGTGAGCAGCTCCAACACATTGTCGAAAGCAGCCGAATCAGAGCCGCCATCCTCAACGACAGGATACAACAGCTCCAGCTCGTCACCGAAGATGTCAGACTGCATGACGCCTTCACGGGCGCGCATCCAATTTTTGTTACCGCGGAGAGTGTTGATCTCACCTAACAAGAGCCAATTAGCATTCACTTCGCCATCTCGCGGGGGGTCCGGTCTACTGGCTTACCATTGTGAGCCGCCCACCGCAGAGGTTGGGCACGATCCCAGGAAGGGAATGTGTTGGTGGAGAAGCGCGAGTGCACGAGGGCAAAGTGAGCCTCATAATCGGCATTCACCAAATCATAGTAGTATTGGTAGACCTGAACCGGTGCCAACTGCCCCTTGTAGACAATGTTCTTGTTGGAAAGGGAGCAGATGTAGAACCAGTTCTGAAGCCCGACCGTCTGGGTCGCCCGCTTCCGGAGAACATAGAGCTGTCTCTCAAAGAGCCTCTCATCAAACTTCTCCGGGTCCGTCACCTCGGGAGCGTTGCCCTCGCCATACGCAGAATGTAGCACGACGAAGGGCTGAAGGATTTTGGGCTCCCGAGAGGCGGCAGCAGGACCAAGGAGCGTAGAGTCCAGGCGAGGCTCTCGCCACCCCAGAACCCTCAAGCCCAAGGACTCGGCAATGTCTTCCAACTGCCGCTTGGACTCGTGCACCGTCTCCTGGTCGGGCTTGAAAAACAGGTTTCCCACCGCATACTGGCCCAGAGGAGGAAGCTTGATGCCCTCTTCGCGCTCAAAGTTCTTGATGAAGAACTTGTGCGGAATGGAGGTCATGACACCCGCACCGTCGCCATCTCGAGCGTCGGACCCCACGGCACCTCGATGGGTCATGTTGCAAAGAAGGTTCCGCGCTATAACAGTTAGCTTCCCGATCGTCGCACCGAAATTGAAGGAAGCCTACCATCGCTGACGATCTTGTGGCTAGGCTTGCCCTTGATGTGGCTTCAAATTGTTAGCCCGCGAGCTCGGCTGAGCTGACCAAGAGACTTACCAGGCGAAACCGACGCCGCAAGCATCTTTCTCAAGAGACGGGTCATACAATCCCCTGCAGACGAAGTCAGTATTTGGAGCATTGCGGGTAGCGTATAATCGTGAGACACATACTGCTTCACCGGGAGGGCACCCGCCCAGGAGTCGTTGTTCTCCGTCTGGTATTCATAAGGATGGTATTGCTCTGCTTCGGCTTCAAGGTGTAGTTGTCGGTCATCAAAATCATCGGTGACCTTAATGACACCCATGCTAGGCAAACTTGCTCGGTAGTTGCCTGCACGGGGGTATCGTCAAAGCGCTCGGGCTGGCTTTGGCTGCTGGGGCCCAAGGCTGGCACAGACAGTGGCTATCGATGTTGCTACGGAAGTCGGAACTATCTAGATAAACAGGTAGTTAGTATGAAGCAGTGAATTGTAATGGAATAAATGAGGCCTGATATATGTCGGGTTGATGTTGGAGATGATGACGTGAAGTCCCAGGGTCCTGGAAATCGAGATCCAATATGGGCCCTCTTGGCTCCAGTTACGCAGAAGGCAGCCGGTAGCAGATATGCTCTTCCGTTGAGCTCATCCGACCGTTCCCCAGCAGGCCCAAGGCCCCATTTGGTGGGATTGCCACGAACTGCGGGCATGCGAGTTGCTGTTGCTCTGGTGCTGCAACACCGCCAAGCCTCAGAGTCGCATGGCGGGCCACCCACTCTGGCGATAGCTCCCGATAGCACCAAAGGTGTGATGCAATGGAAAGCAGCTGCAGCCAACCAATTCCAAGCCTGCCCACTCACACACCCCCAATTCGACGCGGGATGACGACAGGTCAATTGCTCCGCGTCTTATCGTAGACCATGGGGCGAGAGGTAGGTCCCACTGATAGGACGTGAGGCCTGATATTGGTTGGTGCCGGACGCGAAGCATAGGTGGCAATTGACTTTTCTTGATGCAGCCGGGGGCGGCTGGCTGACTGCCTTGGGAGCCCCGAGGGAGCGAGCGCAAGATGTGGTTCGGACCGAGGAAGGGGGTGCGAGGAGCGGCCAAGGCCGAGAAGTGGGAGGGGAAGCGGGGCGGCACCCCCCCACCAAGAGACCCCCGTCGTCGAGCACATGCCAATCTAACATCTCCAGTCCCAATCCGGAACACCACCCAAAAAGCCATTGGCAGTGTGTCCAAACCGCCCGTTTGTTTGTGTGTCGTGTAATCCCGTTATAATCGTGTGGATCGTGATCGGAAATCGCCAGAGGGTTGTTCGCGTCGTATCCAATTCACTCTTGCTGCATCGCCGTGGGACGTTCGACCACATCCGTCGTATGCCCCGCGCTGGTGTAACCAACCGAGGGGTCGTTGTTTGTCGATGTGTCTCGTGCCTCAAGCGTTTCCGGGTCGAATGAGGTTGATATCCAAGCAGGGCCGGGCTGTTGGGACACGCGGATCGCATCCTCTCTTCCGCGGGGGGAGGGGGTGATGTGTGTGACAAAGATATTGTGAATAGCTTACCAATTGACTTGTTTGCGACTCTTGGGCAAAGTCGCTTTGCACGCTGTTCGCTAGGGCAGACTCGGTGGTGAGCGCGATGCCGATGCTGGTTGGTGAGTAGGTAATAGAAAGTCGTGAAAGAGAAAGGGAGAGTGAAGGAGAAAATGGCAGTTGAGGAGGGGTGGCGACTGCGCTTTATGACTGAGTCGGCGGGTTGACGCAAGTAGCCAAATGTTGCCCGGGGTGCCCCGAGAAGATTTGGCTGCTGGTCTGCGTGTGTCGTTTGTCAATTGGGCCGAAGCGGAGCAGAACAGGATACGGCGGGCTGAGAACTGCAGGGGAAAGTGGAAAGAATGCCGGTTGCTGAATGCAGTGACATGTGTTTGAACGGTTGAACCTGGAGGGCGAGGCATGGGCTTGGGGAAGTGGGACTGGTTGGCTTGTCGGGTGGACCCACTATTCAATCAGTGCTGGCTCCAATCACTGCAGCCCCGGCGCCAGTTGCCTGCTCTTTTCGTCCTTTCGAGAAGTTGGCGGAATCGTAACGAGTGGATAGACAAGTTTCGGGATGTCACGGGATTCTCATTTGGTGCTCGGTCTGAAGAAAATGTGGTTCATTAGGTAAGTCAAGAGTATCATCTGACGAGGAGGTGGTTGTGAATTGTAAAGAGGGGTTGTTATTGGAAAATCCAACAGCCACTTTGCCTAAAGGGGGTGAGAAATGAGCTTAGAAAGTGGGCTTACAGGGCTTGGGAGCACTGGAAGC
>MU856862.1:115478-176457 GCA_033296705.1 Chaetomidium leptoderma | reverse complement strand
ATGACCTAGGGCTTAGTGGTTCCGTGCTCGGCGACTGGCAGGTCGTCGTCGTCGTCGCAGTGGCAAAGACGTACTACTACTACCGCCCTATTTGCGCGTGGTGGACGAGCTCGCGGTCGGCGCCGCCGCGGGGGCATGTGCCAAGCTGTTTACGACGCCTGTCAGCAACGTGGTGACGCGGCGGCAGACGGCTAGTTTGCTGCATAACACGGAAAAAGAGTTGAGCTTTGGCGAGATCCTCTCCGAGATGAGGCGGGAGCGCGGCGGCGGCGTGCTCGGCCTGTGGGCGGGCTACTCGGCCAGTCTGGTGCTGACGCTCAACCCGAGCATCACCTTCTTTCTGCAGCAGGTGCTGAAGCGGGCGCTGGTGCCGCGCGAGCGGTGGGAGGAGCCCGGGGTGGCGACGACCTTCTTCTTGGCGGCTGTGAGCAAGGTCGTTGCCACGAGCGTGACGTATCCGTTTCAGATTGCCAAGGCCAGGGTGCAGGTGTCGGCGGCGCCGCCCGAGGAAAAAGGGATAGGGGACGACGGTGGGAAGAAGAAGATTGTGAGAGACAATATTTTCGCGACGGTGCTGGGGATAGCGAGGGCAGAAGGGGGGAAGGCGCTCTACGATGGGATTGGCGGCGAGCTGCTGAAGGCTTTCTTCAGTCACGGCACCACCATGCTGTCCAAGGATGTCATCCATCGGCTTGTTGTGCAGCTTTATTTTGCCATCTTGGCTGCCCTGAGGCGGTACCCCCAGTTTACGACGAGGCTATCTGGGAGGATGCGGAAGGCTCGGCAAGAGATGCGCGAGCGGTACCTCCGAGCTACCTCTTCAGGGACGAACGAAGTCCGCCGAGGGGTGAGCTATGTCAGGGACGCAGTTCACTCGGGCGAGGGCAATGCGACACGCTGGTTGAGTGCGGTCCAGAAGAAGACGGATAGCTGAGAAAGCTGAGTATTCTGGGGACCATCATTCATTGGCCCCAGTCAAACTCTCAAATCAGAGATTGTTTGTCCCAAGCCCTGCTGTGACCATGGCTACCACCCAGCCTAGCATCGAAACGTGATTGCGTCCTTCTTGACCTGATTGTTACCGCCGGCCGAGAAGCCGGTGCCTTCACGGCGCAGTTCCACTAGGCCGGGCCGGATCTTCTCCTTCTCTGCCTTGCCCTCTTTCTTGACAGACTCCTTCCTTTCTGTTAGGTCAGCCTCGCAGACATAGCAGCGTATTGGTTCGCCGTCGGACGGCTTCATAAACTGGTCAACGCAGCTCTTGCAGAGAACATGTCCGCAAGGCTTAGCCAGCGTCGCCCTGGATGAGTTTGAGAGGGCCTTTTTGCAGGCTGGGCAGATCCTTTGAGACTTTTTTGTGCTCGAGTCCGTTTCTTCTGTAAAATTGACCGTGATGAGAGTGTGTAGCGAGTAGTGATGTGGCTTGTCTTGAGCTGACGCCGCGCAGGCTGGCTGTGTCTTGACCTTCTTTTTCACCTCGTGCAAGACGTTGTTGCTATTGGAGGATGGGGTTACCGTGGGTGCCCAAAAAGATGGTAATGTCGGTTTTGATGACTGTATCATGTCATGTCAGCTTCACGCTCATGGCGACCCCATTGAAAGCTCGCCTACCTTCTCATCCTCAATGGCTCTCCTCGCCTTTGCCCGCTCCTCTTCCGCAATACGGATAACCTCGTCAGGGTCAAGCGAGAACTTTCGCTTATCCCCTGCCTTTGGGCCATTCTCTAGCCCGCTATTCCCGTTTTCACTAGGGGGGTCCCGCCCAGGTGGAGGTTCCGCCTTTTCTCTCCCTACACCGGTCGAGGGCCCTCTCTTGATACTCAGCCCAGCCTGCGTCAGCTCAAACTCGCGTATGGAGCGCTCGTGGGCTTCGGCATCGCGGCGCGTGTTGTCTTCCTGTGTCTCACGCTGCTCCTGCTCTCGTGCCTTGTCCGCCCGCTTGATCTCCTTTTTCTGAGCCATAATGTTGCTGAGGGCGCACTCGCGGCAAAAGATGTCGCCTTGAATGCAGGCGACAGGGTCTATGGCGGGTTCGAGGCACAGCCAGCACGAGGCGAAGGGCAGAAACGAGTCCCGCGAGAGGCGCGCTGTCGACGAGCCCCAGGCCTCGCGAGCCATGGCCCGTTCGTGCGACGTGAAGATGGGCCGGCTGGTGTTTCTTTTGCCTGGGAGGTCAGACTGGCATGTCAATGCTGGTTCGGAGTGTTATGGGACTTACTATGTGCCATTTTTGCGGTACAATGGGTTGCTGATGAAGGGGATGGTTTTCGGTGGAGAATGGAGATGATGAGACCTGCACATCAACGGAGCTGCACATTGAGCTGCAGTTCCCAGTTCCCCACAATTAATGTCCAGAAGTCGAGGTGGGGCCCTAAGCTCTTGGCGGTTTGTGGGGGAATGACGGCCCCCTGTCTTTAACACGTGTGAAAAATCACTCGCGTCTCGGCGGGCGCGATTCTTCAATTCCCAACAGTTCTTTGCGGGCTGTGGAACCTGCGGCGAATTGGTTGAAGGTGTCATTCCGTATTTTTTCTTCTTGTTTTCTTGTTTAAGGCCATGTCGATACTCGATTATTTTGCGCGACTCTGACGGCAATGCGGCCATGTAAAAGCCCAGCCAACAAACCCTGATTATTTTGGCTTTTCCCTCGCCCTCGCGACGAACCATGGAACCCCCCGCGTCGGCCCCTCAGCGGCCGAGTCTCTCATGGCGCCTGAGATCGGCCATGATAATGGGCCTGACGGGCGTCGTATCAAAATGCTTTTTATACGGTCTCAACAGGGTCGAGGTGACGGGTCTTTCGAGGTTTCTCGACATCCTAGACAGCCGTAAAGACCCCGCGGCCAGACAACGCGGACTCCTGACTGGTGCGACCATCTCGCCCAACCCATAGACCTGGCAATCAAGAGACGCTGACTTGGTCCGTAGTATCCAACCATGTTAGCGTGTGAGTGCCAGCCACGAAATCCGTCATGCCGGACATGTCTCCTTATGCCCTGCCAATGCAGACTCGACGACCCCGTAGTCTGGGGCATCCTCCCCCTCCGCTACACCTTTGACCCGTCCAACCTACGCTGGACCCTCGGCGCCGCCGACATCTGCTTCGCAAACAAGTAACCACTCCCACCCCCTTCTCTCACCATCCCTTATCACCACTAACCTCCAACCCCCCCCACACCCTTAGATTCGTCACAAACTTCTTCACCCTAGGCCAAGTCCTCCCCTGCCACCGCCTCAAACACTCCCCCTACGGCGGGCCCTTCCAACCGGCCATCGCCCAAGCCATCCGCCTGCTCTCCACGCCTCCTCCACCCCAGCAGCAGCAAACCCCGTCCCGGTCCCCGTCCCCGTCCCCGTCCCCGTCGGCCCCCTCCTCCACCCCCCTATTCTACACCACGACAGGCCGCGACCGCCACATCTCCCCCTTATCCTACCCCTTCCACCGCCGCCACAGCTGGGTGCACGTTTTTCCCGAGGGGTGCGTGCACCAGCACGCGTCCAACGACCTGCGCTACTTCAAGTGGGGCCTGGCCCGCCTGATCCTCGAGTCGGACCCCATCCCGGACATCCTGCCCATGTTTATCGACGGCACGCAGCGCATCATGCCCGAAGACCGGACGTTCCCCCGCTTCCTGCCGCGCGTGGGCAAGACGGTGAAGGTGGCGTTTGGGGAGGTGCTGGATTATGAAGCGACGTTTGGGGATTTGAAGAGGCGGTGGGAGGGGTTGGTGAGGAGGGAGCGGGAGAGGGAGAGGGTTGGCAGTGGTAGGAGGAGTAGTAGTAATAGTGTTACTACTGTTAAAGGGGGGTTGGGGACGGCGGGAGTAGTAGCAGGTGGAAATACTACTGCTACGGGAGAGGTGGTGATTCTCTCTGGGGAAACGATGACGGAGGAGTTGAAATATGGCAAGGAGGCCCAGGAGATCAGAATAGAAGTTGCCCTGCGGATGAGGAAGGAGATCTTCAAGGTCAGGAAGGCGCTGGGCGAGTATCCCCAGCCGAATCCGGCGTTTGGCTTGGCTGAGACGTGGGCGGTGGATGACGATATTGAGGCCAAGAAGTACAAGAGCCGGGTTGACGGGAGTAATATCAACCAGAACTAGACTGAGGGGGGTAATTATTGAACTGGGAAGGGTACGGTTCATGGTGTAGATAAATCTGTTTTTGATTAGCGTGTAGACGGTGCGGCGAGCGGGGATAAAAGGCGATCAAAAGGGATACGTCCTGGGTCTTATTCGGACCGTGCCATAACGAGGGGAATTGCATGATATTGTACTAGAAGTTCAACCAACAACCTTAACTCCATGCTTCTGTTTCCGTAGCAAGATGTATCTTTGCACACAAAAGCCGACCCAGTCTTGTAATAAAGACTTGCGATATGTCTCCGCAGGTACATGTACATACACACCGCCCCCTTATTTACCACCCTCAGTTCACCAAATCGGCAAAAACGTTCAAAGCTCGCGCTGTTCCTGTCTTTATCTCCCTCCCTACACCAGTGCCCAACCAACCTTGGTCACCTCCCCTCACCCACACTCAACGGCGACGACGACCGTGACGACTCGTTCTCGACCATCTTCCCCAAAAGAACCGCCAACGCCTTGGCCTGAAACATGCCGGTATCCTGATACGCCGTCTCCAGGATGCGCAGGGCCCACGTCCGGTAGTGATCTGGGACGCCCGGCGCGCAGCCCGCGACCTTGATCTCAAACAACAGCGTGGGAATGCCGGCGATGCCGATCCCCGCGCCGCGTTTCGTCTTGTCGAAGCAGTCCCAGTGGGCGGGCGCGAGGTTCGGATGGCGGTAGTGCGTCGGGATCGAGACCAGCGTGTCCCGCGCGAGCCGCCGGATGCTCAGGGCCAAGCGCCGCCGCTGCTGCGCGGGCGAGACCGGCAGCGACCCGCTGCTGCTCGCCGGGAACCGGTCGACGCTCTCGAGCAGCAGCTGGCTGACCATGGAGCGGGCCCAGCGGTAGTGGTTCCACACGCGCGCGATGTACGTGTTGTCGTACACGTGGTAGCAGCCCTCGAAGACGGCCTCGGCGGGGAAGAAGTCGCCGGCGTGCTGCTTTTCGACGACGGCCCAGGCGCCGTCTTGCCGCCTCTCCCAGGCTTCGAGGTCGTCGTTGATTTCCAACGCTTGGCCGATCACGTCGGCCGTCTTGGGTTGCCCGTCGACGAGTGGTTGGGTGCGTACCAGGGCGGATAACTGGGTGAATCGTGCGATGATTTTGATGAGTTCGGCGGATGGCCTGTCTGGTTCTGTTACCATCTTATCACTGATCGAGATCCAATCGAAGAAAGTGTCGGGGAGAGCGCCCTCGCTGGGGGGCTCCGGATGGGTGGGGATCAAGACATTCGGCTCTGGAGACGAGTACTGATAGGAACCCTGCTTCGAGGCTACCATGGAGAAACATAGCTGCAGGAGACCGCGGGGTCCATCAGCCGGTGCGTGTCGAAGGGGTAGGGCGCTGCTCAGAATTGCGGCGCAGCCCATGACGTGAGTTCGCGCCGGGCTAAGCGGTTCGTTTCTACCACGAGTGACCTAGCCGCGGTGCGTCAGTTGTTAGCCAAGTTGCTACGGACTTCCAAGGCGGTTTGGCGTGTCGCCGTGGCACCACCGGAGCTCACCTCATACATGGCCATCATCACCACGGCACGGAGGACAAGGTCGATGTCGACGCCTGCTATATTCCGGACCGTTGATGCCATGTTCTGCAGGGCGAGTCCGTAATGATGCTTCGCCAGTATGTCCATTTCCTTGTCACCAGTGAGGTTCGACAGGGCGGCCAGCCCCACGGCTGCCATGATATCCCGGGTCTCGGGTGAGTGGACCCATCTTGTCCCCTGGAGCTCCTGGCCGACCCTGGGTTCATCCGGAAGCCCGATCACGTAATGCTCAACGTAAAATTGGATGGCCTTGTCGATGGGTGTGGCACATATTTCTCTGACCAGCCGCTTGCCTTCAGGGCTCTTCCGGGCCCTTGTTGCGAGAGTAGTAGGCCGTGGTGTAGCGGTTTCAGGTACTAATGATCGGCCTCTTGTTGAAGACGGCGGGGTTGACGTGGGCGAAGAGGCGGCCGAGTCTCCCAACTCGGATAACTCGGCCACTCCCCACTGGGCATGCGCCTTCTGCATGACTTTGGTGCTCTCATCCCGGAACATCAACGAGAGCTGGTCCCGGTATCCTGGGCATTGCTTGCGGACTCGTACGCATTGTGTACATTGTGGTCGAACTTTGTCGCACTGGCTGGAGTTAGCCTGATGTGCGTGTTGAGTCTTGAGGAGGCATAGGAGGTTGGTCCAATAGCTTGAATATCACGGAGGAGCAAGGAAAGGAGCTCAAAAAACCACAGCTCGGCCACGTGGGACAATCCGAACCTTAAAAGACTTGGGCCACGTGGGAGATAAACAACAACCGGGGAGAAGTGCTTGCCTTGATTCGTCTCGTTCGGCAATTTTGGCAGCCCTGTGATGCCTTACCGCAATATACCATGGCTAATGTCACTCATCTAGGTGAGGAAATGATGCCAGAACGGGTATTCGGCTCGCCAGACACGTTCCCCACACACAAAGAGTCCGTTATGTTGCAGATGATTGCGGACAGGCGAGTAGGGAACCGAGTAGGGAAACGAAGTAGTAGTCATACACTGTGTACGTAGTCGCTCGCTTTCGCTTCGGCAGGGTCGGACCATCCATGCTCTGCGAAACCGTGCAGCAGCGTCGCCCGGGGAAAGCCAACCAGTAGAAATCTCTTGAGAACCTGGCAAGACGGGGACGTTTGAACCGGTTCCAGAAGGCGGAAGCCCAACCTTGCCTCTGCGGTGATTAGTTCCGCTGCCGGTAACTAGTGTGTTGCCTTTGTGAAGGCGGGGGGCTAATCCAGGTCCCGACCAACCGCGGCTGGCAAACGGCAAACGGCAAACGGCAAATCGTAGGTGGCGTGTTGCCGACGGTAACGCCAGCGAAGCGGCGATGATCCACGATCAGCGCCAGCAGCAAGGTGAAGAAACGTGAGCAAGGGGTACCTTGCCCGAACAGCCAAAAATAGCCAAAGAGACAGAAGGAAGATTGAAGATTGATGATGGCATCGTCACGCTCCACGGAGGGGAGGAAACCGAAAAGAGGCCAGTGTTTCCTAGCAGCGCCCAGACGCCGTTGAATTGTCAAGAGTGCGGACTCACCTCAAGAATGAATACGACGCTGGGACAGGGGGCCGGGTCCGGCCATCAGGGCCTGACAGGCAGTGACAGCAGCGGGTCAGTTTGGTGATCTTCGCCCTCCTTGGCGTCGATCAGCTTTGAAAGAGTTGCACGACCTCGAGACGACCAACTTCTAGGCCTGGACTGCGAGCTTATGGAGATCAACTCCGTCCGAGAATTGGATTGAATTCCCGGCAGCAATCCCAGGCTCCATTGCGTCGGGTGCGGGTGCAGGTGCAGTGCAGGTGACTGAGATAAAAAAAAGAGAAGGGTTAACTGGAAAGCGGCCGATGGTCGAGACCCTGCCCCGTCTGAGCGCTGAGACGAGAAAATGGGGGCGGCCAACACGGACCACCTGTTTGGTGCCACCTTACTCGTTCAAAACTTCACTTGTTCCCCAACGCAGCAGGCAGGCACACGGGCTGCCCTTCCATGCTCGGTGCCCAAGTTGCCTTGTTTGGGTCATCGGACGGGACTTCTTTCTCCCTTCAGCTTGACACTCCCGTCCTCGGAGATTGGTTTACAGGAGCACGGCCTCGACGAATCTACCGAAATACCAGGTGCATAAATGGCAACGGCGTGAGCGGGGTCCGGTTACCTACACTAAGGTAGGTATGGACCTTCAGAGTCACATGCTGATTCTTCATGTGGGCTCATCCCGAGCTCCGTCAATCGTCAACTTTCAAGATGTATATACCTGCCCCTATCGAGGTAAGTCGGTGACACTTGGGGTATGAAACGAAGGACGAGAGAAGCAAAAGCACACCGGGAAAGGTAGAGAGGAAGAAAAACAAAAGAAGAGAAGGACAAATATGAACCAAGTCATAGAGTGTCCTCTCTCCAAGAAGAAATGCAAATGTGTCTATCCTGACAAACCAAGAGTGCGGGCCTCGGGAAACAGTACATAGTTACATACAGTCCACAGCTTCCCGAGTCGTTTATTAGGGAGAAAGCATGTCAAGCCAGCGGGTATCTAACGGGCTCCGTGTGGCCGAATACTAGTAGAGAACCCATCGCGGTTCATCTTCGGAAACGTGAGAGAACCCGGTCTCCCGCCTTCATGCGCCCCCGCCCTATAATTCGGGTCGGCGCCGGGCGGGCCGGTTGGCCGGTGTCCAGGAGCAAAAGGATGTGCCGGCAGCCGGAGCTACTCAGGTACAAGTGGTACAGTAGACGGCAAAGGTTCATAACCTAGTCTCCGGCCACCATCCCGGGGATTTACAGTCGACGGCAGCCCGGCTTTGCTTTTAGGACTGTGTGTAAACTCGGGGTTGGGATTGGGCGGCCTGGTTCAACAAAAGCCAGCCACCTCTTAGACTACGCCTTCTCTTGAAACAGTCGATAGAGGTTAGAAAATATAGAGAAACGATCAACTACGTAACAGAAATTTGGGTCCCGATGCATGAAGTCATCCATCGTAGACCTCCCTTCGGGCTCCCTCCAATTTACGCAGCAGTTTCCGAGCTGTGTGGCGGCAGGTGGCAACTGGAAGAAGCCCAGACCGGGCAGCGCTCAGCGTTGCCAAGCCATATGGAAGTTCCGTCCTCACTGTTGTGGGCCGGCCCGAAACTCGCCCAAATCAATTTTCTGTGGTGAGCGGTAGTTTCGCGACTTCACCTCTGAAGCCTTGGTGCGCAACCAGCTGCTCTTTCTCCATCCACCGAATTCACCGCCGAAAACTATCCCCATCCGGCGGAGCAGTTTGAATTTTCTCTCCTCCCTGCACTTTCTCAACGGCTTTCCCACTGCCTCGTGTGCTCTCGCCCTTCCCCCGACCTTGAGTTGAGTTCGCGCCATTAGGTAACTGGAACCCGTTGCGTTTATCATTTGGTGCTCTTTGCAATCAGCATCAAGCTTCATTCCGGAACCGTACCACTCCCAATGGCCCATTAACGCTATTTGAAGAGCTTGTGCTGAGCTTCTTCTGCTAGGTATATCGTTCCTCTTCGACCGACCGCACGAAAAGCCCTTGCGCCTCGCCGACGCAACCCCCCCACCACCCACACACGCGCCGAATTTTGGCATCAGCTTTTGGACAGCTATCATTCTCTCCTTCGTGGGAACGTTACGCAACCATGGCGACCAACGGTAATATTAATCACCATGACCACGCTGTCGCTCCGACCCAGACATCAGAGGGCTCGGCCAGTGTCGACGGCTCGAACAGCAACCTGCCCAAGGATGAGGTCGGCTGGTATTTCGTGGAGCAGTACTACACAACCATGAGCAAGGCCCCAGAGAGGCTGCATGTGAGTCCAACGCCTCGCACACCCCGCAGTGGGACTGAATTGACCATGACGGCAGCTGTTCTATGGCAAGAAGGCACAGTTCGTTTGCGGCCGCGAGGCAGAGGTTGTGAACGTTTCGTTTGGCAGACATGTGAGTACCGACTGCTCTCTCTCTATATGAACATGGCAATGTTGACTCGTTTGGGAAACAGTCCATCCAGGAGCGCATTAAGGGCATGGATTTCCAGGACTGCAAGGTCCGCATCTCCAACGTCGACACGCAAGGCTCCGAAGAGAACATCCTCATCACTGTCATCGGCGAGATGGCGAACAAGGACGGCGAGCCTAAGAAGTTCGTGCAGACATTCGTTCTTGCCCAACAACCGTCCGGCTACTTCGTCCTCAACGACATGTTGAGATACATAAACGAGGACGTCGAGGAGGAGGATCCAGAGGCCGTGGTTGGATCCGCTGGCCCTGTTGAGATGCCTGCAGCACCCGTGGCCGAAGTCAAGAAGGAGGCCCCTGCCGCCGAGGAGGCTGCTCAACCCGAGGAGGCTCAAGTGGACTCCGGAGCTGTCGCCGAGAAGCTAGAGGAGGCGATTGTTGAGGCCCCCGCCGCTGCGGAAGCCTCTACTGCTGAGCCCGCTGCCGAGGTTCAAGAGGCAGCCGCGGTGCAGGAGACACAGCCCGAGCCCGATGTTGAGAAGACGGTCGACGAGATTGCCGAGGAGGAGGTCCAGAAGCCGGAGGAACCCAAGGACCCCGCCCCCACGCCCGCCGTTGCGCCCCCTCCGGCCCGTGTTCCAGCTGCGGCTCCCGCTCCTGCGCAGCCCGAAAAGCCCAAGGGCCCCCCCAAGCCGATGTCCTGGGCCAGCCGGGCGGCCGCAGCCGCTGGGGCCCCGCGGCCCGTCGTCCCCATCCCCGTCCCCGTCCCCAAGACGGCCACACCCCCGGCTCAGGCTCAGCCGCGCGCTCCGGCCCCAGCCGCTCCTCAGCAGGCCGCAGCCCCCGCGGCCGCCGCTCAGCCGCAGGAGGCTGCTCCTGCGTCGACTGCCGCCAAGGACCAGGGTAGCGAGTGGCAAACGGCCGAGACCAAGCGCCAGGGGCGCGCCCAGCCTGTTCCCGCTCCCCCGCTCGAGAAGGATGGTACCATGGCGTACATCAAGTTCGTCACCGATAAGGTCAAGGACGAGGACTTGAAGGCCACCCTGACTGGCTTTGGCGAGCTGGCCTACTTTGACATCAACCGCCAGAAGGTATGAATCTTGAAATCATGACATGTACAGAGAATGTATTTGACTGACCTTTTGCCTAGAACTGTGCTTTCGTCGAGTTTAAGACCCAAGCCGGATACACGGCCGCGTTCGGCGGCAACCCCCACACTGTGAACGGCGAGACCATCGTGGTGGAGCCGCGCCGCCCCAAGGCCAACGCATATGGAGGTGCCAACTACAACGCGGCTCGCGGAGGCCCCAGCGGCCGCGGCGGCCGTGGTGGGTTTGAGCCCTCGCGGGCCGGCGGTCAGAGTGGCGGTCAGAGCGGCGGCCGCGGCGGTTTCCCCGGCCAGTCCCGGGGTCGCGGTGGTGGTCCCCGTGGTGGCCGGGGAACTTCTCAGGTCGGTGCTGCCTAGTTGGCTCCCGCGCTGAGCGTCTGAGCTGCCGCGTGTCTTGCTCGCGGGACCAAGCTGGTTCTGTAGTGAGTGAGCGCCATCCGGACATTTCGTTATATTGTATCGACATCACGGCGGGGGTTTATGAGTGGTGGAAAGGCATTCATTGGTGCGGCATGGAGTAACGGGGCTATTATGAATGAGGTTAGGAAAGGAAAACCGGCCAAAAGAATCACTTATGGATGTTTCCTTTTTTGATGCAGAGAGCATTGTGCTTTCCACCAATCGGGGATGTGCTTTGTGTGTTGTTGCGTTGCGGGATCAGAACCAATTCTTGTGCCTGCTTTACTTGCGTTGCCGCCCTCACCCTGTCCGAGGCACGGGCGAGAGGGGTATTGGGGTTTGGGGGAGCGCCTGTATGAACAAAAGGAACGGGGACGATATGATAGAAGTTTGGCAGGCTGGCCGTGGAGTCAAAGCAATTCTGCGAGTTACGGTCTCCCCCTTGCCTGTATGGTACAGTACAGGCAGAGAGGTGGTGTTGATAGGAAGGTGGGCAGGCGAACATCGCTCACTGGGGGTAGCTGCATGAGTATGAAACACAATTGACATTTCTCAAGTTTCACACTGCTTGCTGGGAGACATGTTTAGAGACTCGTCGAATTCTCCTTCTGTTCTTCTGGGGACTTCCTGGGCCGAGTCCTCAGCATCTCGGAAGACAGGAGATGTTTCACACAGTCTTCAATCCATGGAGGCCTCTTGACGATCGACTGCTCTTTACCTGGCGAGATCGACTACGAGTTTCCTGGCAAGATCACCCAACTAATGTAGTCGACCCTCTTTTATTACCTTTGCTGCTTTGGTGGGAAACACACAAGCTCTTTGCTATTGACCTGAAACTAATCCCGCGCTAAAAATCGACACTCGGCTCCACCCCCCTGCTTGTTGTCGAGACTACTGTATGTAGAATAGGCGCGGCTGGTGACGTTGGGGCCGGTTCCCGCCGAGGATGCCCATGCTCTGGGCGCGACCGGTGAAGTGTGATGGCAATCACGTCAGTTGTTGATCGTCAGGGTGATCGTCCGCCAGCTCCCGGGGATCGGCTCGGCGAACTCGAGTGCCGGACAGCTCATTGTCAACGGCTTCACCAGCTCCAGGCCATGTAGTTACCTCCTGACCCAGAGAACCTGGAGATAAGTCGCATTCTTTCTCTCATTCGGAAGTCTGCCCCGTGCCTGGGTCCGATCGCGCTTGTGTGCAACTTTGCAACTCTGCCCCTTCGCTGGCTCCGGAGCGTTGCTGGAGGGGGTCAAACCTGGGGTGGCTCCAGCAGCCTCCTCCATGGGGTTGACTGGGGAGTCTGATCAGGATTTGTTGGTTTTACCCCCGCGTCCTCTCAGGCTTGTTTGGGAATGGTTGATGATGAAGCATGTCGAAACCGCGGACCTGGTTCAAACTCCATATTCAGGGGGGGAGTAAGCTCGAGGATGCTCGGGACACAACTTGTCCCGTCACCGAGCACTGGGTCCGCTCTCCGTCGTTGGGCTCCCATGATTTCTCTGAGGATGACAACTGTGTCAAACACCCAAGCCAACGAACCAAACAACAAACATTCACAGAACAGACAAATGACCAACAAGTGACGGTGGCTGAAAACCTCTCCACTTGTGCCGGAACTGTACCCCGAGATATTCATTTCAATGAATGGAAATTATAGAAAATCATGCGAGCCAGCCTGCCAGCCACGGGCCAGCGCAGGCTGCGCAGCAGCTTTCTTCGCCTTCCTTGTCTGGTGACGATCAACTCCGGCCAGCCAATTATGGAAAAACAAGGCTTGAGCAAGGGTATTCCGTCGACGCAAAACGATGCGCGTCCTTGCCCTTGCCGAAGATCACGTCGGGCCTGGGCGAGGGGTGCTCCCACCTTCCCGAAAGGTTTACCGCACTTTAACGGAAATCGATGGTTTGGACCCACCCGGGGCCCACCAAAACGGTTCAGATCTCTCAGAGTCTCGAAGGGGAGATGACGGCGCGGATGCCGAGAACGGAAGATGAAGAGAAAAGGACCGGTTTGTGACTCTCTGTTTGCGACAATGCGGAGCTCCGTCCAGCCGTTCAAGAAAATGCCCAGACAGGAGAACCTGATTGAGCGATTTGACCCGGGGAGAGCTGATCAAGATGCGCTCCTACCTGCCAAGTTCAGCTGCCGCATGGCCCGCATCGAGTTTGGGGAAAATGGACCCTGCCGCCGTGTGGCAAGGAGCGACGAATGGTGCTCGCGAGCTGCCTTCTAGAACGGACATGGGAGGACAGCCGCCATGTCAGCCGGCGGCACGGATTCTCTCAGCTCGACAATGGCGAGGAGGCCGGTGCTAGAGGGTCGGCGCAGAGAGAGAGGTTGGATGGGAAAAGGCAAAGGGTGGCGGGAATCTGGGCTCAAGTATTTTCAATTTTCGATTTGTGACCAAAAAAACGCACCTTCTTCTTGAGCATCCATGGATCTCGAACTGATGACTTCCAAGTCTTCGGCCCCGACTTTGGTGAACCCCGGCCCCCGACTCCATGCGGACCCTCAACCACCTACCCGGAACAGCCTAGCCCAGGCTTGCGCGAGACAACGCCCACGGCCGCTGATTGGCCGCCGCAGACCTACCTAGTTCGTCTGCGCCCATCGGCCGACACGGCGGGGCCGGGTTGAGACGGACGGGCGAGTCTCCATCTCCATGTCCTCCCCCAGCATGTCAATGTCAGGATATCCCAGGGCGCGGGTAGCGACAGTCCAGAAGACGTCGTTTGTCGTTTTGGGAAGAATTAAACGAGAGTCGAGACGGCGATGATGGCAGTGGGGTCCAGATGGGCATCGCACCACATGGTTATTCCGTACTATATCTTTACAGAATACTTCGTTCCGGGAAGCGACAGCCGAGAAGTTGCTATTCTCAGCGTTGCAGAGAGACGCACAGCCAAATGAAATTTGATGGAAAGCAATTGCTGGCAGCACCAACGGCTCCTGGAGACCCAGTCGGGTAAAATAGAGATTTGAGGAAGCTGCCACACCTTCCAGAGAGAGGAGGGAAGGCACACAAACAACTTGCGTGTAATTCAGTAGGTGATCCAGATCGACGACCGCCATGGTCTGTCGCAGCCGGCAAGCTCCTAACTACCTACCTACCTACATAGCACATGCATTGCACATTCCCTCGTGCACAGCAGTTTGCACTCACCGATGGTGGCAACACGCCCGCCTGCCCTAAAAGTGCTGATGAGGCGGGAGATCGATATTGATGAAAAGCCCCCCCAAGCCCAGCCTGAACCACCTAGGGCACTTGGCACGGGCTCCAGGGATCTGGGTGCCTTAACGTTAAGACCCAGCGAGCGAGTGTGCTGACGGGCCGGGGGTGGCTTGCAGCCCCTCAACTGTCGCCAAGGGCCCATGGCTGGCCCTCCCGGTTGAGATAATTGGCACAACTTCCGCTTCCTGTCACTTCGTCCGTTCTCCATCGTCGCCTTCCTCCACCCAACCCTGCCGGTTTTGGTAGTTCGCAGTTCGCAGTTCCAGTTCGCAGTTCGCACCTTGCGGGCCACGTCAAGCTGTGTCCATGCCCATTCCATTCCCATTTTCCATTCCCATTCCCTTTCCGCCTTTCCGCCTTCCGCTCTGTTCATACTCCGTCCGTACCTAGCGTCAGTTCCGGTCGCGTTCCGCTCGTTACCTTTTTCGTCTGCACCGCCCGCCTTGCTCGACTTGCGACGTCCAAGTTACTTTCTGACCTGCCGCATTGTTGGCGCCTTTTCCCCCTGGACAACCTGCAGCAGGCCTTCCTTGCACCTCTCCTTGGTATTTTTGCATGACAGCCTCAGGGGCCTTGGCGATCACTTCATCAACTCAACCTTGAATACCTGGTATTCCCGGACGACTTTTCCAAGCCGGACTTTGTGTGTGCATGAGCGAGAGGAAGCCCCTGTGGAAGAAGGGATCACACCACCGAAGCGAACCGCGCCCAGGACACCGTGCCGCCGAAAACAAGCGCCTCCGCATCGCTCTCGGAGGACTCCACTCGCCGGTACACCCAGGACCGGGCATGTCATGCCTGAGAGGAACGGACCGGCAAAGGAGTGAGTCAACGCTCACAACACCAACAACACCATCACCATCACCAACACCAACACACCGAAAGGGGGAGGGGGAGGGGGAGGGGGAGACGGAGACAGAACCGGCCTGGTCTCTATTTCCAACGAAACCGCCGCCGCCGCCGTAGCGTGCAGCAGCACCCCCAACCCGCCATCACGACAAGGCATCCGTCCCATGGCGCGAAGGCCCAGCGATGCCTTCTCCCAGTACAGTGCCGGCAGCGAGGCGCCGTCGGGGCGCCCGCGCCGCATGTCGATGGAGGAGGACATGTTCTACCGGGAGCTCATGACGTCGCGGCCCGCCAAGCCGCCGAGCTACGAGTCGGCCATGAAGGCCGCCGTCGCCGCCCAGAGGAGGGCCCAGGCCGCCGCCGCCGGACACGGCACCTTCCGAGGCATACCCGAGGACGTGCTACCGCAGTACTCGTGCGACATCCACATGGAGGGTGTGTTTATGCGCAAGATGGAGATCGAGGAGACGACGAAGCGGGCCGAGTACCGCGACTGGAGGATGGTCTACGTCGAGCTGCGCGGCACCGCACTCAACGTTTATTCAGTCAAGAAGGAGCGGGGGTGGTGGTCGTCGACGAAACACGAGGGGCCCGATATCTCGCCCGACAACCCGCCGTGGGTGAAGCGGTCGACGCTGGAGAAGAGCTACAGTCTGCTGCATGCCGACGCGGGGATTGCCGCTGATTACAGAAAGTGAGTGTTTCACCGGAATAGGGGTTATTTTCATGAATACTAACTAACCAAACCTAGACGGCGATACGTCGTCCGCATGCGGGTAGAAACAGACCAGTTTCTATTATCGTGCGTCGAACTCGGCACGTTTGTCGCATGGATGGACGGCATCTACGCCGCCATCAACGTGTCACCACCCATCGACGAGCGCGACTTTCCGAGGGACTTTAGCGTACCACGGATCCAGAGGATACGATGGCTCCGGGGCCAACGGCCGCAGCCCCAAGACAGCATCGGCTTCCCCCGGCTGACCGAACAGCAAAGGCAAGACGCGAGTGACGACGACGACGACGACGAGGCGGGGGGCGAAGGCGAGGGCGGCGAACCACCGGATGCCGACTACGGGGGAGACGACGACATGGAAGGGGCCCCCGGCTACGGGCCGCGCACCGACCATCCGATTGTCGGGAGACTGTCGACGACGTCGTATCCGAACGAGAGCATCGACCCGGACACGGGCAAGTGGGTGCCGCAGCACCCCTGGACCACGACGCACGACCAGCTGTACGCCCGGCTGTGCTACAGCGTGCTGCTGTTCAAGAGCCCGCGCAAGAGCAACTACGTCATCGCCCGGGGCATGCGGTGGTATGTCGACTGGGGCACGGGCCGCATGATCCGCGTGCTGCCGCCGGCCTACGGCGAGGTGGATGTCATGGGGCCGTGGCAGGTCATCATGCCGGAAAATCGGCGGATCTAGTGGCGCCGTCGGTGGGTCGGGTGGGGGGGTTTTTACGGGGGCAGCAGTTGCCCATCTTTCTTGCGCTACGAGCAACTCCCTTATACCTTTTTCTTTTGTTTTCTTTTTCCCTTTTGTCACATCAATGGCGTGGAGTTCTTGGGTACCGGCGGAGCATCTGGGCGATATATCTGGCTAGCTTTTCTTTGCATACCACTTTAGCATGGCATTTGGAAGTCGACGGCGGCAGGCGGACCGGTGGGACGGGTCAAAGCATCATATACCACTTTTTTTGGGACGTAAAACGGATTCCCACGGACTGGCTGGCGGGGGTGGGTTCCTGTTGTGCTGGAGATACCAGTAAATACTTGTTGATACGGAGGAATAGGGTGTGGTTGATTGATACCAACTTGATTTATTTTGCCTTGACCCTGATATGCGTGGCATTACGAATATAACCCTCCGTCAAACGCTTAGCTAAATCCAACAAAATCCATACCGAACGCCGATCCTATGCTGTCTTGTTCCAGTCACCACGCAACCATGGGGCGTTATTGCCCGTGTCAACCAACCATACCTCCCTTCCCTCACTTCCTTTCCCGTCCCATCCTCATGCCGCCCTTTGGCCGCCCATTCCCCGTATCAACCAACCTCCTTTCTCCACATCTCCGCGTCGAGCTATTCGCCCTGACATCCTCACGACGCCCGAGCCGCCGCCCCACTAACAACAGCGCCCCGAACATCCCCCTCGGCCGCCCTCGTCTCGGCCGCCAGCTCGTCCACCACGTCGCCCAGCAGGGCGTTGGCGCCGTCCACGTCGCGCAGCACCTTCTCGACGCCGGCCAGCAGCGCCTCCATCTCGGCGCGCTGCGCCTGGATCTCGTCCCAGAGGCGCGCGTTGGAGGCTTGCGTGTTTTGCAGCTTGGCGTTGAGCTGGGATTGGTGTGCGGTGAGGTGGGGGTGGAGGTGGGCGTGGAGGATGGTGGTTGCTGGGAGGGTGTGGGGGCTGGGAGGGGGGGCGGGTTAGTTGGGGGGTGTATAGGGGGGGTGGTAGAGGGGAGTGTTAGAGGGGGGGTGTTAGAGGGGGAGTGGTAGGGAGGGTGTTAAAGCGGGGGGTAGGGGAAGGAGGGTGTTGGGGGGAAAGGACAAAAAACATACGCTATCGGCGGCTCGCCCGCCCTCCCGGCCTCGGCCCTCCGCCTCGCGGCATCGCCAACCAGCCCCTCCAGCTCGTTCAGCCGTGCCACAACCTGCCTGTTGGCCATGATGGTCTCGAATTCTTCCTGTAGGTTGTCAGCGAGTTGCCCGTGGGTGCCAGTAAAAACACACCCGAGTTGGCAGGTAAACACTCGTAAACACCCTCCGTCGTAAACACCCCGTAAACACTCCAGAAACCCCCTTCCCAACCAAACCTCCTCCTCTCCTGTAATTTATAACCCCTTTTTCACCACCAGAAATTCTCACACCCACCCTCACCCCCCCTCACACACCCCCCACCCCCAACCAAAAAGAGTGATCGAAAAAAAAAACATACCCCCCACAACACCCCCAACCGCTCCACCATCCGCCGCTGCACAAACTCCAACGTCCCCGGCGCCCGCCCCGCCACGGTCGGAAAACACGCCTCAAAGTTCTCCTTGCTGATCTTGTCCAGCGTGTGTTTGGCCGTCGACGCGAAGAGGGTCTGCAGGCGGGCGGCGCGCGGGCCGGGGGTTGGTGGTGGTGGTGGTTTTTCTTCTTGTGGTTCTTCTTCTTGTGGTTCTTCGTCTGCTTGCTCGCGCGGTTCTTCTTCTTCTGCTGCTGCTGCTGCTGTTTCGGTGGTGGTGCTCGTGGGCGGTGGTGGTGGTTGTTGTTGTTGTTGGTCTTGGTGGTGGTCGGGCATTTCGGTGTCGGCGTCGGGGTGTTGCGATTGCTGCTGCGCGGCCTCGCGAGGGGGGTCTTCTTGTTCGGATGACATTGTGAAGGTTGAGGCGGGTAGTCAGTGGGTGGTGTTGTGTTGTTGGTTCAAGTTGAAATGTCAACTGAAATTGGAATCAAGGATATTCAATAGCCCGCCGCAAGAGAGCTCAGTAATTGAAAGACTTGGCTGTCGCGTCGCGCTCCTGAACTGCAGCGCGTACTTGGCGGCGGGGTGCAGCGACAGGGGATTAAACGCGGGGCATCAGACCTCGCACTGCTGCTTGCTGCGCCGAGCCTGCAGGGCGCACGGCCTCTATATCCCAAGACATTCCAGACAGAGAGATGGGTATCAAGGAATATCATTGCAATCTCGACATATGAATAGTATAGTTTATATCCGACCCTCATCATCACAATCTCAACATTGACCAGAGTTCATACGCACCTTCCATCATCACATCATAGCCGACCGCCCCCTGCAAGTCCCGCAAAACGTACAAAGTAATCCACCGCCCTCATTACCTCTCATCCCATCATCATCCCATACAGTGAGTGTGCTTCCGTCTTTCCACAAATGTCATGCGAACAAAACGTGTCTCCCTCCAAAAAGAGGTCCAGCAATTACGTGTAATCCACCGACGCAGGCTGCCGACTCCCATCCCGCCGTTCCAACCTCCTCCTCCGCCTCCGATCCGCCGCCGCGGCATCATTCAACGGCCCGCTCGTAAACGTAGCGTGGCTCCCGCCCGGGCTCATCAACCCGGCAGCGCTATCCAAGGTCGACACGGTCGCGCCCGCAGCGGGCACCGTGCCCGACGACCCCGCCAGTCCGCCACCGCTGGAATAATAAGCCGAGTCCTTGCCGCCCGCGCGTCTCGCAAACGCGGGGTTGGGAGGCGACAGCGGCGCGAGAGTTTCGTTCTCGGTCAGTTCTGAAGGGGCCGCGGCCGCAGCAGCTTCGGCGCGCCTCTCGGCGGCTGTCTCGGCACGGCGTTGGCTGGACTCGGCGCGACGTTGGCTGGGCGACGCGCGCCGTTGGCTAGACCGGTCACGGCGGTAGCGCCTGCTGGTGGCGGTCTCGTTTCCGGAGTGGCTGCTGAGCGAATCGCCGCGATTGCGGCGCTGTTTGCGCCGGGCTTCCTCATCTGGGACCCTGCGGAAGGTGACGTTGCCGTCCGAGTCGTCGTGCACGCGCATGCGCACGCTGACGCCGCCTTGTGACGCCTGGTCGCGAGAGTGCTCGCGTCGCCGCCGGCGCCCTTCGTCCTCGGCTAAGGCTAGCGCGCTGGCTGATGCCGCTGCTGCCGCGGCGGCTGGGTCACCGCCTCGTCCGCGGCGTTGGCTAATCGGTGAGTTGTAAGCTTCGCTGGCATCCGAAGGGTGGTGGAAAATGCCGTGGGGATCGGATGGCATTGGGGGCATCAAGGCGGGGTCAGCCACATCGTATGGGGCGTTCTGTCCCGCCGCGGCGCCCATCGGCGGAATAGGCATTGGCATGGGAATTGGGGGCGGGCCTCCAGCGTACGCCCCTGGCACAGGAGGTGCGCCAGGTCCCGGCGCTGGAGCTGGTGGGGGTGGGCGGATACCGGGCGGTGCAGGATCATACGGCGTATTGCCGCGCGGTTCGATCGAAGACTCTTCGGAAAACACCGACGTCTCGGTCATGGTGATGCCCGATGGTGGAGGGCGTGGGCGGTGCGAGACCCGTCTTGACTCCCGCCTCGACGGGCTGGGATAGCCATCGGCCGTATATCTCGAGTTTCGGCGGCCCGCCCGTCTGTCTTCTTCCTCCTCCCTCCGCCTATCTTCTTCATCTCTCAGCCGTTCCTCTTCTCTCTTGTCTCGCTTGTCCTTGCCCATCTTGGCCAGGAATCCCAGTCCCATCCCGGCAAGGAGCCCCTTTCCAACGCCGCCGCTCTTTCTCTGTTCGGGAGATCTCCTCGAGGGACTGACGTAAGACGAATAGTCCGAGCCGTCAAGAGTGCTGTCAAATCTCGACGTAGCGGCATGCGAGCGGCGCGGAGTCACCGGTCGGGGCGGCCTGTTGCCGGCAGGGGGCGGGCGAGGAGCTGGAAGTATGCTTGACTGTGCATCGCGGCGGCTCGGACGTCTCCCGAGATCCTCGGTGTACTCGGTAAACTCGCTCTCGGTGAACTCGCTCCTCGGCGGCGGATGCCTGCGCGCGCGGCTTGGCGTGTCTGTGGCAACTGCCGAGTACTCATCCTCGTGGCGCTTGTCGCCTCGGTTCATCATCTTGGACACCAGGGCACCAGCTCCCAGCCCTGCGCCGGCCGCAAAAATCCTATTCATGAAGCCGCCGCCGCCGCTCGCGCCGCTCACCCGCTGCCGGTCTGGTTGCTTCTCGTCGTAGTAGCTGTCCGATGCTCGCCGCGAAGAGATGACAGTGGGTTCGCGCGCGCGGTGCGACCGGTCGACGGGACTCGGGCTACGGCTCAAGCCCCTTTCCGCGTCCTTGTTCTTCTTGCGCCCACGGAACAAGGCCAGTGCACCGGCACCGGCGGCAAGCGGACCAAGCCACTTCATCGCGCCTCCAGATTTGGCCGTCACTCGGCTGCTCTCATCGCCGGCACCTGCATGACTGTGGCCGCGGCCCCTATCGTGTTCCCGGCGTCCATAGTCGCGGTAGTCCAGGATGAAGTAGAGGACCAGCAAAAAGGCCATCCACACAGCAAAGAGGATGAAAAGGGGCTTGGGCGAACCGTACAGCGTGAGACCGAGCGGAACTTGCACAATCCCCAGCACTGTGATAACGCGGCCGGACCAGCGGTGGATATGCATCCTAAACGAGCGGCGACCAGCGAGCTTCCTGACCAGGCGGCCGCCCACAGCCTGGAGTAGGATGAGCACATAGATGGCGACGCCAATGCCATGGTGCGGATTCGTCAAGTTGCGCGGTGGGCCGACGGCAAAGAAGCCGAGAACGAAGACGACGGTGGTGAGGCCGACGGCGAGAATTTGTAGGTAGGCATGGTAGCGGACTGCGCTGCCTGGTTGGCGGGTGTAGAACCTTGCGAGTAATACGGCGATGGGAATGACGAAGAGGAATGTGATTGCGGCAATGACCCCGTGGCCGAGGATCAGCTTGTGGTAGTCTGGCACTGTTGAAAAGCGGTTGCCCATGCCTGCCGGAGGGTGAAAACGGGACGGTTAGCACTGTGTTTGTCTCGGGCAGGGTCGGGCGGTATCCATACCGTTGTACCGCATTGTCTCAAAATTCAAGCCCACGAGGTTCGGCAGAAGAAAGGTGTTCTTGGTAAAGTCCCATGTCCCGTCGCCTACCGTCAGGGTGTCGGACGAGTACGAACTCGACCCCGGCGGGGAGAGGCTGTCGGCCGACATGGCGGCGATGTGCGGCCGTGTTGGAGCCCAGAGCGGGCGGGAAAGTAGGGTGAAGCAAAGCAATCAGCAGTCCGGGTGCTGTGCTGAGCTGGGTGTGGAAGGGTGGTTGGTGGTGTCGTGGGTGACGTTGCTGGAATGTTGAGATCCGGCTGGGGCGTCAAAGCAGCAGCCCGGCAATCTGGCGGTGGGAAGTGGAAGAATGGCGGGGCAGCAGGCCCGTCTTATTGGCAACAACGAGCGCTGCGGTGTCTTGCTCATAGACAATTTTCGTGAGCGAGTCGTTGCCGGCTGGTCTTAGAGAGAGAAAGCCGCAACGGAGAAGAAAAACATGGTCATTTTTGCCCACGGCGGAGCAACCTTCGGTACATACAATATCTCCAAAAAGTCGAAAAGCATGGCGCTGACGACGTCCGCTAGGTGTGCTGGCCCTGTCACTCCCGAGTTCCGACCGGTGCCAAGGCCAACAGCTGGTTGCCGGGGAACCAAGAGGGCAAGCTCGGACCCCCGGAGACCCTCGTCTGAACCTGGAAGTTTGTGCGGGTCCTGCCCGATTATCTGGGGCAGTCGCCTGTCAGCCAATGAGCTGTCCAAACGAGATAAACGAAATACAGGGGTCCCTCACAAGCCACAGCCCTGCCCGAGCCCTGCCACGAGCCAATGCCTTCAAGGATCCCACCACCCCACAAGGCCATGCCCGTTGCAACTTGCGTGTGAGCCTCGCCGGCGATGATGCGAGTCTTGCCAATGAGAGCTGCTTTTGGAACCATGATCGCCCCAGCTGAAAAGAACCCTTGAACAATGCCACCTCTTGGACGGCAGGGTAAGAATGTCAATGATCTGACCGGTGAGACTCGTGGGTGATAAAACGACAAGCCTCGCTCATCTCTGACCTCTTGCCATTCATTCACCTTCCCCCATCACTCAATTGATAGCTGATATCGCCATCACAATGTCATCAACAACTTCCTCCCCGACCTCCCCATCCCCATCCGCTCCCCTTCGCACCTACGCCACTGTCTCGCTCCACAAATCCGACACCATCCGCCTCCTCAACTTCCCTCCAGACACAACCTCGGCCCTCGAGCCCGTCATCCTCGCCTGCTGGCCGCCGGGTCTTGATTCCCAGAGTAAATTCCACCAGTCCTACGAGTACAAGCTCAAGGGCACCCCGTTCGGCTACTACCGCAGCCAGCAACACGTCGGCGGCATCCGCCTGCTGCGCAGCGTCCTGGTCTTTCTGTACGAGCGCAACTGGGAGCTCGTCACCTCGGCGCTGTGCGGCCGCCGCTACACGGCCAAGGACACGCTCATCTTCCGGCAGGCCAGGGCAGCAGAGTCGCCGCTGCCGCCGGTGGAATGGCTCGTCCTGGCGCCCATGAGCACCGACAAGCTGAGGGTGGTGTACGACGCAGACGGGGTGCGGCTGTCTGGCGGCGACGCGGAGCGCAATCACGATCACTTGGGCGTGCTGATTACCGCCATCAAAAAGACGCTGGAGGGGCTGGATTACTTTGACAAGGGGGAGTGGAGCCACGACTCGTTCGAGTTTGAGCTAAAGGGCAGGCCGTGGAGGTCGAGGGGCGAGGCGAGTGTCAAGATGAGGATTCTGCTGATGCAGTTGCTGGATACGATAGAAGGGTATGGGTGGAGGCTTTACACCACGGTTTTGCAGCGCACGAGCACCGATGAGGACAGGATTTTGGATACGTGGTATTTTGTGCGGGAGAGGGGGGACGTGACGAAGGTTGATGTAGATGTAGCTGTGAAGGGCCTGGAGTCGTGATTTGGTGGATCTTGCATGAGCTATTCGTTTGCGATGGGGTTGCATAAACCAGTTCCAGCTGGCCAGCCTCAACTTGGAAGCGTTCGCCACATGGAAGTCATTGCCTGAGTTGATCTGTTGGTGCCAACTCCTGCCGCTGGCAAGTACTACACCGTGGCCCTCCAAAGTTTTAGGGAGGTTGTTTCTGTCGGGGACGACAGGAACTAGGTGGAAGTTCACTGCAGCAGCGGCAACTCGGGAGGTAGACTCCAATGGAAACAGTGACCACCTCAGCCGGGAGCTCAGGTTCGGAGACACTCCCGTCCGATGCTAGAGTTCGTGAAAGGGCCGGGTGTTATTCGCTCGGCCACTAGATAAAAAGCAACGACGATTCGACACAGCCATTCAACAATTATTCCATCCACCCAGACAGTTAGGTTTTGAATTCAGCATACTTTGACTTCCAACGTGAGGCGTGGATGTCTCCGGCGCCATCTTAGCAGAAAGTCCACACCCCGCGCCTTCCCGGCAACTTGACAGCCATCGAGGGGACTCCGACACTTCCAGGTTGCCCAGGTGGTGCTTCCCGTAACAGGGACGGCGAGCCTCTAACTCCGCGTGGTTCTTGCCCAGTTGCGCCCAGGCCGGGCCCGGGACGCCTCCAGGATCCTCAAGTCTTGCTGTTCCTTCCCATTCCCACTCTTTACCGGCTGCCACTTTCTGGTCTGAGCCCGCCCCTTCCATATCCCAGAAGACTATGGAAGGAGGTCGTGGCCAGATGGAGTGGGCATTTAAGACCCAGAATCTTTGCTCCCGTCCTCGAACTTCTTCCTCTCCCACTCCCAAACAGTCAGTCATCCACGCCAGAACAACCCCATTTCTTTTTGGCTGCCAGATCATCTCATCCATCATCTTCTTTTGCCTTGCTTCCCAATTTGCTTTTTCGAATCATCGACTTTTCCATCATCACGCCATTCACCAACACCATGAAGTCGGTGCTCTCGGCCGGCCTTGTCGCCGCTCTCCTCTGTCCCACGTCCATCCTCGCAGGATCTTCATGCCCAAAGACCGCGTACGGATCGAATCGCGTTACCTGCCACGTCGAGATTGACCAGACCCACGTTCGGGAACGGGGCCACGATCATGGCCATGACGGCAAGAACAAGAACAAGAACAAGAACACGCACAAGAACGAAATCGAGGTTTCCCGCACCGTCAACTATTACACATGGTCATTCATCTGGAACTACATCATCACGGACGACTGCCCCAAGACTGTGGCACACCTGACGTCGCTTCTGCCTGCGCTCGGCAACACACATCACGCAGTCCAATGCAACGTCGAGCTCAGATGGAGTCCTGACAAGTCTGCGCCCAGGAACCTGTCATGGACCTACGCCGGCCACGGTCAAATCGACAAGAAGTCCTTGCCCGCCAAGATGGACTGGCCCTTGTGCGCGAGCTTCGAGCGTCCCGATCAGTTCCTCAAGACGCGGGAGCTGGGCGTGAAATACAACTCGGCCAACATCGGTGACATGACCAGGCTTGATGTGAGTTCAACCCCCCTTCTACATGTTTCCACCTCGGAATTTGCTGACAGGGCACTCTTAGATCCACAGTGGCCATGGCAACGAGTTTTCCCATTCCTGGGGCCGCAGGGTGAGCAAGCACGATGGCCAAGGGCACGACGAACACCAGGATCATGACGAGCACCACGACAATCATGACAAGAAGGACAAGGGTCGCGAGAAGGGCAAGGACAACAAGAAGGACAAGGACAACAAGAAGGACAAGGACAACAAGAAGGACAAGGACAACAAGAAGGACAAGGACAACAAGAAGGACAAGGACAACAAGAAGGGCAAGGACGGCAAGAAGGGCAAGGACAACAAGAAGGGCAAGGACGGCAAGAAGGGCAAGGACAACAAGAAGGACAAGGACGGCCACAACGACCACATCCAGTTCGGCGGGCGTTACAACACCAAGAATCTGTATTCTTGCTGGGTCTTTGAGAAGTACCACCACGTTTCCCGTCAGGTCATCTCGGACAATGACAAGCACGGGCATGGCGATGAACACCACAATGACTCACATGGCAACAACACCCTTCCGTTTATTCCCTTCCATCCCCCCTCGTGGTCGACCTGCGAGCCGCATATTCCTGTGCCAATTCCGGGATGCCACGACAACGAGGACTGCCATGGTCAAGACTGCAGCCGCAAGCATGAGGTCTCTCACAACTGCGATGGTGAGTCTTGCGGTGGAAGAAATGAGGTTTTCAACAACTGCGATGTTGAGTCCTGCCGCGACGACAACTCGGACGATGAATCAGACGACGACTGCAAGAATGACTGCGGTGACAACGACTCAGACCATGGCTCGGACGATGGCTCGGACGACGGCTCGGACGACGACTGCGGACATGACTGCAGTGACAATGACGGCTCGGATGATGGGTCGGACGACGACTGCGAGCATGGCTGCAGCGGCAATGATGGATCGGGTGATGATGGTTGCGATTGTTAGATGAGCAGCATGTACACAAAGTGGTTGATGCTTGGATTATCGTTATCGAGGGCGGACATTGATGGTCGAGGTATAGGATTATGGAACTAGACACTGTTTTCTCTGTGCTCCAGTGCTTCGCTTCGGACGGTGACTGTTGATTGATGATGATGCCACCAAACCCATGGTCCGTTCCAAAACTTGTTTGATGCCTGTGTCCGGTTTTCTCCAGCGTTGCGATATGGTTGCACCGCATCGGTCAGAGCAGTTGGGCTTAGTCCAGTCGCATCTCAGGGGCCAGGGGCTGACAGACAGGAAGGGGGTGTCGTGATGGTCTGCTGGGGGGGAGTGTGGGGGGACCACCTATTTCTTCCCCTATCGAAGCAGAACAACACAAAGACTGAGACCAATTGATGATAACAGAAAGCGGAAGTAAGGGAACTTCCGGGATGCTCGGCAGCCATAGTTGTTGTGCCAAGGAAGACTGGATACAATTCTCCCCGTGGGGTGATCCTATAAACCAGAATGATTCATTGTGAATCCATCGCGCATCACAAAATCAGACATTGGTACTCGAGTTGGTGGGAAGCGAACAGGAATATTACGGATACGGGCTGCAACTCGCACTGGCAAATGCATTTGCCGATGACATGAATCATCGTTACTCAGAATGATATCTCAAGTCTGGTCAGGGGTTGTTGAGACCACGTCGTGGGGGGTGGGGGGGGTGGGTACTGGAGAATTTGAAAGTTAAAAGTCAATCGAAAGCCAGAAAACCGAGGAGTAGAATATAAGAATGCTGCAAATTCCCCGTTGGCTCAGTCAGGTTTCTCAATCTCAATGATCCAATTCAGCTCCAAGTCTTCAGCGCTCGCCAACCCTCACCCTTGTACTAGGTTTTCATATCCTCCTCTAGCCCATACAGAGTGATGCTATCAAAAGGATGATTTATCACCAGGAGGACAACAACATCTAAGTTGATAGTAATAGAGTGAGTTTCAATCCCCCTTTTAGCAAAAGAAAATTACCGAGTTTGCGTGTGATGCACAAAAAACACGTTCCCTTGTCCTACTCGGTCGGGCTCCATAAACGCCAAACCTACGAGTCTTCGACTCTTCGGTTGGGATGCCAAGTCCCCCAGGTCCCTCAACTCCCCCAGAATTTCTGGGACTTGGCTTACCATACAATTTGCTAGTAAATCAAAGTCTCCATGTTTTTCTAGAAAAGTGGGTACTTGCAGAAAATTGGGAAGACTTCGATTTTTGTGCGTTTTGCTAGTAAAGCCAAGTCCCAAAATTTCTGGGGGACTTGGCATCCCAACCGAAGAGTCGAAGACTCGTAGGTTTGGCGTTTATGGAGCCCGACCGAGTACGTCTTGTACAATGCGGAAAGAGACTTAAACCCAGTACATGTCATGAGCCGACATCGTCTGAAGCAACAAAACCTACCGAGTTGTTGTCTTTATCAAACGCACATGCTGAGCCGCTTTACTGACGCCCATTCATCCACCGCAGGTACATATACCCCTATAATAAGGATACTCCGCCATCTATGCCATCCACCTGCGCAGTTATCACTATCTTGGAAAGGGCAAATAGTAGGTAAGGTGGGTGCGGGAATCAAAGTGGAACGGCTATATAAATCAGGAGCACTAGTTAGTGCACAGTACCGAAGATGACGAGAGTGAGAAGGGAGGACGACGATATCATGGAAATGGGTGTATCATTGTGAATACGTAGGTAGGTATTGGTAAGTCAATCATAGTGTTGAGGACAGCCGAAGCCTGCATTGCAGCCTGCGATGTCCATTAATATCACAGGCATGCCTTGGCATTGGTGTTGGTCCCTCAGTAACCCTTATTTCGCGCCGAGGCTCAGATGGAGGAGATGTGGGCGGAACATGCCCGGACCTCTCAGGGGCCTGCCCTACAGTAGTCTGGCATGCTACATGTGAAGTTGTGTTGATCGCTCCTTCAAGAAACGTTGTGTGTGCTAGGGTGACTTCGCGGCCATGGATGCCGTCCCACCAGCATCAACTTTCGGATCAGGAGCCGAGGGTCGGACAGCATGGTCTTCTTCCATTGGCCCCAGAGTGTCTCGACATGTGTGTATGATCGTGATGTTGCAGTAGTTGAATATCGGCACTTTGATCTTGGTCGTCACCGGGCCGAAAGAAGTAAGGGGGTTGTGAATCGAACCACAAGAATGGATGCCGTCATACCTATGATACTCGGACAGCGTGTGACTTGAATTCTTCAGTTTGTCGTGCCGGTGAAACCGGCGCCTGGTGAGACGTCATTAAGCTTGTTGATCATTGCACCGATGATTGATGCCGAAGCCGTGCTACCAAGCGCCACGGATTTCACTGAAAAGCGCACCGGAAAGACTCTTGGATTTCTTTTTATGGTCATATCCAGTGTTTCATACCACAAGACAACTGCTATCTCTGAGGTCAGTCTATCAAAGTTCAGAACGGCCTAGACGCAGACGGAGCCCCCGCATCCCGCTCAGCAATAAGAGGACCGGCGGGTGGAACAAGGCAACGACTCGAGCCTGGCCGCCGTGGTGGCTGCATTTCCGGCTGCAGTCGGTGAGAGAGTTGAGGGAAACCCAGCCTGTTTAAGCCGCGTAACTTGCCTCGGTGGCGTTCCAGGGGGCCGTCCAACGGAGTCAGGCTTTTATGCAACGGGGGATTGGGCTTTATCAGGATTCCGTGTGCAGCCATTGCAAACAACCCGAGCCTCATAGGCGAGGCCGCCTGCTTTACCAACCGTGCCGCGCTGCCACTGCGTCCTCAAATCTGCCTTCCTTCGGCGTTTTGGCCTCAGCCCGACCTGGCACTCACACGACGACCCACATCTCTCTGGTGCCCAGAACAGAGACACGGCAGCCGGGCACTGGGCAACCGGCAACCGGGATGTCGATGTCGTCGTTTGCAAAAGGAGCTAGCTACACTGCAGCCGGCATGCAGCGCTTGCATACGCCAAGGCATACTATTTATTGCTGCTGCTCGGAGTTACCTGAGCGGCCTGTCAGCTTCAAGACGGGTGGCTGCATGGAGAGTAAAGGTGGCGAGGGAGGGCCGGTGATCGAAAAGGGAAAACGGTGAAGGACGTGGTGGGAAGTGAAGCTGCTGCGGGGTCTAGGCTCTGTAGGTGAGGGGAAGAGGTTAAGAGGGTGGGTGGGTGGTTCAATCGTGAGCTTTCACCTCGGTGTCCAACAAGCGGCCGAGGAACATCGAGGCTGTCGAAGGGGGGCATCCATGACCGCCTCGTTCTTGGGCAAGCAGACTTGATCAACGGAAGGGTATCGACACCTTGATCGTAAAACATACAACCGAGTGAGCCGATCGCCCTTGGATGCGAAGTTGGACAAGGAGCATCTTGGTTGTGAGACTATGAGCCTTGTGGTCCTGTTGCGTAACAACACGCGCTGGCTGGGCAACTTGCAGAGCCGCGCGGCAGGTCGACTTGGGTTCGAAACACGGCCGTGGATGACGGCGTCAGTCACTGACAACAATCGGGTGAAGGAAGAAGGGAAGAAGGGAAGAAGGGAGGGGAGGGGAAATGTGGGGTCAACGGGAGGAATCCGAAGAGAAGACGGCGTGGCAAGCATCACACACCTCGTTCCTTCCGGATTCACACCAGAACCGGAACCGACGCAAATCACGGCGCCGATCTGACGATAGGAAAGAACGAGCGGGCCAGGCTCTCAGTCACAGTCTTTGCCCAGTGGACACTGCCAGTGGCACAACTGCACACTGCACACACCATTGCATCATGCCATGCGGCCGTCTGCGATCTGGACGCCCGACTCGAACCAGCCTTCCGCAGCCTTTTTTGCCTTGCGGTTGCCCGGCTAAGCAGAGATTGGCTCAGTGATCAATCGGATCGTGGTTCGCCTTGCACCCACATGGTTCGCCCGGCTCACGAGAGCTTTGAACTGGAGAACTTGCAGCCTCGATGCTCTTGGGTCGATCCATCAAACCACGTCCGGAAGCGGCTTGACTCTTGGGTCCTTGGGTCCATACATCACCACGCTGTACCCCGTACCCCGGGAGGCCACTTATTTGCGAGCCGTTAGCATGTCCTGGACACCACGCGGGATCCTCGATAGCCGACGGGGGCAGGGGGGTTGTGCCATGCATGGAAATGGATGGAATTGTTCTTCGTTTGCCTTACCATGGCTCGACAGGGTATCCATCCAAGGTACCAAGAAGGCCGCGGGCTTCATGGAAAGTCTAAAAGATCGTCGGTGTCACCACACTCAACTAACTTAACTCACTCCCTTGTTTGGCTGAGTTGAGGACAAGACAGCTCATGCCGTCGGTCCGGCCAAACACCTGTCTGGGTCTTGCGTAACCCCGACGAGGCTCCGTCTTCCGCGGCAGCAAAGGCGGGCACACACCCTCTATCTATATAAGATAACCAACTATCGCAACTGGAAGTTGCCCGGTTTCTGTGGTTCGCATCTCCCCGCATTCTGTAATCTGAGACTTCCCCGGTTGCCCTGCTGCGCCGCGATTCACTTTCCCCGTTCTCGCTTGCGGTAGTTCTGTTACCCCAGCTATCAACTTGCCCCCTATCCCTTATAAGTGGCTCCCACTCCGCCTCTCACTACCCTGCCAAAAGGGGCAAAAGAAAATTGTCCTTTTCATCCCAAGGCAACCCACTTCCCAAACTTTGGGACTTTGTAACTTGGAACACCCTGGTCCTTCCTCACCATCCATTCGTTTACCTAAACAGCCGTCAAGATGCCCAGAGACGGCTTCACCACCCTCCACGAGGCTCGGCATCAGCGGCGGCCAAGCATGTCAGGTGCTACTGGCTACGGTGCCCAACAGACTGGCACACAGCAACACTACACCCAGCAACCCGGAGGGCCCCAGTACTACGCCACGCCGGTGACCACATCAGCATCAGCACCGCAGCCGTGGCAACAGCCACAACAACAGTATCCCGGAGCCCAGCCCAACTTCAAGCTCTCGGACAACGTCAAGTACTCGGATCTTCGCAAGGAACGGCCCCAGACGGCCGAGGAAGTTCTCGAGGCCCTCTCCGAATACTTTGTGATTCGTTTCACGAGAGCCGAGGAGGGCAAAAAACGAAACCCAACCTGGGAGCAGGCATTCTATAACAGAGACTTGACCATCTCCAATAAGGACGCTTCAGACATGGTGCACTATCTTGACCGGGGCGGGACCCCCGTGGTCATAAAGAAGGAGTCGCTCAGCGAGGACGAGAAGTGCCAAATCGAGCTCGCTCTGGGGGACCTGCGGAAGGAACACGACAACGCCGACTACCAAACAACTCTCGTTCAGCTGGATGACAGGATAAGGTGGAAGCCAGAGGAAAAGAGCTCCGTTGAGAAGGAAAGGGGGCGGGGGGCCGGGCGGGAGAGGGAGAAGGAGAAGGACCGCCGGAAGTCGAGGCATCGCAAAGAGTACAGAGCTCCCCGGAAGTATCGTTCAAAACACGAATCGGAAGACTCCAAGAATCTCACCTCCGATCGCTACAGTCTCACGGCATACTTCAAGCGGGCTCCTCGGCCCGGTGCCGACCTCGACATACTGTCCCGCGACTTCCAGCAGGCTACCCAGACCAGAGGCTTTCAGCCACAGGCCTACGTTCAGCCAACAGCCTGGCCCGAGGACAGACACTATCCAAGGGCTCTCGAAGCCAGAGGTACGAGCCCCGGTTACTACACCCAAGCCTACCACGGCGGCTCCGGCCGTGTAGCTATCGTCCAACCCGCTTCACGAAGACGCACCGGCAGGCGGTCGCCCTCTCGTCGGCCACCTCCCCGGGGTCTGTCCCCACGCATCCATCACCGGGGCCGTACTCCGCCTAGCCCAGATGACTCGGTCTACTCGGAACCCTCCTCCGTCTTCAGCAACGGCGACACTGACTGCTTCTCCCCCTTGACTGACACCTCCCGCGACTCCCGTCGCGACTCCTTCGATCGGCCGCGACAGAAGGCTGAGTATAGGGAAGGGCCAGCGCACTATGGCATCCAGCCCAACTTCAACTCTGGTAGCCGCCACCCTCAGGGGCCGGTGCACATCCAGCCGCACCGTTCCAACGAGCGACGGCCCAGTCTGCAAGGCAGGCGGCACTCGGTTTCCAATCCCAACCACGGCGCCTTCATCCCGCCCTCCCCACCAGCTCCAATGCAAATGCCAATGCAAATGCCGGTCGGAGCAGGCGTGAGAGGGCCAATCCAGGTCCCGCCGATGCCACAGGGAGCCCAGGCTCATGGACACATGCCGGGCCACATGCAACCGGGCCATCTCCCCCCCGGGAATATGTCCCGACCACCGGCGCCACCTCCCATCATTATCCCAACCGGCCCGGTCAACGGTTCGCTACCGGTACCTGTGGCGATTGCTCAGCGCGAGTTTTCCGGTCAACCTGGTCATCCTAATCCCCCCGGCCATCCCAACCACCCGACCCATCCCAACCAGCTCCATCCCGGGCATCTCAATCCCAACCATCCCAACCCCGCCGGCCATCCTAACCTGAACCACCCGATTCATGCCAACCAGCCCGGCCATCCCGGGCATCTCAACCCCGCCGGGCATCCCAATCTGAACCACCCGGTCCATGCCAACCAGCCCAGCCAGCCCGGCCATCCCAATCCGAACAATCCCGTCCTTCCAAACCAGCTCAACCCCAATCCTGCCGGCCCTTCTCGCCCTCCCAATCCCCCCGGTAATCCCAACATGAACCACCCCGTCCATCCAAACCAGCTCAACCCCAACCTTGCTGGCCCTCCTCGCCCTCCCCACCCCCCCGGGAATCCCAACCACAACCATCCCGTCTATCCAAACCAGCCCAACCCCAACCCTGCCGGCCACCCTCGCCCTCCCAACTTTTCGGGTCAACCCGGCCCTCCTCACGTTCCCAACCATCCCGGCGCTCCTGGTCATCCTAACCCGGCCAACAATTTCGGGGCGCCTCGCCCTCCCAACTTCTCCGGTCCTCCAAACCCCACCAACCGCGGTCGAGACCGCTCCCGGAGTCCGGAGAGGAGAGACAGAGGACGGGATCGGGATCGGAGTCGGTCTCGGAGTTTGGATAGGAGGGATAGGGGGAGGGATAGGAGCCGGTCGCGGAGTGTAGACAGGAGAGATAGGGGCAGAGACAGGAGCCGATCGCGGAGTGTGGACAGGAGGGATAGGGGTGGGGATAAGGATAGGGATAGGGGCAGGGACAGAGATAGGAGCAGGAACAGGGGTAAGGACAGGAGTAGAAGCCGGAACAGGAGCGTGAGCAGCAGGGACAGGAGCCGAGACAGAGACAGCAACAACAGGCGCAAAGACAGGCGCAGAAGCCGCAGCCGCAGCCGCAGCCGCAGTCGCAGCCTCGACAGACACCACCGCGAGGGGGCACGCCGTAGTGGCGGTGCAAGACCACTCTCCCCGCTACAACGCGGCGTTCGTCCGCCCTATCCGCCGCGGTCCGGCGTCAGAACTGTCCGGCCGGCAGACGGGTATACCCGACCGCGGGTCGGCATGGACAGGGAAGGGTTGGAAAGGGACATGGGCCGGTTGAGGGTTGATGATGATGGTGATGGTGATGGTGGTGGTGATTACCAACACCGCCGCCGCCCCCGCCCCCGCCGCGATGACTTTGATGATGATGACCTGGATTATGATGAGAAGGAGGAGGAGGAGGTCGATGGGTATGAACAACGGGGTGGGAGTGGTGGACGGTATTATCCTGGGGGAGCTCGTATTACCAGGGGCTGGGCGTCGCGAGACACTGGGGATCGGGACAGGGACCGGGACAGGGACAGGGACAGGGAAGTTCAAGCTCAGAGGTTAAGGCGGGAGGAGAGGATGATGAGGGAGGAGGATAGGGGACAGGATCTGCGGGAGAGGGAGGGCGGCTTCGTGGGGAGGGGGAGGAGGGATTCGGGGGTTGATATGGGCGGTGGTGGTGGTGCGGGAGCGGCGTTTGAGGACTCGAATCCGTTTAGGCCGCGGCCGGGCCTGGTGAGACGGCCGGCCACTGGGACGGGGTACGCGGCTGCGAGGGTGGATGACTATGTTGAGCGGTTGTAGTGTAATGTACCTAATGACTGATGATTGATTTTTTGTTAAAAGTCTGTTTTGCCATCTTGTTCTTCTGTGGCTCGGTTGTTGGTCATTGCTAAATTGTTAACGTCTGTCTTGCCATCTTCCTTCTCCTCCGTGTGTTGTTTGTTAGCCAGACACAGTCAACACTGTCACGCCACTTGTTGTCTGTTTAGTCCAGCTTTGTTTGCTATGGGGGCTTCCAGGTGAGTGTTGTTCGTGTGTCCTTCCGGGGTTTGTGTAAGTGCAAACCAAAAACCTCACAAACAATTTGCCAGAACCTAGAAAATAACTCGCTTCCTCTTGGATCAACACCTTTAAGTCGGGCATGCCCCTTCAAACGCCCTCTTCCCCAACCAGCAACAAGAACTCGCCACAGTCGTTTCTCATGGACCCATCTCCCGCCATGGATATAAACCGCTTCAACTTTTGGCAGACCTTGCCAGCCGTCTTGGAGGCAATCTCTTTATCAGATTACATTGCTTTTGACCTGGAAATGACTGGTGTCTCCGGACACTCGGCCAGCAAGACGCTTGAGCACACCGAGGCGAGTGCCTACCACCGCGCCGCCGAGGCAGCCAGGACATTCCAGATTCTACAGATTGGCTTGACCTGTCTTTCGTATCATTGCAAGCAAAAAGGTTCTTGGCCTTGGTTTTTAATAATAGAAAAGAAACATGGCTGACGTCGAGACACACAGGATACCGAGCACGCACCTTCACGTTCCACCTGACCCCTGAGTTCGTCCCGCCCAACACTGCCTTGGCAAAGCTCATCGACCGGAAACTGGTTCTCTCGTACCGGAGTTTTCTGTTTCTGAAGGAAAACAACTTTTCGTTTGACAAAGCCTTTTCCCAAGGCGTGCCTTACCTGAGCCGCTCCGAGGGCGCCGAGGCCATCAGGTGGGAACAAGGGGGGCGGCAGCAGCAAGGCTGGGACGGCGAATACAAACAGCGTCACGATTCCATCGTGAGACAGACTGGCAAGCAAACTCCGAGCCACACACCGTCTCTAAACCACCCCTCCCTCCAACTCCAACTAACCAAGACACCTACCAGGATTCCGATATGTCATCGAGGCCCTCGTCGGAGGCCCCTTCGCCAACGCCATCGACCCCGAGCTCCTGATGACCGACGACCATCACAACAACAACAACATCCAAGGCGACACCAACAAGAAAGCGGCAAAGCTCACCCAACTCCGCCTCAACCTGCGCCTCTACGAGCAACGCCTCAAGAAACGCCGCCCCGTGCTGATCGGCCACAACCCCTTCCTCGACCTCTGCTTCCTCCACGAGACCTTCCTCCGACCCCTCCCCCCGGACGCCGCCGCCTTCCGCAGGGCGATCAACAAAGACTTCTTCCCCCGCATCATCGACACCAAATACCTCTCCTCCCAAGTACCGGGTTCCCGAACCGGCAAGAATAAGAATCTGGAACAGCTCTTCTACGAAGTAGTCAACCACAAGGACTTCTCGCCCATCGTTCCCGAGCCCGGGTTCGACGCCCGCAACAACGGCTGCGCCGCCGCCGCCCACAACGCTGGTTTCGACAGCTGGATGACGGCGGTTGTGTTTGTGGGTCTGGCGCGGAAGATGGTGATGAGGGATTCGAGTAGTTTGCGGCGGGGGCCTCAGGGTGGTGGAGGGGGGGGGATCGGAAAGGAGGAGGCACCAGGGTCGTCGTCTGGGAGGAGGAGAGACGACGGCTCGGAACTGTTCCGGGAACTTAGTCCGTTTGCTGCTGGTGGTGGCTCGTGGGGGAGTGCGGAATCGGGACCTGCGGCGGCGGCGGCGGCGGCGGCGGCGGCAGAGTTTATTCCACCGTGGGAGTGTGAGGTTTGGAGGAAATATGGGAATAAACTGCGGCTGGGCGGTGTTGGGGGGATGGACTTAACGCGGTGGTAGAGAGTGTACATACATACTTGACCAAATACCCGAGGACTGATTCCCTCTCGCTCGGTGATGCCACATTTCAAGTTGTCCAGGTCAAATCCAGTTCAAATCCGAGCTAATCTTTCACTCTGAATGTTACCTCGATTAAACAAACAAAAACAGTTGAACAAAACCAGCAGTTTATACATAGCATACATTTCTAGATTACAATCCACACAAACAGAGCGAGATGCCTGCTATGCCCTTGTTGTCGCTCCCCCGTCTACCTCAGCTCCATCATGCCGCGCACGCTGCGGTAGTAGTCCTCGGAGAAGACCTCCTTGAGCTCGTCGCGGGTCAGCCACTTGAAGTCGGTCAGGCCGTGCTTGTTGCCGGCGAGGTCGGCCTGGCCGGCCATGATGCGGCCCTTGAGGAAGAAGACCTTTTCGCCGCGCTGGACGACCGAGGCGCCGTCCTCGCCGAGCACGGGCTTGACGACGTGGTGGGCGACGGGCACGCGGCCGACGACCCACGTGTTCATGTTGTCGCCGGCGGATTCCGACAGGACGCGGCGGGCGGTCTGTAGGGTGTGTCAGTCAGAAGGAAGAAAAAAAAAAGAAAGGTTGTCAACATACCTCATGCAACGTCTCCTCCGTAGGGACATAACCGGCCGGAAACTCCCACACACCCCCCTGGTCTCCCTCCCCCCCCTTCCTCACAACCAAATACAGCGTCCTCTCCAACGCCCGATCCAACCTCCTCACATCCCCCTTCTTATCCGCCTCAGTCCTTCTCGGCATCGGCTTCTCCACGGGCACCCTTTCCTCATCAGCAATCGGCTCCCCATCCTCACTCACCCTGACCTCAGCATCAGCCAACAACCGCTCCACCACATCCGCCGGCGACGACGTGGTCGACCCGACGAGCACCTCGTCGTTCCACGCCATGCGGCTGCGCGGGTTGTAGCGGCCAATGTCCTGGGCCGGCACGCCGCGGCGCTCGTGCAGCTTGACGCCAAAGTCGAGGTCGGCCGCCGTGTCGGGCTTGAAGAAGAAGCCGCGCCGAAAGGGCGCCGTCAGCCGCTCGTTGAGCCGCTTCTGGTAGAGGAAAAAGGCCGATTCGAAGGGCGTCTGTTCCGGCGTGATGAGCGGCGCGCGGGTCAGGATCAGGGAGGATTTGATGCGGTAGTGGGGGGCGTCGGTGGTCGTGGTCGTGGTGGTTGTGGTTGCTGCTGGGGGGGAGGGAGGGGGCGGTGTTGTTGTTGTTGTTGTTGTTGTTGTGGTAGCAGTCGCTGCTTCGGCGGCATAGTATCGGCGGGCAGTCAAGGGGAAAATGGCGCGAGAAGACGAGGGAGCCCGGGCTGGCGTTGTTATCCTTGGTCTGGGTGCTGGACGAGCGCACTGGGTGCATACTCTGTGCGAGTCTGGAAGGGGGAAGGACGTTGGTTAGTTTTTTATCACCATTAAAAGAGGGCTTCCTTGACGGTTGAGCCACTTACTCCTCAGCAGAGCTGACCCTCTACCCGGCGCCGACATCATGGTGGTGTGACACTTCTTCGAACGCCAACGCGGTCGATACAGCTGGTTTCGGGATGGGGTCGCTATCTGGGTCGGGTCTCCTTTCAAGTCGCGGCAAAGCCGAACCGTGAACTTTTTCCACGCCCGGAACGGAGACCCACTTTAACTATCTGCTGCAACGCTTGCCCCTGGAGCTTACACCGCCTTCTGTGTTCTGTCTAGCGTCGGCTTAAACGCACGTGCCACCTCCAATTGCTAGGTTAATTTCGTCGACGGCCCGAAAACTTTCTTCTCTTTCCTTTTTTCTCCTCACGGCACCAATCCTTATCATCAAGACCTGTTCTCACCTCCAAGACGTCCTGATCATTTACCGGTGCCCAGAGGGACATGGCAGCTTAATTCGCTAGCGGTACCTGCGCCGAAAGGCTAAATTTCCACCGGGTTGCTGTTAGATAGTTGCTGCAGACATTTTTGTGTGTTTTTTGTGTGGTGTGGTGTGTTTTGTGTGTTGAACTCCACGGTCCGCCTCCAGGTGGCCAAGGGCATCATGCAACTGACATGGCGTGGCATGAGGAACCGGTGCACGGTCTACCAGTCGTAGTGGTGCGAGGTACAGATAGCCTGCTCCCAACGGCATGAAGTGGTCCCGTCGTTGATGTTTGCGATCCTCGCATCCCTCAAGCTTCAGGTTTACTCGATGCGTGCCCAACCTGAGCCCGCCTTCTTTCCCATTCCCAACCCCCCAAAGAACCTCCCCCAGTCCGTCTTGGGCTTGAAGCATTTCTTGTTGAGGCAACCGGCACAATACGTGCAATATTTGATGGCATCTTGGTCGCAGGAGCCGGTCGGCCCGCACTTTGTACACTCGCAGACGTCGAGGGCCGATGAGGCCCTGGAAATGTTGAGTTCACTTTCGTTGTTCGGCGTCGTGTTGGCTGCCTTGGACTGGGAGTTGTTGTCTGTGGGCTTCTTGGTGTTTGCCATGTTGTGGGAGGGAACTATCGTGAAGTATGTTGGCTGTCGGCGTCGAATGCGCCGGTACGTTTCCTCGATTGCGGAATACTCTCGGGGATCATCCGTTGAGAACTGGTGAGGGAGCTGAAGTGCTATGTCAACAACAACTCGTTGGCTGCTGGCGTTTATAAATGCCACTGGGGAAGGGACGTGTCTCGGATTCTGTGCAACACCCAAGTCATAGCAGATGCTCACGAGCGTCCTTGGAGTTGAGAGTTGAGACAGTCTGTTGGCATTGGCAGCCCCTTAGCAGCCCTAGATCTCACTTCGCAATCTCCCAAGACATGCTCAGCCCAAGTCAAGACGTAATTTCCATTCTTAAGCGTAGTTGCTACCGCACCGACCCAAGTCCATATCAACCCTTCCCCCCTCTAAACACCAGAAACCAAGCTCCCCCCCTTCCTCTCCCCTGGGAGGGAGGCCTGGGAGGGAAACCCAAAGAAAAAAAAACGGAAAAAAAAGAAGGAAGAGAAGGAAAGAAAGAAAAAAAATCACCCCAACCCAGCACTCCCCTTCTTCTTGGAACCCCCATCCTCGCTCGCCACCGCCCCAGACATGACCTGATACTTCTGACAGGTGTCGGTACAGTGACTGCAGATATAGCCCTTGACGCCGACCTTGGTGTGGCAGCAGCACTTTTCGCAGTCACACGTGTACTCGTTGTCGGCTTCCCATTTCTTGTCTGTGGTGGAGTTTGACATTTTGAAGTGAAATTCTTCCCCGATAAGGTGGATGGGTTGGTGGTGGTGGTGGTGGTAAGTGAAGGAAGTAATGTTGTTGTTGTATACTCACTAGCGCGTTGCCTGTAGAGTTGAGGGGTGTGGTGTGTTTGATGGAGGTGGGCAGGAGTCGGCATCTAGGCCGGGGTTGCCGGGAGGTTTTATATTGGTTTTCCTGGAGGACGAGCCGGGTCTGGCTGATACGTGGCCCATGCGAGTGTTATCATGTGGCAGAGTCACTGTTGTTTTTCTTTCAAGTTCAGATCAGTCAGTCAATGTGAGTGTTGGCTGCCCCGAGCAGCTGGGTGTATCAGACGGCGGCGGACTAAGGTAGCAAGAACCACATGGCCAACTCCTAGGATGTGTGTCTTTGTTTGAGACTTTGCCTTCTTGGACTGTAGGAAACACAAAAGCCCTCATCTCAAATCACGATATCAAAGTTGTGGTTGTGGTTGTCGTGGTCATAATCGTGACTATATTCGCAGTCGTTGTCGTGTCGTTATCACCACCTACGCAGCGGTTAGGGTTACTTGAAGTGCCTACAGCGACAAGGTAATGCGGACAGCCTGAACAGGTTGTCTCTTGTTTTAAAAGTCAATGGTCACCACGCACCCTGGCGTGAAGTGAAAATGCTCCCGCATATAGTACAATACACCTGCGCCGTCTTCGTCATCCATATTTGCATCCACACCAAACACCACGAAGCCAGTGCGCGCCTGCCAGCAAGATTTGCCAGATGCTAATACTAAGTTAACGCATATGCTCAAACTCCAATCAGCGCCGATGCCCCCAGCTGCAAGACAAGACTGGGATAACTAGGTACAACCCGCTGGCGCCCCCATAAACCCGCCCCATCTGTTCCCGCCATCCAGATATTATCAGGGTATCCTAACCAGATCCCTTTGTCTTCCTTGCACCGATAATCCAGCCAGCCCGATGCCTAGAACGCCACCGTCCCAATGTCCCTTGGAGATAAGAAATCACCCGTCGCCAACCGTCATCCCGGTCATGGCCGTGTCATGATCATGATATGTGTGCTGTGCTGTGCTGTTGCTCCAGAGTTAAACGGGGAGCTGCCGGCGCGCGCGTCCGATTGCTTAGGTCCTCAAGGAGGCAACCGCACGTGCAACCTCCTGCGTCGCCAGCCTCTCCCATCCTTGCTGTATATCCTCGTTGATTTCCGGCACCTTCACTTCCTCGTACATTTTCCGGGAAATGTCGCGATTGATGGCTTCGTATTGCTCCGCCGTCAGCTTCTTTGAGTGCCAATGCGGTTTCAGTGCGCCCCGCACAATCCTGCTGATGTTCTCCTTCATCTCGCGGGTCAGCACATTTGGCGAAGGGGATGTGTCGTGCGACCTTGGCGAGGCGGCGTTCTGCGTCCGTCGAGGGTGTGGTTGCCTGAGCTCCAACGCGCCGTGCTGGCCAGACTGACGCCTTCTGCGGCCCCGGTGCTCTGAGTCACTGGTTTCGGGCGAAGACTGGCCGTCTCGTTGCACCGCTTGGCGGGGCAATGGTCGGCATTCTTCTACCGAGTCCAATGATAGCCCTCTTGTCGGGGAGTACGACGGCGCCGCGTATAGAGGCGCGATGTGGGAGCTAAGTGTCATCACCGGCGAGCTTGAGCGGTTAGACGGCGGCGTGATCGATCCATGGCTGTGTGCGGGCGAACGGGCAGGTGATGGGGCGTCATTAACACCCGGAATCGGTCCAAACATGTGCCTGAGGCTCTCCTCGTCCGACCCCGTGCTCAATTCCACTTCCTTGAGCAGCGAAGACAAAAATGAGGGCGGCGCCTCGGCCGTAGTCGATGATGAACCGCCCTGTGGCTGCTGCTGCTGCTGCTGCTGCTGCTGCTGCTGCTGTTGTTGTTGTTGCTGTTGAGGTTGTTGTGGCGGTGGCGGTAGTGGTTGGTGCGATGGGCCGGAATCCCGAGCACTAGATGACGACGACTCGCCATTCTGAGGTAGTAACCGTCTGGTGCGCGGTCGCTTCAACTTTCGCTCGGGTTCCTGATGGGGCTCCTCGTGCGGCTCGGCCGAGGCTGAGCGTGATTTGCGCTTTCGAGACTCGGTACTATCTCTAGCCTTGTCCAAGGCACCCCAGGCGAGGCGTTCCTCGCGGGACTGTGGGGTTGGTTGAGGGCGGTCCACCCACCGGGCCATGTTGGTCAAAAAGACGTCTCTTGCACCCAAGCGAGCGGCGATGTTCAAACGCTGCTGCCAGCGCTCGTGTTCCTCGCGCTCCCGCTCCCGTAGTTGGCGAGACCGTTGAAGGCCCTCAAAAACCGCAGAGTCCTCGTCGTCCTGGTAGTCGAGGTCCAGTTCCAGTGCATCCCAGACACGGCCTGTGATGCGGCCCCAAGCCCCCTGCCACTCGTCTGACCGGGCTCGTTGCCTCGCACGCCGCATGCTAGCCTGGGTGCGCGGGAAGTAATAGCCCCGGCTGAGAAAGCCAACATCCCTACTAGGGATGTTGTCGACAGGCTGGAGAATGTCCGGGCCGAAAGAGTGCTCGCATTCCATGCAAAACCAGGGTCCCCTCGGGACCTCGTCGAGGTCGACGCAGTTGGTGTGGTAGGAGGCGTCACAGCCGTCGCAGAGCAGTAGCACCTCCTCGTCCCCGGTCGAGTTGCACACGGGACAGCGCCTAACCTCTGGCTGTTCGACGAATTCCTCCATCCATTCCCGCGGATCGTACTCGGGCACCACGGGAGCTTGCTTCTTGTCTTCGACCTGGCGTTCGGATATGTTCTTGCCTGTAACCGAGTGTGTCAGTTCAAGAGCGTCCACCCAAAACTGCTTGTTGCAAAACAAAAGTCGGGTGGCGAACTTACCTCCAACCTTGTCGTAAACAGTGACAGCATGGAAGGTCTGACGGCATATGGGGCAGCTGTTGGCCTTCTCGGTCCATTCCCGCAGACAGGCGTCGTGCAGCATGTGGCCGCAGACCTCGATCTTGGCTACATTTTCGTGGTTGACGAGTTCTGTTCCGTTTTCCTGGTTTGGTTTGCCGAGTGCATCCGCGTCTTCAATGGCGAGGCGTTCGTGGTTGTCTTTCGGCAGCAGCAGTTGGTCTGCAGGAGCTAGCGGGGTCGGGGTCGCGCTGGCCTCGACCTCCAGGGGCTCTAGACAGACGATGCACTGATCAGCCATGGCTGATGGCGGGCCCGAGCGAAACTTTGATTTCAAAAATAGGTACGTTGCAAAATAGAAAAATAAATAAATGCCGGTAATGGATTTAGCCCGGAATTGACGGTTTCTGGTGATGCGTGCTGGTGCTCCCGAGTCCTAATCGTCGTCGTCGGTAGCGCTGCCCGTGCGGGTGCTAGGTGCCTCTCGGGGGTGCTGTAAGTGGCGGCCGCAGCGGGTGGGTTCAAAGCTGGCGGAAAGCGACGCAGCGGGACGAGAGTGGACCGCCGGGAAGCGCTGTGGGAAAAGTGAGAGAAAAGAGAAAGAGTGCCTGCTGGCCGGCCAGAGAGGTGCCCTTTTGCGTCGTCCCGTGTTAGCGCAAGCTTAGGCCGCCAGCCAATCAATGCCCCCTCCCTCACAGTGCAAGGTAGCAGCGGCAGCGGCAGCACCCAGCCTGGGCAAGCAGGGCAATTCCGGGGGCCAGCTGACTGTCTCTTCCTGACGAGAAGGTGGGGAGGATGTGGCAGGACAAACCAGCCAGGGGACTGATTGAGGTAACGAGATGGGGGCAGCCTGTTGTCACGGAAGGCCGATGCCCATGCTGACGTTTGATGCTGGTGTTGCGATGATGTATCTGCGGTGTGTGTGAGGTGCAATGACAAGAGTTCGTGGACCGGGGCGGAATCAAAAATCCAAGATATAAATATACCACGATAGCGATCCTCACGTGCCAGTTCTCGAGTTGGGATAGGTACAGATTCTAGGTCAAGTTACCTAACACGCAGCTTAATCGTGAACATTTCGGTGACCGGGCACCGACTCGCCACTGTCCAAGCTCAAATGCGTCGTCTCTCGCACGACTACCGCCTAGTATCTTGGGTTTAGTTATTATTACCAACGACCTGTCCCCATCCATCCCCGATGGCTGCATTTGCTAAGAGTACCAAGGGGACACGCAGTAGTTAGTGTGCTTTGTCGAAGCGAACCTCCGGCTCGCCCCTCACTTCATCCAGATCGGGTGTAGACGGACGGAACGTTTGAGACAGTTCCCGCCTGCCAAGCCGACACTGAGCATCTGATTCCGTCATCCCCTTCCGCACCGCGTGCCCATGGTTCGCTCGGCCGGCCTGCTCCATGCCAGGTACTGGAAGTCGGTGAATTGAGACACGGTCGGTTCTGTGACTCGGTCTCGGCCAGGGCCAAGGTCTACGGTCTGCCCAATCACAGCACGCGTGGCCCATCGTGGGGGTTGCTGCCATGACTGTGTGGGCCGCACACACACCTCCGGGGTAGGGAAGAGACAACCGCCATGCAGGTCGAAGTTGTGAATTTCCAGCCGGCAATTGTGACTGACGTGGTGTGCCAGGTAAAGTCATGCTGAGGTAGGTAGAAACCACCGTCGTCGTCATCAAGAAGTCTTCACCAAAAGCGCACCGAGGACGCCGCGCGTGCGCGGCCAATAGAATGTGTCATGGTCATTTGACAACGGCAAGGCCTAAAACCTGGCGACCGTGATGGCCTCTCCCCAGCTATCGTCGTAATGGGGGACCGCAGTGCCGGTTTGCTTCTCGCCCATATCATATCAGTGACATCGTGACTCGAGACCGTGGACTCGTCGTTGCTCAAAGAATTGCCATTGATCGACCCGCCGTACCCAACGGCTGAAAGTGTATCGCCGAGCCTCCGTTGTCCTTTTCCATGACACCAAACCCGAAAGCAGAGACACGCCCAACCCTTCTCCTCTAAACCTCGGTGATCTCGCGGAGACGGCGGAGAGTTGACCGCATGGCAGCCGCAGCAGGGGTCCTAGATTTCGGTTAGAGATGGCCGGTACCGGGGGACTATAGCCGCCCAGGTTCACTCACGCAACAGTGTAAGCACCACCAGCCATGGTCTTCTTGCAGGACTTGCAGTTCTGTTGAAATCGAATTAGTCACAGGCCAGTCGACAAGCGTTGCCAAGCCCAGCACCACGGAGACTTGGAAGTCGTCCATGTTCGTACACCGGGTAGCTGGTTCCGTACGTACCCAGATACCAACGGATGTCCGCCTCACGGAGTCTGTGACTATGTTAGCTTCGAGCTTTGCGTACGATGGAGCGCCTTCACTCACCCTTGCCGCAGAATGCTAAACAGGGAATCAGATGTCAGTAAATGCAAAGCAAAATGGGTCGTTGTACATGTCGAGTGCCGCTGCTCGTCGGTGTCGTGCGGGCTCTGCTAGTGATTGCTGTCTCGGGGATTACATACTGCAAGTGTACTTGGCGTGCTGAGAAACTTCCTGCTCTGTGGTATAGTTAGCAACCGGCGTCGGCCAAAGTAATGTGGTGGTAGAACTTACTCTTGACCAGCTTACGGAGCGAGGCACCGTATCTAAGCTTATAGTCAGCATCATGTCCTGATTCAAACCGCTTGTTGCGCCCTCGACAAGGCATCCCGATCGGTTTCGTGCCTGCTCAACGGCTGGAGCTGGATGACAAGACGAGCCGCCAGCTCTTCCTGGCAAAAGAGAGTCTGCACCCCGCAACCCGCCAAGGTTCGAGCCACTCCAGTTCTAGAGCCAAAGGCTCTGGCGAACTGAGCGCTTCGTCCGCGAGTCTTCTTTTTCTTTCCCCAGACCAAGAATCCCCCAGTCCGAACCGCCCGCACACGCCCACTGGCGCTTCCCCTCGAAGAACAGCTTCATATGGATAACCGATCGGGCGCCAAAAACAGTGGTATCGTCGAGGGCGAATCGGGGGGGTAAGCTAGGAAATATTGGGCCACGAACCTTGTACCGTACTATTTTCAACGTCAGCGGGCGCCCAACAACACCACCGGGGAAGTAGTTTGAGGAATATTGCGATAACTTACCTTGCCGGAGATGCCGACCTTTTTCGTGCGCTTGGACATCTTGACTGATTTGAAGGGTGCTGGACTTGATCTTCAAATTGGGCGACTCGCTGGGTGTTGGCGGGCGACGACGATTTTGAGAAATGTGCACTGTAATTTTCTGGTGTGCGGCAGGGGGGCTGCAAAATGCGGGATCTGGCAGAACCCTTTTCCCGAGGAATTGCCAGAGACGGGAGTGGGGCGGGGCATCAGCTCAAGCCCTTGATGATATCAAGCATTTTGTGGGGCTCGCTGAGTGGGCGGGCGGCTGCACTTCGTTGCAACTTGCGCGTTGCCTGCCGGCTTCTGCATACCGTATCACTGCACCAACCTTTGCATAGACGAATAGAGTTAGTTAGTAAGGTATGATATTAGTCCACCGCCAATTTCGGTGATGACTTCCTGTTCTGGCAAGCTTGACGGCGACTTCAAGACGATTTCTGTCATGCCTACCCCCCAGTGGAATGAATGGGGCGAGTTAGCAGCCCCGAGACGCTTTGGGCGTTGCTCGAGCCCGTCGATGATGCAGTTGATGGGAAAAAGAGCGGGTCAATGGCTTCCCGCCCTTTTTTGTCAACCCTCGACCGACAATCAAAGAATTGAGCTTCCATCACCGTTTTATTGAGGAACTTTGTTTTTGAGAGTTACGTGAACACATTGGGTTGAGATATGCATTGAGTCATCCGAGTTTACAGACTCCAATTTCCTTTTGATCTGTAGCTTGGAATAGCTTCAGTCCTTTACGGAGAGACTTCCTCGAGTGGATCCCAACATCTCACCTCATCAGACTCCTTCGTCATGCCGCCCAAACAACATGGCCGCCAATACGACGTGGTCGTCTTTGGTGCCACTGGTGAGTGATTGGCAGGCCCTTAGATACGGCATCCGGTCAACGCTGACGGAAACCAGGCTACACGGGAAAGTACACCACCCAGTACATCACCACCCACCTGCCCACCGATCTGAAGTGGGCAGTATCAGGCCGCTCTCAGGCCAAGCTGGAAGAGGTCGTCGCCGAGTGCAAGAAACTCAACCCCGACCGCCTGCAGCCTGACCTTGAGATCTGCAGCCTGACGGACGAGGACCTGGCGAACCTCGCTCAGAAGACCTTCATCCTCATCACCACCGTCGGCCCCTACGGCAAGCTCGGCGAGCACGCGTTCAAAGCCTGCGCCGAAAATGGCACGCACTACCTCGACGTGACGGGCGAGGTGCCTTTCACGGCCAAGATGATCAAAAAGTACGAGTCCACCGCCAAAGAATCCGGCGCCCTCATGTTCCCGCAGATCGGCATCGAGTCGGCGCCGGCCGACCTTGTCACCTGGTCGCTCGCCTCATTCATCCGCTCCGAGTTTTCATTGACCACGAGAGACGTGACCGTGTCTCTGCACACCTTCAAGTAATATCCCCCCCCCCTTTAGCCTACCCACCACCTTCCTCTAACCCGCTGTGCGCGCGCGTTTTTAGATCCGCCGCATCAGGCGGCACCCTCTCAACAATCTTCACCATCCTCGACAACTTCACCCTAACCGACCTGCGCGCAGCCTACAAGCCCTTCGCCCTCTCCCCCCTCCCCAAACCCACCACAGGCCAACCCCCCAAACCCTCCCTCCTCACCCGCCTCACGGGCCTCGTCACCATCCCCTCCCTCGGCCTGCTGACCACCTCCCCAGCGGGCTCGACCGACGCGGCGCTGGTGCAGCGCAGCTGGGGTCTGCTGGCGACGGTGCCCTCGCGCGAGCGCCAGTTCTACGGCCCGCGCTTCTCGTTCCGCGAGTACCTGCGCCCGCGCAACTGGCTGACGGGCCTGGCGGTGCATTTCGGCATGGTGGTGCTGGGCCTGGTGATTGCCACGCCGTGGTTGCGGCGCGTGGTGGCCCGGAAAGTGGTTGCGTTCCAGCCTGGCGAGGGTCCGCCGGCCGAGGTGGCGAGTGGGGATGAGATTGAGTATCGTGGGATTGGGAGGGCGGATGGTGGTGATGGTGGTGGTGATGATGGGGGGGAGAGGGCGATTTGTAGGGCGATCTTTAGGGGGAGTGCTTATTATTGTGAGTTTTGTTTTGTTTTTCTTCAAGAGGGGTTGGTTTGCTAACGGGTGGTAATAGTGACGGGGATTTTGCTTGCTGAGGCGGCGTCGATCCTTCTTCAGGATGATGTTGAGCTTCCGGGCGGAGTGTATACACCTGCGTGTTTGGGCCAGCCGTTTATTGACCGGCTGGGTCGTGCCGGGTTCCAGTTCGAGACGAAGCGCCTGGAGCCATGAATAGCGCGGATGACTTGGAGTGGGAGTGGTTCTTGATCAACACTGTAGAATGATCCATGTCAAACTATTCTTGTATATTCTCGGGGTATCATCCAAAATTCTAGCTACGCCAGCTAACTACTATGCACGCTCAAAGCAGAAACCGACGCCGTCCTACCCTTAGGTCGTCCCCACCACTGCGACCACCACATCCCCTCTGTCTCCCTTACCCCAACCTCCCTCACCCCATCACCGTCCCCATCGCCCACCCTCCTCACGCTCGTCTTCCCAGTCCCATCAAGCCTATAATCCCCCACCAACAGCGCCATCCCCAGCACCGGCCCACACGCCACCAGCGCAACCCACAACAACACCGTAATCGTCTCCTGATACGACCGCGCAATAGCCTCCCGCTCCGGGCTACCCCACGCATAGCTGCACGCAACCACCACACTCGCATATATCTTATCCGCCTCACCCTTAACATGCTCCGGCAGGTACTCCCTCAACTTCCCCGGCACCAACCGCCCCCACACAGCCCCCGACACGGCCGAGCCAACCGCCCCGCCGACCTGGACAAGCGTCAGGAACGACGCCGTGGCGACGCCCACATATTGTTGTCCACCACCACCACCACCACCACCACCATCATTGCTACCGCTTGTAGTAGTAGTAGCAGCAGCCTGCACGAGCAGCTGAGTCGCCACATGCATCAGCCCCGCGCCCGCGCCGAGCACGGTCTGCGCCGCGAAGAGGGAGACGACCGACGCAGCGCGGGTGCGGGTATGCAGGAGGATCAGGATGGCGAGGGTGTAGAGCACGGCGCCCGTGACGATAAAGGGCCGCGGGCGCGGGACGGCGAGGCGGCGGATGAGGAGGGACGCGAGCAGGGCCGAGATGGTCGAGGCGAAAGAAAACGTCTGCGTGACAGGCCCCGCCCGGGACACGGGCAGGTTCAGGGCGACGAGGAGGTACGAGTAAAAGTAGGGCTGGACGGCGATGTAGAAGACGGCGAAGTAGAAGAAGCCCAGGGCGCAGCCGGCGCAAAAGGTGCGGGATTTGAGGAGGTGGAGGGGGAGGAGGGGGTGCGGGGCGAGGTGTGGGCGGGATTCCCAGAGGGGGAAGAGGATGAGGAGGACGATGCCGGTGAGGATCATGGCGAGGAGTTTGGGGTCGTGCCATCCCGAGGGGGAGCGCGAGACGAGGGTGAGGGGGATGAGGATTAGGGAGAGGCCGGCGGAGAGGAGAAGTGTGCCACCGACGTCGAGATCGTGGAAGAGCTTCTTTGCAGTCACCTTGGCGGGGCCTCCTTGCCGCTTCTTGGTGAGCAGGCCCATCCGCTCCGCTTTCCTGCCGTTGAGGAACAAGCTTAGAGCTAGAGGGAGGAAAGCGATGGGCAGGATGAAGGCCCAGATTGCGTAGCCCACCCGCCAGGACGAGTTGGCAAGGATGGCGGCGGCAATAGCGGGCCCGATCCAGACCGTCACGAGAAAGGGGCTGTCGGGCAGGCTGGAAAAGAGGGCGCGGTTCAAGAAGTCGCTGGTGTCGGCGATGAAGACCTGCTGCAAGATCTGCAGGCCTGTCGATCCGGCCGAGTACAAGATCTGAGCGGAAGCGTAGGTCTGGACGTTCTGTGAGGCGGCCATCTGGATGTAGCCCAGGATGCATAGGATAATGGAGATGCAGAAGGCCTCGAGGCGGCCAAAGACGTCTGCGATCTTGGCCATGGGCGGTTTGATGACGGCTTCCACAAATCAGCTAGGAAGTGGTGACCAAGGAACTGTTAGGACATACCGTTCACAACGCCCTGGACGACATAGACGGTCGACAACAGCGAGTGGTTGTTGAACGAGCTAACGGCAAACGCGGATAGGGAGTACGTGACCTGCCCCTCGAGAGAGACAGTGAAGGCCATGAGAAAGATGCTGTTGCCATGTTAGCGAAAAGTCTGGCCCGCATTCCTCGGCAATAAATGTCCACCAACCTCATGTACGCGATCACCAACCCCCATTTCGACCATGTCCGGGAAACCGCCTCGATGCGCCTCACGCCGTCCTGGACGTCGGACTCGGCGGCACTACTGCTCCCGCAACTAGCCGGGTCGCCGGCCGTGATTGCGCCGTACTCGCGGATGTCACATTGCCCCGGGATGAGCAACGCCCGAGCGTCATCGTCGCCGGCTGCCGTCATAGTCCGGCTGTGTTGTGCGCGAGAACGAGAACGAGGGTGTTTTGGCTGCGCGTTCCCTTAGCCATCCGAGGCTGCCGTGATTTTAACTGGTGTTTATAGCGGACGAGCTGAGGTCTACCGTGAAAAGCGATGGCGCTGGGAACAGAAGACCAAGAGCTGAAAACCAAAAGAGACAAAATACACAGTAAGAAAACGAGGCGGAAGAGGCGTAAGATCGGACATTAATCAGGAACGGCATTCGGCAGATTTGACTCACGCAGCTGAGCCCCTGGGGCGCCTTGTTGTTCCCCCACGCCCAAAACAGGCCGGATTGGATGCAGGTTTCAGATGTCGCCCACTCACGGTCTGTTTCTCGACTTGGGAGCACCGCTCTGCAGAGCCGATCCCCGCGAAAAAGAAAGAAATACTGAAGTAGCAACCGAGGCATCCACCGCACCCAGGCCACCGGCACCTGCCCCAACTCGAACTTTGGGCCCCTCATTCGGGCAGCCAAAAAGGGAGCCAAGGGCACTTTCCATGTTGTGCCAGGCAGTCAGCGGACCCGCAGAGTCACCCGGCTGCGCTTTCCTGCTGAACCCTGCATTGGCGCGTGATGGGGCTGGCTCTGTGGTTGGCTGCAGATTATCAAGATGATCTGATAACTGGCTTTCTGTTGGGACTGGGCTCCACCTCTCCACTCGTTTTCCGGCGCAACTCCGCTGCTTTCCGGGTTGTGGGACGGCATCTTTGTGCGCCCAGCCGTCAGAATGGGGAGTTGATCGTCCCGGTCTTGCCTGACTGAGTGATTACACGTGTACATACCAAACCTGGAATTCCACTTATCCACGCCGCGCTACTCGGCGTTCGGAGCTCGGTAAATAATAAGGTAAATAATGACTATATCTTGCCAGCTGTTTTACCAAAGTTTCATTCAACTATGGCCCGTCTTCTCTCGCAGACTGCCCGCGGCGACAAATCCTAATGGAATCTCGGGTGTCCACCGGGACGCCTTGCGGCCCGTCCCGTCACGATTTTCTCCTGGTCTTTGGATGGGAATCCTCGACTCCGACTTTTTGGTTGCAAACATACACTAAACCCCGGACCATCTCTCAATTGTCGCTCGGCACACGAAAACGAATCTACACTGTAAACATTGAATCGTACAAGATTACCCAAGTTCAATCAATACATTCACGTCAACAGAAAACAGACGAAGAGTCAAAGCGCAACAAAGCCCCATCTCCTCCTCTCCATATGCAACATCCATTCAACAACTTCCCAACACAAAACAGCCAAAGAGTTGAATCATCTGCCTGGGAATCATACTTTCAGCCAAAATACGACGACGCCTTGTCAAGGACATAAACATTGTTTGCATTTCCGTTGCCATAAAGCATAAAGAATTGATCTCTTTTTGCCCTCCCCCCCCCCCCCCCCTCAACCCCCCCACTTCCTCCTCAAGTCCGTCCATTCACCGCCCGCCCCTGGAACCAACCCCATCCCATCAACACCAACACCAACACCAACACCAACACCATCATCCACATTACCCAACCCAACCAACGGCGACGGTCCAAACCACCAAACCACCCACCGTTTATAAACTCCCACCAAAAACCAAGCAAAGAAGGCAACAAAGAACTGTGTGTCCAACAAAAAAAGAAGCGAAGCGAAACGGATTGAAGCAATACTTCATCCAAAAAAAAAAAAAAAGGTAAGGTGAGGTAGGTGAGGCGAGGCAAGGGAGGTTGTGAAGCCAAGGTGAAAGAAGGAGGAGGAGGGGGGGCGGGTTGAATAAAAAGGGGCGGAATATATAGACAAGGGGGACAAGAAGAATAAAAAGGTAAGAATGAGAATGGTATCTTCCAGCACACAAGTGGCACACACAATATACATAAAGGTAGGGAGGAAGAAAGGAGGTGGTATGTGCCGACCAGCAAAAAAAAGCCAAGTAGTTTTTTGGAACCAAACAACAACAACAACAACAACAACAAGAAAAAAACCCGGGGGATATCGAAATGGAAAACAAGCCCTCCTCCGTCCGACAGACATCCTCTTCTCGGACTTGCAAGAAAGAGACCCCCCTCTCGATTCTCCTCCTCCTTCTCCTCTTCCTCCTCCTCCTCCCGGTGATCTTCAGTAAGAGGGCGGTGATGGGCCTCTTTTGTCTATAGTGTCTATCCACGAGTATGATGGAAATCGAGATGTAGTGTGGGGCGGGAAAATTCGGCGATGGCGTGATAAACGGTGGAATATAGGGGGGGTAACTCGGCGTCGGCGGAGTAAAACGGTAAAGTAACGGGCTTGACTCGGCGTCGGGGTGGTAAAGGTGTGATTGCGGAAACGGCGGCCAAGGTAGATTGGTAGGTGGTAAGTGGTAGGTGGTAGGGTATCATCGAGCCGAGTAACATGCTGCTGCTCGGCGGTTCGGTGAGGTTGAGTGGTGGCGTGGCTGCAAGGCCGCGGCTGCGCGGCTGCGCTGCGCGTGTGCGGCGTCTATCGCCGGTTGCAAGCCGTAAGAGGAAGGTATGATAAAAAAAACCGATCCCTCGAGGTCCTGCAAGAGGACGACGGGCCAGACGGGATATAATCGACGAAAACATATCTCGCCCCCATCGTCTACGCCTCCTCCATGATCCCGCCCTCGCCGCCCCCTTCTTCCCGCCACTCGCGGCTCTTCTCTGTAAGCCGGTTGACGCCGCCGATCCGCGCGGCCCACAGGCCCTCGATGGGCGTGCGGAACGTAAACGCGCGCTGCGAGCTGATGACGCCGATGGCCTGCAGCACCGCCTTGCGACTGTCACGTCCAAACACGGCTGGGTGGTTGATCCACTCCAGGCTCGACTCGAGCTCGGCATCCAGCGCGGCAACCGTGTTGGCATCGATGCCGGTCGAGTTGCCCATGCCGCTAAGGCCGAGCCTGTCGTTGGATCGTGTGCGTGGTAGCAATGGTGTCTGGAAACCGGGGGCTGAATTTGGGTTCGCCGATGTTGGCGAGGGTGTGTTTTTCCTGTCGGGTGTCCCCGAAAACGTCGGAGACGCGTCCGTGCCAGGGTGAGGAGTGGATGGCTGGGATTTGCCCGAAGATGCTGGAGGAACGGGAGGGAGCCCGCCCTTGCCGAGACCCTTCAAGATGGATCTTGTTTCGTTTAGGAGTGTGTGTGCACGGTCGTGCTGTCCTCTGCTGACCAGCGTCAACGCGCGGGTCAACATGTCCGAGGTCAGCAGCTCCATCCGCCGCTGCACAATGTGCGGGTGTGGGGGAATGGGGGGCGTGTTGCCCCATGGCTTCTTCGAGGAGTTTGCTGGGAGCATGGTGATCGCTAAGAGGCTAGGTCGTGTGTGTTGTGATGTGCCGTCCCGTAGGATGTCCCCCCAGAGGAGCTCGGCTTGGATCAGGGGCACCTCCTCGACGGAAACTGCCCTCTGCTCGTCCTGGTCTACCGGTCCGCCTAGCGCCTCCAACCCTGACACGATGTTGTCCCAGGGGTCCTGCGGCAGCTGTTCCTGAGATGCCGTGTCTGGCATGATGACCAGTTGCACAAGGATGTCTCGCTTGTCGCCGAAACGGAGGTCGCCGAGAGAAGCCTCTGCGTCACGGCCCGTCGCGCGTTTCGTGATCTGTAGCGCACCGCTGATCTTGTGGAACTTGGCTGGCGAGCCTTCGGGTAGTCTGAGCTTGAGCTTGACGTTTTGGTGCGACAGCGTCTGCATGGAACCGAGACACCCTGCAAGGCACTCTCGGAGCATCATCCAGTCCTTGACGTATGTGTATGAGGCCTTTGTCCTCGTCGACAGCTCGATCATGGTGTCTGGTTTGTGGGTCATGCCCAGGCCGAAAGAGTGAATAGCGATTCTGCTTACCCGGTTAGCCCGCTGTCTGTGAAGAAACTCTCTTCAACAAGAAAAGAAAAGAAACATACTTCGCCGCTTCCGCCCGTGACACCACAAAATCGACACTGTCGGCATCGGATGTTGAGGCATCGCTGATGAGCAGAATCGTAGCGATGGGATTGTTGTATTTCCGGCCCATGAGCAGATCCATGGCCACGTTGGCACCTTCGACGACGTCTGCACGGTGGCTCTTTTGCCCCACCGGCTTGATCGAGTTAAGCACGTTGCTCCAGCCGGGCCACGCCTTGGTGGTCATGCCGACGATCGGGACGCCACCACCCGAGGACCCAAAGGTCACTAAGCCCATGCGGTCGCGTTCGCCGAGAGCTTGCACCATAAACCGGAGAGCATCTCGAACCAGGTTGATCTTGACCCCCTGCATGGACGCCGAGATGGGAACCACAACCACCACGTCGACGGGTACGTGGATCGATGGTAGCAGCGGGCTCCGTGCAAAGTTGGTGTACTCGGTGGGAGCCGTTGTGGCCGACTTTGCACCACCCCATGAGGAGGCGAGCGATGACCCGCGTTGCGGCCGGCCAGACCCAGAAGTACGCTGCCAGTCGTCCTCGTCGTTTTCAGAAAAATCACCTCGATCGTAGTCGGGGCTGCGTACGGGTGAGGTCTCGACTGCGTTAAGATCGAGGAGGGCCTGCTGCCATAGCTTGAGCTGGTTGCGGTTTTCGAACCGGAGGTGGAACTGCGGCAGCTCAGCGACTGATAGGTTGAGCGTTAGGACGTTCTCGTCCATGCTGCCGGTTTCCGACACCTCGTTTAGGTGCTTCTTGATAAGAATGGACCCCTTGAGAGTGCAGCGAGTTGCTTTGCGCGGACCGGAATCGTCTCCCCATTGTCCCTGCGGCGGGTGGGCGTGCTTCTTCTCCTTGACACAGATGAGCATCTCAGCGAAGAGGAAACACTCCAGTTCCTGCCATGACACCTTGTCTTTGCCCACGCGGAGCGTGCCGTAGAGCCGGAGCTTACCGAACCTGGTATCACGCGTCAGTGTCTATAGTCCCTCCCCATCACTGAATCACCATCTCTAGGGTCATCATCGCCGGCGTTTAACTTACCGGCTAAAGTCCAGTCCGTGCCAGTTGTCAACTCGGCTGCGTAGGTTCTCGGTCATCTCGGTGAGTACCTCGGGAGACTCGTAGGGGTAAAAGCGAGGGGCACTTTGGGCAGGGGATGGCGCACGGAACGATTCTTCGGTCCTCGGCGGCGGCGCCAGGGGTGGTGGTGCATTCTGCAGGTCCTCGGGGTCTGGCTGCCACTTGTTATCGGGCACCTCGACGGTAACGAGGCAGGTAAGAGTTTGTTGCTGCCGTGATCTGTTGATGGTCGGGAACTCGGAGCGGACAGTGACGGTGGGCGCCGGGATTGGGTTCCGTGACACGGCCCGCGGGCTAGACAGCGACGTCTCCATCGCTTGGACATCATAATCGTGTCGCCGTGGTGGCCCGCTCTGCGTTGTCTCGGGGTAGCCCCCGGACGAGGCGACTCCTGTTGCCTCGCTATCACTCCGCACGTGTCGCTGGCCGTTGTAGCGGTGGTCTGAGGACGGGGCCTCGCGACTGTCGCGACTGTCGCGATCGCGGTCGCGCGGGTTACCCCTCTGGGCGCCCTCTCGCATGCCGCCGCCGTGTCCCCCGGCGCCGGGTCGGGCCCCCGAGCCCCGGCTATGTGGCCGCCCCTGCTGTTCGTCCCAGTGGGATGACGGGGTCGGGGTAGGGGTGGCCTGTGACCGTGAATCATTCGTGGAGGTACCGCGTACCATGTTCCTTATTTTCTCTGGTTGTCCACTGGTCAGCATTCCCTCCCCCCCACCACCGAACTGTGGATTAGAAGCTTTGGCGGGCTCACCTATATCCAGGACATTTCCACCTCGACTTGTGTCCAAATGCAGTGGAGCATTGCATGTTGGGCAATACTGCGACTCGAACTCTCGAATGAACTCGTAGAAGCACGCTTCGTGCGAGACGTGTGCACAGGAGAACTGCAATATCCTCTCACCGCGGAGGGTGTGTTCCAGCGGCTCCTCGCAGACGGCGCACTCGCTCCCTACAAAAGTGCGCTCTCGGCGCTCTCGGCTCCTGTCGGAATTCATCGTGCCCTGTCCCGCGGATGCGGTTCTCGAGTTGCTCTCGCGGGACCTGTCTGAGTTGATCGAGGCTGCTGCGGAGTGATGGGATGGTGCACCGAGGGTTCCGGTGGCAATAGAAAGACCTACTCGTCACCAATACCGATTAGCTGCGTGTGCTTGGGCGGCAAGAGTTCCAATTTCTCGGTGCCAGTTCCCCTCGCCTGGCTAGCAATGCACAGGTGCGCAGAAAATGGCCGCGGGGTATTGGTGCAGCCGGGCTATGGCAGTGTGAAAAGACGGAACCTACTCTTTTCCGGGTATGACGGTACGCCGTAGGACCTTGCAGAAGCGGTGCTGCTAGCGTAGTCGTAAGTCGGTCGGTCCAAGTCTGGTCTCCGAGCGCTACGGCCACCAGACCGCGGCGTCGATGGATGGGAACTGGTCAGGCCGAGCTCAGAGAGCAACGACCGGTGAACGTCACGCGTTTTTGGTTCCTGATCTTTGGCGAACCCCTGAGCCTGGCGAGATCGGTGGGATCTGCTGAACATGTGGGTATGTGCGTTGTGCCGACGCCGGTCTGTTCTTGGTGTGCTTTCGTCTGGTTCACCGAGCTGAGTGAGCACAAGCAGGCGCACCTCGCTGCGTTTATTGTGGGACTCGTTGTTGATGGCGGCCGGGTTGTGTCGTCGTTGGGATTTTCCCGGGGGATCTGCTGCCTGTTGGCCTTGGAAGTGTCGCAGACCATAAAAGTATCGCTTGTTCCCGTTCCGTCTGGGAGGTGCCGCACAATCCCTGGATCGACCCTTGGAGGGGTTGTGTTTCAGGCGTGGTATCAACAATGCGGCCGGCGATCCAAGGAAGGGAGGCCGGGCATGGTTGCGCTGACGCGAAGCAAAAAATGAAATAAAAAATAAAAAAATACAACAAAAAGCAAGGCGTGGAAATGCCAGTTCGAGAAGGTCCTCGCTTATAGCAGGCTCGGTCGATCTGCGAGGGCGCGAAGCGGCGGGTCTTTCTTTTTGTTGTCTTCGTACAGTTGTGACTTCGGCAATAAGGGGGGTGGGTCCCTCTCCTTCGATACGTATCCAATTCCCAGATTCTCAGGATCTGAGCGAGATGAAAACGCGTCGTGGTTTGGAGTTGCGAGTAGCTGGTGTTCCAAGAGGCTGCGCGTAGAAACCCTTCTTTGGCGGCTGGTAGCAGACAATTGCGGATAACTATCGTTCGATGCAGGCGCCAGTACCGACTCGAGCTCGGCAAATCGGAGCTTCTCCTTGGTCGCAGCGCTTCGCGGACGCAGGAGGCTGCAGTATTCTGGGAGCCGCGTTGGTCGTTGGATGCGAATGTGAATGGTCAGAGGGCTACAATTGGAGCCATGGGGAATTTCTGTGAGAAAGTCGACTTCGAGCCAAAGGGCGAGCCGGTCCCGATCCTACTGCACCGCGCAACAGAGGGGGAAGAGTGAGGGAGTGAGTGAACGGTCGGTCTTCAATTCCTGGGTCAGTGGCTGGTTGGGGCCGAATAGGGGACAGGGGACCAGCTGGGCAGCCAGCCTCGTACCCTGTTCGCAGCTCCTCGTTACTTTCGTGGTGGGGTTCGCGGGCCAAATTTATTGCACGACATAATTAACTGGGGGCCCGCCTTCCCAGAGCAGCCTCTTATATTTGCCCAGGACTACAGGGGTTGCAATGGAGGGAAGATGAACGACAACAGCTTTTTTTCCCTTGACAATAATGCGACCCCCAGTAACTCGGGGGGCCACATGGATGGGTGGCGGTTGCGCCAGGCTCACAGGAAATGGAAACGGGACGCCCACCGTTTGCGAATTTTAGGTTGTGTTTGGCTTGGCGTTCCAACCGATGGCAAGAACATCAGATCACACTCTGTGGTATGTGGCGTAACTACCGCACAGTCGCACTTGCTCGGACATGCAACACGTTCGTCTGGGAGTTGCGACCGTCGGTTCACGCCGCCCTGGCGCATCCCCAAGGTACTGAGGTCGTAGCGACGAACAGAATGACAGTCCGTGCCCCGACGGGCAGCCACAGCGAATGGAAGAGATCAACAAGTCCCAGTCCTCCCAAGTCCCAACTCGTCTGGGCAGGGCATCCCAGCTCCTAGTCGCAACCGGCATTTTACCCTGCGATAATGCTCCAAAAGGCCGAGATTGAAACAAAGATCTAGTGTTTCGTATGTACGGAATAAGTGTGTTCGGTGTGTACGTGATGTGATATACCTACCTTGTAAACGTATCATGGCTGAGTTTTTGATGCTGGTTTCAGAGGGAGACGGACGAAAGAACCCCTCGAAGCGTTGTTTCCCTTCTGTTCTTCTCTGTCAGGAACATGCCCCAAGCTCGTGGCCGCAGCACGTGGCGTTAGCCTCAGCCATTATCCCTGTTTGTTAGTCCAGTACTGAATATCCGTATCTGTTCTTCGCTTCTTCGCTGCAGAAGCCGTGTGGTCTGTCGGAAAATTGCATCGACGCCAAGAGCGGGCGGCCGCCTTCGTTTCTCGCCGAAGAAGATTGGCCAGTGGAACTAGGTTATTTGGACTGGGCTAGCGCGTTATGCGATATCCTCGAAGCAGCAAAGGCATCATTTCGTCTGCCCAACTCGTTGCTGTCGCCCGCTGCAGACTCCCGATGCAGTAATGAACGGCAATGCCGACCTTCTAGAAGGCCCAACCGCGCCAGTGGCCGTCTCTCGGCTCTCAACTCGCCCATCCGAGCCATCCACCACGGAAGCCTCACTCCCTCTCTCAGCTTTTTTAAGGCCCGCGGTCAATCAAGTTCCACCTCGATCCATACGTCATTTGAAGACTGCTAGGTTTCCACCGGAGTTTGCCATGCTGTTTTAGCGCGCTCTCGACGATTGCGACGATCTGCATCTCCCTAGTACCATGGTTTTCTAACGGTTTTGTCAATCTTTTTCTGCGGATGATCGATGGATGGATCGATCTCCGCAGCGGCAGTCCCAAGGTCGATCAGCTTGTCCAGAGCTCAGACGGACCGGGCGCTGCATCGTCCGTGCGCGACGCCAATAGCCAGACAGAGCTCAGACGCTCCTATTCTGGCGAAGTCGATGTCTCGGTGGAGAGCCTAGTGATGCAGGACCCCAAACATCCACAGTGCCGCTTCTCCAGGCCCCGCGCATCGGAACGTTGATGGGCTGGTTCGGGGCTGGGAAGAGTCACGGGGGGCAAGAGACAAGAAACATGGAAGCGGCGCGCTGGACGCCTTCTCGGTTTCGAAGGCAAAATCTCAGATGCGACTGATGTGTTCAGAAAAAAAACAACAGCAAAAATCAGACTGAAGGAATATGATTAGCCGGGAGTTCTGACGAGAACAGGACCGAAGTGACCCACTGCGACCACAGCGGCCCCGACGTCGACCCGTCTCCATCCCCTGTTGCGCGATCATGGGCGATCGAGACCCAGCAGAAGTCGGTCGTTTCGGCTCGCCCACTCGTTCCCAGGCGCCCACGGTCTGCCAGCACCCCGCGCCTAAAAGTCACGGATCCTTCGCCGACAAGGATGCTGAAAGCGGGCGGCGTAGGGCATGCATGGCCGCCCATCCCGTCTCTTGGGCCGAATCGGAAGGAATCGGTCCCAGCTCTTGGACGACCAAGAGAAGCAAGTGTGGTGACCAGCGGCCTGTAACCGAGGATGGCGGGAGGATGGGGCTTCTCGGAAACGGACTTGACGACTGCGACAACAACCAAAAGTTGAGAACTTGAGAGCAACAGCTTTCTGTGGGCAGCACCTAGTTAACGTTAACGTTAACGGCGGTTAGGGAATCCGCCTTATGGGCAGCGCCATCTATCAAGGCTTCCCGACTTGGCCTTCGAGAAGCTCACGGCCGGCTACACCGATATCACATTACACAGCAGTGCAGACGCCCTCGCCGCCGCCACGGTACGTCCGACCCGGCGGTTGAGAAGGCGGGGTGCTTTTTCCGTGGGGGGCACAGCCAACTCGCGCCACAACCGCCCACCTCCTTGCAGACATCACGGGCATCCATCCATGTCAGGACTGTACAAAAAGCACGGGTATTGATAACGGTGTTGCTGTCGACAGTTTTAAGTTTGGGAGAAGAGTTCCCTTAATGATCATACCCTGACACAACAAGCTTACCCGAAGTCCACGACCACCCCAGTGAGGCCTGGAAACGGTACAAGTAATTACATACTTGTCGAAAGGGGTGCTCATAACGGAGTTGTCAGTTTTCCCAAAGAGACAAGCTGCAGTGGCAGCGGGCGAAGATTCACAGCAGTTTCAAGCCTCATGGGCGTCCCTGCTCATCTCTTCTGCTTGCTTCAGGCTTCCAGAAAAAGAACAAGCAAACGTTTCAGCATCGTCATGGAATCCCGCATGGGAGTCGTTCCGTGACGTTGGACCAGGACCCGAAGATCGACCAATCGCATCTTTTGGCCTCACTGACACTTGCACGAACCAAGTTTGCGAAACATCCAGTCCACCTTCAGATCGACGAACATCTCTCAGCTCACGTTAATATCCTGCTGATTGCTCACAGCGTCTTCATCTCTGACGATGCTTTGTTCGTGCACCCCATCCTATCATACCACCTCCCATCAAGGGTTCTCATCAGCCGCCAAGTCGGGCGTCGATCAAAATGACTTGCCGGCGCTAAGAGGCTTTGAAACTCCATGGCTATTGAAGATCATCAGGATTGCGCGTTTGCAGTTCAACTCACCGCCCCAAGGTGCAATTTATCAAGCGAACCGCAACCTCCCAGTCGAGGCCTTGCCTGGTCGACTCACCAGCAGAAATGCAACGGGTAACGGGCGGGGAGGAATAGAATGGCACCATGACGGGGGGGTTGAGTTGCAGTGCAACAGTGCTGCAGCAGACGGAGCCCGTTGCAACGCCGCTAAAGGGCCCGAGAGAGCCTCTGGTCTGTGCACACGGCGAGAGGACCCTGCCGTTCCCCAAGACCACCCTGCCCTGGAAATTGGGACCATCCCCCGCAATCATGGCCGTTTCATGGATGACAGACGGGACATGAGCTCGGGACGAGCTCCCTGTCGAAACTCAAAACACCAACAAACCAAACCGGGTCCGGCTGCCGACACAACAGCGGGCGTTTTGACTCAAGCTTGGACCGCCGTGCCGGAACAATACGAGACCGCAAATGCCCTGTTTGTCTGGAGACCATCCCGACCACGTGGAGCTGCCCACATCAAAGACAGTCGTCTGGGTGGCATCATCAGGATCCTCGATGGAAGATCTCTCCTTCTAACCGTTGCTACGGTAT
>MU856862.1:102566-115450 GCA_033296705.1 Chaetomidium leptoderma | reverse complement strand
GGGGGGGGGGGGGGGGGGCGCACCCATTCATCAAAGCCAAGCCACGGTTCAATCGTTTGGGACGGCTGACATGCCGTTGCCCCGGGGGCCATTGCCGAACTATACAAAAATCCCCCGCTGCCACCGTTCCCCTCGCCTGTTGTCGGTGCCATCGTTGGCCAGCCATAGGTATTCAGAACATCCACAACTGTCACAGGTGGAGCATGACACTGTCGAACACGGCTGGTCTCATGCAGGCCGCTCGAACCCCTGTGGCTTGCAAAAGGACTCAACAAACCCACCGAGCCCACATCACATCTTGTTGGTCTTGTGTTGGTCCGTCCCCTCCCCCCGCGATACCTGCTCATAGGTAAACATGAACATTGGACTACCGACACTAGTCCACAAGCAGCCATGATGAGGGTGGGGGGGGGGGTTGTTTGCTTTGACCCATTCCGCCCGTCTTCTGTCGTCTAACCGCGACACACTCTTTCCGCATGTGTATGTACTAGTTAGTTATGCTTTGCAACGACAAGCAACACCGCCATCACGGTTCCGCTCGGGTGCAGTTGCCCAGCATATGCTGCCGCCACACTCCTGCAAGCGCGGGATGGCGAGCGAATGCCGGGCCTTCTCGATCTTGGAATCTAAGCCGGAATGTGTTAACCCTGGCACTGCGAGGGTGTGCCCGACTGTCTGTGGGTAGGGCATGTGCCAGCAGGGGAACGAATACCAGACGTCGGGGATCGATGGCACTCCACCGGGGCGGGATGCTTCTCGTTTTCGCATTTGAGGAACCTGGGGACTGAATATTCACAGTCTGAATAGACTCGATATCGCTCGGTGGCGTTCTCGCCAAGTGGGCAGCACGAATAATAGACCAAACAAACAGATGCCCCAAAGATTGTCTCCATCACCACCTCGTAATCATGATTCCTTTCCCGCACCGCACACACCTACATACAAACAAATACATACGTGACCAGGCAGCGGCAGCAGCAGCAGCAGTTAGCAACAAATAGGTAAACCCCCAAGCAACCAACCACCATGGCGAACACATGAGACACGCACCCCTCCATGTATGGAATACACAGCGTCGGGACAGCCCAGCAGCAGCCCCGTGCGTATGTACACACATACATACAGACATAGGTACATACATACAGGACGCACAGCACAGACCCAAAACTAGGGCTAGGAACGAACGAGAGAGAGAGAACGTGAATGTGGATGGATGGGCCCTCTGTCCTTTATTAACCGAGGAGTACATACCTCAGGAAGAAGAAGAAGAATAAAAAAAGATAGGTCGGGCCGTAGTAAAGACTTACTGGTAAGGATTCGGCATCATTACCTACTACCTGCTTACTATCAATAAGAATGGGCAGTTTTAAAGGAGGCGTGCTATCCCAAGAAAAAAAAGAAAAAAAGAAAAAAAGAAGCCGTGGGATGATCTGGCCGAGTCAAGCTAGGTAGGGGGCAAGACAAACAGACAGCGGGAGAGGGCATGGATGTGTGTGGGAGGGAGAGAGAGAGAAAAAGGGGAGGAGGGAGGCGGGTTGAAACGGAGCAGAGACCGGATCGATGTCTTCGATCTAGTTCCATCTACATGGCACGGACACAGACAGTAGATACCGGGCGGCAACAGGCTGGCTGGCTGGCCAAAGGGGACGGGGAGGGAGAGAGAGGGGGTCTGTGTGGATAAGCCCGGGGACCTAGGAGGACGAATTGTGCACCAGGACGGTGAATATTCTTCTGGCTTGTCATGGACCAAGGGGGCTCTCGTGTGAGCGGGCCTCGGCAGTAAAAGGCAAACAGTCTCACAAACGACATGGGCAAAAAAGTAAAACTCCAGGGGGGAAAATGGTTTGCGCCGGACCCTTTCTAGTCAGATAGACGTATAAACAGTGAGATTAGACTCCCACCCCAAGCGTGTCCCTTTTCCGACACAGCCACAAGACCAGACAAACACCCCTTGCTTGTACATACTCGTCAAGCTCAGTCCTCATCCCAGTTCTGCCGAGCACGGGTTAGAAACACGGAACACGAGAAGAAGGGGCGGGCAAACTCACCGCATTCGGCCCAGGGGGCTTCGGCCCGCCGGCTTGCCGGGCAACAATAATCTGGTCAACCGAGAGGATGGTCCGGGCGGCCTCAGTAGCAAGCTTGATAGCCCACTGCTTGCTCACCAGCAGGTCGAGGATGTTCTCTTCCTCGGCATCCAGGGTGCCGGTGTTGTCCTGATTCTAAAACAGACAGTTAGCAAGAAAAGGTCCAAAGTCTGAAAATCGGTAGATGGCGACGCACCTCAACATCAACGCCAGTAGACCAGCCGTCCTCCTTCTGATGGGCGGCATACAACCGGCTGAGAACCTCGGTGGCATCCAGACCGGCGCTTTCGGCGAGGGTTCGCGGCACCACCTCGAAGGCCTCGCCGTACTTCTTGATGGAGTACTGGGCCAGCCCTTGGGTCTTGTCGCCGACTGCCTGTATCCTCTCGACAAGCTCGATTTCTGTCGCGCCGGCGCCAGGGACAAGCCGGGGATCTTTGGTGATGGCCTTGATGACATTGACACCGTCGTCGACGGCCCGCTCAATGTCGTCCAGGTGGTTCTGCGTGGCACCGCGGAGGACGAGGGTCGCTGTCCTTGTGGTCTCGTCCTCCTGTCTGAAGACGGTCACCCGGTCACCGCCAATCTCCAGTGTCTCCACGACGTCGATGCTGCCCATCTCGTCCGGCATGGGGGCGCCGAGCCGGGCGAGGGGCGTGGCGCCGACGACTCTGCATACCCGTCTCAACTCGAACTTGCTGAGGATCTTGATGGTTAGGATGCCGTAGCGGTCCAAGTAGTGCATAGCCAGCTCGCCGACAGTGGAACCGGCAATGACGACGCGCAGGCCGACGTCGTGCAGCTCCTTGATGGCGGCCTCGAGGCGCTCCTCCTCGCCCTTGGTGAAGTCAAGCATCTCCTTGGCGTTGTGTAATAAGACGGTGCCCTTGGTCTCTGTCTGGCTGGTGTCGATGGGGCAGGTGAAGACACCGACCTTGGCCTTCTTGGCCTTCTTGACGGATCCATGCGGCTCCTTGGCGAACACCATGCCCTTGACGACGCGGCTCTGGTCCAGGCTGCCGCCCATGATCTTGACAACGCGGATGTTGTCGACGTTGAAGTTGGCGGGGTTCTTGGGCAGCACCGACAGCACGGCCTCGGAGACGAGGTTGGCAAGGAAGTCCTCGTTGCCGTTCTGCTTGCTGGCGATGACGGTCCGGATGGCCTTGCTGAGCTCCTCCTGTGACCGCAAGTCCTCCACCTTGTCGATCTCGAGTTCCTCGAGCGTGTCGAGGGCAATCTTTTGCGCGCGCTCGTAGCCCGTGACGATGTCGGACGTCTTCAACCCCATGCGTAATAGGTCCTCGGCCTTCTTAAGCAGCTCGCCGGCAAAGACGATGACGAGATTTGTGGCATCGCCCATCTCGGAGTCTTGCTGCTGGCTGGCCATGACGAGCAGCTTGGCGGCCGGGTGGACAACGTCGAGCTCGCGCAGGATGGTGGCGGCGTCGGAGGTGAGGATCATCTTCTGCAGGTGGTTGATGACAATCTTGTTGCGGCCATAGGGGCCGAGCGACGTCTGGACCGTCGACGAGATGGCCCGGCAGGCGTCGATGTTGCGCAGGACAGCTCCATCTTCCGAGTCGTAGCTATGGTGAGAAAGGGGGTCACTGGTCAGCACTGGCTTGCAACGGTTTGTGTGCGGTGTGCAGTGTGCAGTGTCGGGTGCAACGAGATAGGCAGCGCTCTCAGTATGGCGGGGTAGGGGGGTAGAGGGGACATCAAAAAGATACCCAAAAGGCAGAAAGAACACTGGACACTCACCTGTTGTAGCCCTGCTTGAACAAGCCGGCATTCGGCGCGTTGGGGATATTCAGCGACATGTTGGCCGTGTTTTGGACGTTGTTTGGTTGAAGTGTGGCCGTCGCACGAGTTCAACCTGCAACTTCAAAGCTTCCCGCTGCTGCCCACTCTGGAGATCCATAAAAAAAGTTGAGTGAAGCAAATCGAAGTCAACACAACGGCAGCCTTGGCCCCGCATCGACCGGGGTCCAATGAGAGCGAGAACCCACAATCAGGGCCCCCCTTGTTCACAGTTCCAGCGAGTTCCAACGAATCCCAGCCTTGTTGCGCGCGCGCTGCCACCATCCACCACGTCTTCTGGAGCAGCTGCCGACGGCCGTTGCCTCAAGTCCCAGTTTCAAGCAACTGGAAAGGCAGTTCAATTGCATCGCCTCTCCCACTCCCCGACATTTCAAAACATCATCCCACACACCGTTCAAATTTCCCGCCCTCCCCGATTTTCATTTTTTACTTATAGTCGACACCACACAGAACACTGCAGCCACTCTCCGACATGGCGCCCGGTACGTTAAACAATTGCCCTGTCAGCCGATGGCCATGAAGATGGCATCGATTGAAGCAACCCCCCGCGATTCCATCGCTAACTCTGACGTCTCCCTCAGCCACGGCTGTCCCGCCTGCGCTGCCTCCCTCGGTGGAGGAAGCCTACCGCCGAAAGTGCATTCAGCTCAAGCAGCGAACGAGCGAAGTCGAAGAAGCCAACGATGCCGCCAGATTGCGCCTCGCGCGTCTCAAGCGCCAGGTCGAGAAGATGCGGCTGGAGCGGGCCTTCCTTCTCGAGCAGCTCGCCAAACGGACAAGCACAAACGTGGAGGATTCAGACGGCAGCCCGAGCCCACCGCCGACAGTAAGTTCCGAGCCCCAGTCGGACAACTAAGTTTCCGGCAACCGCCAACAACGCTCCCCTTCCGCGCGGACAACGATCCATTGACACCACCGCCCCGCCATCACAGCCCAAGGAGAAGCCGTTACGCATTAAGCGCGGGCACCGCAAGCCCTCCGCGTTCCCCAACCTCGAGGCCCCGTCTTCCGCCAATGCCGCCACCCCTGGCTCGACCACTTTCATAAGCCAGAACCTCCTTGTTCACTCGCCCAGCTCCGACACCTTTTCCGCCGCGCAGCAGGGAGATGCCGCCGGGAGCAAGACCAATGGTATACACAAGGGCCGCCCCGAGAAGCCCGGCAGCGCATTCGACCTGTACTGCGACGAAACCAGGTCATCCGCGAAGGACAAGGCCAAGGAGGACGACAATGCAGAAGAGGAGCTCTCGCGCAGCTGGAAGGACCTCCCAGACAGCCAGCGCGACGAGTACCAATCGCGGGCCGACCAGCAAATGGCCGACTACGAGAAGGAGAGGGACGCATATGACGCCGACGCGAAGGAAGCGGCAGCCAGCGCCAAGGCAGATGCCGATGACAAAGCCGAATCAATAGAACCGGAACGTCAAGCCGCAGCGACAGGAGAGGAGCGGGCATCACCCCAGCAGCAGGAGGATGTCGAGATGACAAACTACGACACAGATCAGGAGACGCAGGGTGAGAAACCCGAGGAGTAGCGTTACTCGGGCTCTCTCGCGGCTCTCCGTCGGCAGCAGGGTTGGTCGGGCTTTGGCGGGGTTGTGCGTCGGCAACCGAGTTCTTCTCATGGCGGGGCGGTCGGTCGGGTGGGAAAAGCTGTCGGGATGGCGGGTGAGGTCATGGCTCCTCGTAATCAGGGTTATCCGGGTTATGGGGAGGCTCACCATCATCGGGGTTATCCGAGTTATGCCGACCTTCCCCCTCGGCATAATCACTCGAGCTCTGGCGTCTTCCCCCCTCGGCATGGTTATTCGAGCTCTGCCGTCCTCCCCCGTCGGCATGGTTATGCGAGCTATAGCGAACTCCCCCGTCGGCATGGTTACTCGAGCTCTGGCGACCTCCCGCCTCGGCATGGTTATGCGAGCTATAGCGAACTCCGCCCCCACCAACATTCTTTGGGCCATCGGCTTCCGCTTCCCCCATACCCGCACCAAGGTCACGCGGGTTATACCGAGGTTCCTCAGCGGGTTCAGCCGAGATATCCGGAGTTTACACGCGATGCCGCAGATCAGGAGACGGGAAGGGAGCAACGGCGGTAATAGGAGGATGGTTATTTATATGCGGAGGCGCCCGTCTTGGACTTTGGTGGTTGTTCATGTTTCTAGACTCGTTACGGACTGGGATGGGGGATGGGGGATGGAGAATGGAGAATGGAGAATGGCGTTAGTTTACACGACTGTTTCTCGTCATGAGTCGGGAGTTTAATAGGGGGGTAAAATGCGACGTATTCAGGGTTCGATTTAATTTAATTTCTTACTCTGCAAAAGCAGTAACGGGTACCTAGCCATAGACCACTTTGAATCGGCCTCGATGATTGGGTTTGTGTGTGCCGCCCAACCAGATGAACTCATACAGCCGTTTCGCTGTCCAGTCTCTCCATTGGTATCGTGTCCAATCCCAACGCCCACACCAAGCCATCGCGCGACGCCTTTTCCAACCTGAAAATGCAATGTGTACGGATACAATATAGGGTGTTGTACATACAGTTTGACGCTGGATGGGACAAGACAAGCCAAATGCCTGCTGCCTGTGTGCCTACCTCCTATTGAGGGTTTGCCGTGGCTATGCATACAAGGACAGGGGAAAAGAAAAATGACAAAAAGCTTCTAAACCAAAGCCTCAATCAAACTCAGTCAACCCCCACGTAGAGGTCGACGGCGATATTCACAAGGGCAACCACAATCTCGGCCGCGATGAGGATAATCACTAGGTAGCCAAAATAGTTAGTCGTCTATCTCATCAAATTTTGAAGGTTTAAATGAATGAAAGGGAAACGACCAAAAAGGAAAACAAAAGGGTAACCTACCAATCCACTCCAACTTCTCCCCATGGCCATGACTCAACTGCTCCTTGAGCACAGCCAACAAGTCGGCAATGACATCCAAACGCTCCGTCAGCAGGCCGACGCGCTGGTCCATCTCGAGGTAGCTGCGCACGGCCTGGTAGACGGGCTCGAGCTGGGGCTCGACCCAGAAGAGCTCCGGGGTGTCGAGCACGGAGCCGTTGAGGTGGATGCTGATGCGCAGGATGAAGAGCTCGCCGATCTGCATGTTGATCTCGGAGCGCGAGAGCGAGATCTTGCCCGTCAGGGCGAGCTGCGCAGGGATGTTTTTGCACGTGTCGATGGTGGAGGCGATGAGTTCTTCGAAGAGGGAGGTCTGGGGCATGGCACACAACACACATGCAATGCGTCAGTAAAATAAAAAGGGGGTGGTGGTGACGACGGAAAAAGGAAAACAAAAGCTAACCTTGACGCTCTGGGCTAGGGCGTGCGAGATGGCGAGCTTGGTCATGTAGTTGTTCTTGTCGCGGAGCGTGATAAAGTCGTTGTATATCCGGGCCTGGTACTCGTGCGTGTAGTAAAAATTGAACTTTTCCGTCTCGACGTCGTCTGGCGCGAGCTTTTCGACCTCGAACTTGGCGATCTCTTTCAGGAAGCGCTGTTCCTGGGCTGCCGACATGCCCCATATTACTACGACGCCGTAGTCAAAGAGGAAGACCTCTGGCGTGTGCACGTTGATGTCGAATTCGACCATCTCGCCGGCTAATGCGTCGCCTGGGATGTGTTGGTCGATGATGTCGTCTCCGCTTTGCTGGCTGTCGAACAGGCCGTCGCCGAGGTCGGAATGGGTTGATTCGCTCGGGAGGTCGTGCAGGTCCCCCGTTGAATACCGTCTTTCTGGGGTCGAATGCACCTCGACGAGTCTCTCCTGCCGTGCGCTCTCCACCTGCTTCGCGCTGTAACTGTACGGCGTGTAGATGCACTCGTCGATCAGCTTGGGGTTTGCCCCCCTTCCTTTTCCCCTTCCCTTCAGGAACCGCAGCAGACCGTCGACCTGATATCTGTTGGCCGTACAGTAGGCCGTGACGCGCGGTAGCTTGTCGCGGTCGGCCTTTCCTAGACGGGCGGCGTCGCGGCGGGCGGTTGGGTCTTTGATGCGTGTGTACTGCGAGTAGACATCCCGACCGCTCTCCTCGTCCACGTCGGCCTCGAGCTCGGGGTTCGGTAGGAGTTTGAGCTTTTGGGCGTTCTTGGTACTGCGCTGCGGACCGATCTTGGGCAGAACGGCGGCGGCGGCGACTAGTGGCAGGCCACCCGCGTGTCCGGCCGGAAGGCCGCCATGGCTGTTGCGGCGGAGCAGTCTGTTGTTGAGGGCGGACAGCATCGGGGGGGCACCGCCTAGCACGCCGGTGCTGATGGCAGAGGAGCCGGAAGGGGACAGGCCCGCGCGGTGTTGGTGCGACAATGGCGCATGTTGGTAGGCGGCTTCAGGCTCGATCGTCTTGGAGACGGGGTTCGGATTGAAGGTGACCGTTCGCGGGGGCCTCGGCGCCGTCGGCGGGCGGGCGGATTCGGGAGACGGCGGGCCGGACGTGGCGAGGAGAGGTGTGTCCTCGGATGCGGTTGTGCTCTCCATGCCGACGGGGGACGGGCGACGGGCGACGGGCGACTGGCGACGCCTGACGATCGACGATGGCTCGTGGTGAAACACAGGTTCAGGTCTCGGACTCGGCCCTGGGCTTCTTTCCTGACGTCCAACGACCAACAAAAAACACAAGCAACAAAACAATGCGCTACCGCGGTGCCATGTAAATGGACTTGTGGTTCAATTGCCTGTTCCTGTGTCTTGGCGTCGCGGGTCTTGTCGGTGACGTGCCGGGCCTCATTCGTTTCAAGTGGGAAAGTTGTTGGCCGAGTTCAAATCGCCGTTTTGCTCATAAAAGTTCCCTGTCTGCTCCGAAGGGTCTAGAACTGGTAGCTATAAGGACAAGAAACCGCACCTTTTGAACAACAACGAAGACCAGAAGCTGAAAACGCGATCCTGGACCTGGTAGTTCGCTCTCTTTTTGGGGCAAGTTGCTAACTTAGCAAAACTTGGGTCACGTGTCCAAAACGGGAGACCTCGTACCCACGTAGTTTCTTATTATGCCGTTTCCCAATTCCGTTTTTCAACTACCATTAGTTCCACTAATAAAGACAACCCCACTTTTCCAGGCGTAGGTATCTGTTGGAAGACCAACAGCCACGATACTTACGGCCCCGTGCCGCCCTGGCATTGATGACCTGGAGGTGGTGGGTGACAAAGGACTGGGGTCCGAAAATGCTTCCAGGTTGTTGGGTTCTGTGCGGGGGGGGTTCATGGGACACGAGATCTGTGAGTCAAACATCCCCCTTCCACAATCCTCAACTCGGCGTAAATCCCCACGTCCTAACCCAGAGAGGCACTGGAAGTTCTCACTTGTCGCAAACCTGCAACAAAAACAACAGAGGACCTTCCGAAAATGTCAACGCTGACGCTGGAAGGCCTTACAGCGTTGCTCTCTGGGGTTGGCGCTGGCCCCATTCCCTCCATCCCCGGAGATGCTCCCGTGGCACACCCTCTTAATCGACCCATTGGCATTTACCGTGCCTGCCTCGCCGATATCCTGGCCCGACTCGCAGGGTGTGAGACAGCTGTGACATACGAGTCGCTCCAGACTCCCGGCACCCTAGCCAACGGGGACTTGGTGCTGCCAGTTCCTCGTCTACGCATCAAGGGCAAGACGCCGGCCGAACAATGCGCCGAGCTTGAGGCTGCGTTTCCAAACAACCACCCGCTCTTCCAGAAACCGGTAGCGGCTGGGATACACCTCCCTTTCTTCTTCACTCCCTTGTCCCTCCCGCGACTCGTCCTCCCCTACATCTTCCAGCGCCAACAATGCTACGGCAATCATGTCCATGTCGGACTGCGCAACATTGAGTCGCCGGACCAAGGTCGTAAGAAGGTCATACTAGAGTTCAGCTCCCCCAACATCGCCAAAGAATTTCATGCCGGACACCTCCGCAGCACCATCATCGGAGCTTTCATTGCCAACCTCTACGAGACTATGGGCTGGGACGTGGTCAAGGTGAACTACCTCGGCGACTGGGGAAAACAGTTTGGCCTGTTGGCTGTCGGATGGCAGCGTTTTGGATCCGAGGAGGAGCTGGCCCGTGAACCGCTCAAGCACCTCCTTGACGTCTACGCGAGGATCAATGCAGTCTTCAAGCCAGAACAAGAAGCAAGCAAAAAGGCCCGGGACGAGGGCCGCGACACAGCCGAGATCGAGTCTCAGGGGTTGTTCGCGGAGCGCAATGCCTTCTTCAGCCACATGGAAAGCGGCGACGAGGAGGCCATAGCACTATGGCGCCGCTTCCGCGACATCAGCATCGACCGCTACGTCGCAACGTACGCCCGGCTCAATATCGACTTTGACGAATACTCGGGCGAATCCCAAGTCAACAAGACTACTATCGAGCGGGTCGAGTCGCTTCTTCAAGAGAAAAGCGTCTACGAACAAGACAACGGCTCCTGGGTCATCAACTTTGAAAAGCACGGCTCCAAAGGCCTCGGCGTAGCCGTCGTCCGCGGCCGCACCGGTACCACGACCTACCTCCTCCGCGATGTCGCCGCTGTCCTCGACCGCGAGGAGAAATACAACTTCGACAAGATGATCTACGTCGTCTCGACCGAACAAGACCTGTACTTCCGTCGCGTTTTCCGCACCCTTGAGCTCATGGGTCGCTCCGACCTCGCCGCGCGCCTGCAACATGTGAATTTTGGCAAGGTCATGGGCATGTCCTCACGTCTAGGGAATGTGAAGTTGCTGAGCGATATTCTGGACCAGTCGCGCGAGGCGATGCATGAGGTGATGCGCCGTAATGCGGTCAAATATTCGCAAGTGGCAGAGCCGGATGCTGTGGCGGAGAAGGTTGGGATCTCGGCGGTTATGGTGCAGGACATGTCCGGCAAGCGGATCAACAACTACCCCTTTGATATCAATCGCATGACATCCTTTGAGGGAGACACGGGACCGTACCTTCAGTACTGCCACGCGAGGCTCAACTCCATTCTGCGCAAAGCAGGCCTCACCAGAAAAGACCTTGTCAACCATCTCGAGAACCATGCCGACGGACTGGACGCGGATATTCTCATGGACAAACCACACGCTGTCGACCTGCTCCGGCTGATGGCGCAGTACCCGGACGTGACGGCCATGGCGCTCAAGACGCTGGAGCCGTCGACCGTTCTAACCTACTTGTTCCGTCTGGCGCACCAGCTTTCGTCGTGTTATGACGTGCTGCAGGTTGTGGGCGCAGAAGGGGGCAGGCACGTGGTTCTTGCGAGGGCGGCGCTGTATGAGGGGGCGAGGCAGGTGCTGGAGACTGGGATGCGGTTGTTGGGGTTGAGTCCCGTGGAGAGGTAAGATGTCCTTTTTCCTTTCTTTTTCGTTTCTTTGTACATTTACTGTGCTATTGTAGAGATGGTGGGTGTATGTACTAACTGTTCTCGCCAGGATGTGATTCTTCAACTTTGGTAAAATTGACTGTGTTGCGAGTCACCTCCTCTATAGCACTATAGGGTTGGGGGAAGAAAGGAGGAGGGAGGCTCTGACGGCATGAGCGAGCCAGCACCGAGCCTCGAGGGTCGGACGCGGTTGGTTCGCATCCTCGACGACAGCCCCGAACGACCCGCGCCAACATTCTGCCTTGTCTGCACCGACAGGGGACGGGATCCTGGCGCCGAAAATGCATCTCTATCGCGAATGCGCGGGAGGCGTTCCGGAGGACTGAATGGTGTGAACCAAGTACGAAGTAGAATGGGCGACGCCTTCCGGCCCCCGTCGCCGGCGCCGTTTGTAGTCGTTACGGAGTAGACTTTTAGTGGCCCGCCCCACAAATCAAGTGCTGGAGCCTGGTTTATTCCAGTGGCTTTCAGGTTGGATCTAAGAAGAGAATCCTGCCCGTTGCACAACATCCAATCTGCAAGCAATGGCGCAATGAGCAACATGGCTGCAGCAAAACTCAACGGCTCAGGGTGTAATCCAATCCAATTGGTTGGCAACTGGTTGTTGATGCCACCATGCTTCGGGCATCTCCAGTATCCATCGGTTGTCCGGTCAATTACATCCGGTTGTTTTTACCCCTGAAACCAACAATCGTGGACTGAGGGGGGCCTTTTTTGTCCCATCATCTTTCTCACTTTGTGTTCTCGTTCATCTCACTTGCAAATTAGACATTTAATTACCAAAGAACCACGGGTTCAATTCCACCCTGCCAGTGACTGACTGTATGTAAAAGTCGGTTGATGGTTGATTCTGCCAGTAGCCACGTTCTCGTTTCTCTCTCTCTCCGTCTCTATGGACAGAAGACAGATTACGCAGTTCAACACCATCCCATATAATTCCCACCGTCCTTCCCCCGCCCTGCTGCCATTACTCCTCCTCACTAACCTCCCCCTCCCCCTCACTAACCTCCCCCTCCCCCTCCTCCAACAGACTCGACAACGTCGCCGCCGGCCCCCCCTTAACGAGCTTCCCTTCCTTTCCCTCTGCATTCTTCTTCTTCTCCCTTCCCATTCCCGCAGCAACCTCACCCCCCTCCACAACAACCATATCCCCAATCTCCACCGGCCCCTGCAGCTCGCTCTCCACCACCTCCACCACCACGCGCAGAAACGGCCACCGGTACGGCCGCCCGCCCGGCGGATCCCACTCGAGCTCCGCCAGCGTCGCGCAGCCGCGCGCGCCCAGGCCGGCGTCGTCAAACTGCTGCTCCATGCGCGGCTTGGCGTCGTGCTGGTAGTGCAGGTTGTCCGCGATGGCGCTGTTCTGGGGCTTGGCGAGCGCTAAAAAGGTGGCCAGGGCCGCGCGGTTGGCGGGCACGAGCGTGGTGTAGGTGCCGTGGAGCTTGGTGGCTGTTTCGATGAGGTCGAGGGGGGAGGTATGCGCGGGGAAGGTGAGGGTTGCTGTGCTGGAGACGCTTGAGGCGCGGTGGTTGTTGGGGGTTTGGGTTTGCTCGTCGTTGTCGTCTTCTGTTTCGTCGTCGGTTTCTTCTTGGCCGGTTTCTTCTTGGCCGGTTTCTTCTTGGCCGGTTTCTTCTTGGCCGGTTTCTTC
>MU856862.1:0-101911 GCA_033296705.1 Chaetomidium leptoderma | reverse complement strand
CCCCCATGTCCACCCAGCTCCCGCGTCTCCTCCTCCACCCAAAAGCACTGCACCTCCCCGTTGTCATACCCCACCCGGCCCTCGTATAACATCCCCATTTCCATCCCCCCCGTACCAGTACCCGATATCTCATCATCAGAGTTTTCTGTATTCTTCAAAGATGAAAAAGAAGAAAAAGAAGAAGAGGAGCGAGTCATAACCCAACTCTTCCCCACCACCCCGCCCCTCTTCACCCCGTCCTGGCTTGCCGCCGCTTTGGCGTTGGCTTGGGTGGCCGAGGGGTGTTCGCTGCAGCGTATCTTTTTGCGCTCTCGCATTTGTTTTAATAGGGCTTCTTTTTCCTTGTCGTTGTCGTTGTCGTTGTCGTCGTCGTTTTGGGGGGGTTCTTGGCTGCTGTTGTTGGGACCGGTGGTGGTGACCGGGGGTGTGAAGCGTCGGGTGCGGTAGACCACGTATTGGATTATCGTGCGGTCTGGGCCTAGGGCTTCGAGGGCCGGGATGCTTTCTCGCGGGGTTATGTGGCGGGGGGGTTCGGCTTGGTGTTGGTGTTGTTGGGGCTGGGGCTGGGGGAGGGTGAGGGATGGTCGTCGGGGATGGTAGTGGGGAGCGGGAGGGGGGAGGATGGTTTGGCTCGGGGGGATGTCGGTGCGTGGCTGGGGGTTGTGGCGGGATTGGGGTGTGGGCTTGTTGGGTTGGAAGATATTGCGGGACTGAGCAAGCTGGCTCACTTGGCGGTTGCGCGCGGCGGCCGGTGCTGGGGGTGGTGGGTGAGGAGGCACTTGGTTGGCCTGGCGGTAAGCGGTGGGCGCAAGAGGGGGGTGAGCTGGCTGGTGGACTGGTTGAACAGCTGGTGGAGGTTCGGCCCGCTGGCTTGCTCCGCGGTAACCGTTGGGCTCCGGTTGTCTGTTTCCGTTTGGCAGACTAGACACAACCTGCTCTGTTCGTTTCTCGGGCAGTTTGGACGAAAACCTCTGGAAGACGTCGACGTCACTCTCCAAACCAGCAACCGACAGATGACGGCCGTTTGTCTGGGTATTCTTGTTGGCCCTGATCTCGTCGAGTTTGGCTTTTGCTTTCCTCATCGCATTGATGGTTGCCTGGCTGATGGTGTTTGTCGTATCAACCTGTTGGTTTCCTCCCTTGCGGGCTTGAGGTTGGCTCTGGAGTGGGTGTTGCTGCCTTCCTAGGCCAGGTATCTGCTGTGGCTCTTGACCTGAAACCTGGCGTGATTCCTGAGGCTGGTTTTGTGTTGGCTCTGGACGAATATTTGAACGAGACGGCTGACGTGGTTCTGGGCGAGACCCCTGAGGAACTTTGTGAGGAGGAGGTTGCTGGTAAGTTTCTTCCCGGGCTTGCTGACCACTGTGCTGAAGAGTACCGTCAAGTGTTTCCGGACGAAGCTGCTGAAGGGAAGACGACGCGTGGTCCTTATGCCGCTCCCGATGGCGCTTGTATTGCGAAGACGCCTTGGACTTGCGTGAGATTGACGAGTGCGCGTCGGTCAAGTCCTTGTCGGCCAACAGTTGGTGCGATAATGGCTGCTTCCCGCCATTCCGAACATCATCGTAGGCCTGAGAGCCCGCCCGCTCTGGCTTGCGCCGCTTCTCGCGCCCGTGCTTGTCAAGCCGCCGCCTCTTGCCGTCACGGCGGGAGGGGACGATGGGTTGGTCCGGTTGGTCTGGTTGGTCAGGGAGGTCGGTGAGGTCGATGACCTCGGGAAACGACCGTTTGCGCGAGTGTTTGGGTGTGTTGTTTGGCCCTCGGCCTTCTAGCGGCTCTCCTTGAGAGACACTGATAGTTGTTTCGGGGTCTGTGGTCTTGTGATCTTGTCGTTTCTCGCCCGAGTATTCGTACTTGGAGAGAAAACTGCTCCCTGCGAAACCGGAGCCCCCTTGAGAGATGGGTCTGCTTTTGGTCCCATTATTTGCCGAGTTGTCTCGGGATGAAAGCTCTCGTAGTCTGTCGCCGGCAGGGTTGACGGGCGTGTTGACCGCAAAAGTCCCCGGTAGAAAATATGAGACCTTTAGCTCTCCTGGCCAAACACTCTTCTTGGTGCCTTTGCGAATCGCCCCCAGGAAGTCGTTGTCCTCGTCATCCGAGTCCTCATCATTAGCTGGGCCAAAAGTTTGGGTGTTTTTAGATGGCAGTGTCTCCGCCGCGGTTTCTGTAGCCAGTCAGTGGCGGGGCCTGTCTAGTTAGTGAGTTGGACAAACCGGTAGGTGCTGAGGTTTGGGCCGGCGCTTCAGTCTTGCTCGCTTCACTCCCCATTGTGTCCGCGATGGAAAGTTCTGGGGCCGGCTCCTGGGGCCTTTCCAAGACAGCGGCGCCCGGGTCTTGCTGGGGCAAGGGCTGGATAGTCCCCGAAGAGGCAGACTCTGGAGATGCCGAGTCAGCAGAAACTCTGGTAAAGCTCCAGCCCTGGGCCAGAGCAAGGTTGGTCGCCATTTGCCTGGGTTCCTGCATGGTTTGGCCTTGATCCTGTGGGCAAGCTGCCAGAGTATCCGTAGATGAGTCTGCGCTCAATTTGGCAGGCCCCGGTTCCCCGGGTGGCAAGGCATTTTGCCAATCCATTACAGTGGCCATGATGATTGGAGGTGGTGAGATAAATTAGCAGTAGAGAAGAAGGGAGAGTAAGAAGTGGGAATAAGATGAAAAGAAAGTGGGCGATGAAGAGCAAGAAAAAGAGAACACGGTGTAGGAATTGGAAAGGCAGCAGGCATTAAAGAAGGCTCGAAGGAAAGATGAAGCGGCAGGGTTGTTGCTGAAGGAAAGATGCAGTGGTAAGATGGTTCTTGAAAGGAAGATGGAGTGGTAAAGTTAGTTGTTCGCGAAAGAGAGTATGTAGTAAGCAAGAGAAAGAAAAACGATATCTAAAGCCGAATTCCGTATGTAAAGAAGTTTTGTGATGAGCTTGTAGCGGAGAGCCTTTGCCTCATAGCACTCATTTCGAAGGAGAGAGTATGAAAGGGGGAGATGTGGTTGGGAAATGTACACCGCAGAGGTTGGCGGCAATGATGCTTGCTCACCCTCGAATTATCAAGGAAAGGATCGGCTGGAAGGCGCAGATAGTAAGATAATATCCTCCGAGTGATAATCCTGACCTTCAATGATGGAGGTTTGGGGTGTCACTTACCAAGAGGACGAGGAAGCGGAGAATACCAGAATCACTCCACACCACCAACAGAAGGACGTGAGAAATCATGGCACTAAGGATTAGACTAGACATATATACTGCTACCAGGCCACTTCGACCTCACTCCGGGTCATCGGCAAACTCGGCCCCCTTGGCTTCCTCGATCTTCTTCCACTTATCCTTGCCCTCCTCGGTGGTGGCATCGATAATCTCCTCCTCCAAACTCAGAATGCCAGCCTAGAGAAGGGATTGTTAGCAAAACCATACATCAACATGTTGGCAAAAAAAAGGGGGGGGGACGACGACAACTCACCTCACCCAACAACCCCACCACCTCCTCAGCCTCCTCAATCTTCATCTCCCCCAACACCTTATTCACCTCATCCAGCTTCCCCGTCTCCAACGCCTTTTTCATATCCTCAGTAAACCCCTCAAAGATCTCCCTCCCCTTCCTCCTCTCCTCCTCACCCCCCCCTTCCTCCCCCTCCCCCCCGCCAGCGCCAGCAGGCGGCGGAATGCGAATATTAATCACCGTCCCGGGCTCCACAGCATGCAGCTGGATCTGCTCGACACCGCCTCCACTATTCCCCTCGGCCTCGTCCTTGGCCCGCTGCATGGCAATCTCGCGCGTGCGCGTGCGGATGCGCACGTACGTCTCCTGCACGTCCTTGTGGAACACCTCCTGGGCCTGGTGGCCGGGCGTGGAGATGCGCTTGAAGAAGAGGGCGACGCCGTCGCGGCCGAGCGCCCGGCAGTACTGCAGGAGCAGGGCCTGGTGCACGCAGTTGCGCGCGTAGTCGCCGCGGTTCTCGAGCTGGGCGTCAAAGGCGGCGATGAGCAGGCCGTCGGTCTCCTTTTCGGTTAGGATTTCGGGGTGTTGGGTGAGGAAGTTGAGCGAGTCGCGGTAGGCGGTGGATTTGATTTGGCCGAATTGTTGCGCTAGGGGGGACGCGCTGACTTCTTCGTCGTCGCCGTCGTCGTCGTCGGTGGATTTGGAGGTGGATGCTGCGGGGAGGGCGGTGGTGCCGGTAAAGTTGGGGTTAAGGAGCTCGACTTTGGAGGAGTCCTTGGCTACCCCTGTGCCGGACGAGGAGGAGGCTGTCGCCTTGCTGACGTGGGAGCTGTCGAAGCCAGTGTGGATGTTGTCGCTCGTGATCTTGCGCGACTCTTCCTGCTCGAGCTCGGCGAGCTTCTTGAGAAGGTCGCCCTGCAGGTCGTTGACCTTCTGGAGGTGGTCCCCAATCTCGGCCACCATGCCGTCGTATCTCTGTTCCTGGTCAAGCTTCTTCTCGTCGAGGGCCTTGTTGACTTGGTCCAGGAGAGTGGCCATCATCTTTGTGTACGTGGGCAGCTGCTCCTCGGCGTTGTGGACACCGCTGGGGCGCGCGGGAGGCTGGTCGTCCTTGGGGTCTATGCCTGCGGCCGACTCCATGACAGCGCGGAAGGCCACCTCTCCGGGGTTCCCTGCTTTGGCATCGGAGGCATGGGCTTTGAGAGAGGCGAGGAGCGACGAGATGCGCTTGATCAGGGTCTCGTTGATGATGCGCTCGTACTTGAGGGTCTCGATCTGGTGCTTGCGCTGCTGGCGCTCCTGATGAATCTGGGTCTGCTTCGCGCGGATAAAGGATCGTTTGTCGACATTGGGATGTACTTCGATGTCCGAGTCGTCGCTGAGCTCGAGGGCATCCTGCAAGGCCGGTTAGCTGCTTGTGCGCTTCTGCTTGTGCGCATGGAGGGGTAGTTGGGTAGTTCATCATACCCATTTGCTGTAGTCGACCGGCATCGTGCTCGTTTGCGGAAGACCCGCTATCCTTCAATGTTACTCGGTCAGGGGCACAGGCACAAAATGTACGCCTGTGGTGAAGTGGGATATTGATGGTTGTTGTCATGGAAGTCGTTCAAGGTCCTTCCACAAGGGCCAGCAAGGCTACCGTCAATAATGGTGGGGTAGCTTCTGGAATCGTAGCTGAAGTGGGGCAGAATGACATCGAATCTCAGCTTTAACAAACAACAACAACAGCTCGGACGAGGCAGCGGCTCCCTTCACTTTCACCTCTCGCCATCAAGCATGTAGCTCGTCGCTGACGCAGCCTGTTACACAAGACTAAAAAAATAGTACTCGGCAGAGCCTCGTAAGTTACTGCTATGTAACATCAAACCAAAAGCTAGCAATCATCCAAGCAACACGCTGCGCCCGACTCATGGATACATAACTATTCTCTGGTCATGTAACACGCGACTCGAGTCGTTTGTTTGTCGAAGCAAAAAAGGTCCAGCAAAGGCCCAACACCCCAGACCATGTGGTTCCCCTCCCGTAAGATTACAACTCCATCGCCAACCTCCTTCTCTCCCTCTCTCCCTCGAGCAAACCAACCCCCCTAGAGACCCAATAAACCAGACAACCTCCCCATGTACTAGGTATACCTCACTTCTTCTGCCCCTCGACGAAATTCAACGCCTCCTCCGTCGGCACGCAGTCAATGGTGCTCGTCTTGTTGTGGAACGTCACACCATAGCACTTGTTTGCGACAAGGACGATCTCGGGGCGGAACGTCGTGCAGATGAACTGCGTCTTTTGCTCCTGCGAGATGCTCTGCAGCAGGCTCGCCACCGCCGTCCGGTACTGCGCATCCAGGTTGGCGTCGACCTCGTCAAAGATGACAAACGGACTTGACTCGGCCGCTTGGAGGGCGAAGATCAGGCAGAGCGCGCACAGACCTATGGTAAGTAACCCTGAGTTAGCAACAACTATGATAGCCGCCGACAGGAGGTCGGGTAACTTACTCTTCTGCCCACCGCTCAACTGTTGGATCTTTTGCTGCTCGTCCATGACTTTGGAGTTGAACGAGACGGAGATGCCCACGCCCGTGTAGCTCTCCACGCCCGTCGGCTCCTCCTCCGACTCATCGGCGTTGTTGCCCTTCTTACCGCGGTCCGCCTTGCGCTGGATCACGAGACGGCCATGGCCCGCCGGGACCAGCTTCTCAAAGATGGTGGCAAACTCCCGCGAGACCTGCTTGAACGTCCGCTCAATCGCCTCGTCCTTCTCCTGGTCCAGATGCTCGATCAGCGCCTCGATCGACTTCTGCGACGTGTCGAGCTCCTTCCGCCGCTTCAGTAGCTGATCGCGCTGTGTGGTGAAGCTGTTGTACTGATCGAATGCCTTCTTGTTGATGTGCTTGTACTTCTTGAGGGCTTCGTTGACCTTCCGCAGCCTCGACTCGATCTGGTGCTGTCAGCAAAACGGAACCTTCACCTGGGAAGGGGAAAAAAACTTACCTGCTCCGGCTTCATCTTCTCGTACTTGCCAAACGCCTCTTCCGGCAGGATACCCAGATCCCGGATATTCTTAGCATACTCGGCAGCCTGGCTGACAAGACGGGCTCTCGTGTGGATGTTCTTTTCCATCCTCTTCTGGTAATGGTCGATCCGTTTCTGCAGCTCCTGCAGCTCCTGCTCCCTTTCCAACTTCTGAGCCTCTAGCTTGGAGAGTTCGCCGCTCACCTTCTCCGTCTTTTGGTCGTTTTCCTGCAGTTGCTCTTCTACTTCGGCCATGACTCGCTGCGCCTTTTTAAGCTCCCTCAGCGCGTCCTTGTAGCTCTCGCTGCCGCCCGCCGTCGAGTTCTCAAAGGCTTGGCTTCGAAGCTGGTCCTCCTGTGGCCAAAGATGGCTCTGCAACTCGGTCTCGAGAAGCTTCTTGCGACCTTCCAGTTCAAACCGCTTTTTGCTGACTTCCTTCAGCTCCCGTTGCAACTGGTGCACTTGGGCGCTGAATTCCTCCAGTTGGCGTTCCTCGGTCGCCGTCAAGGCCTTCTTAAAGTCTTGGGAAAGCTCTGCCTGGTATGTCGAGATGGAGTCGTCCAAGTCCTTGAGGTTCTTGTCCACCTGGGCCTGCCGATCGACAGCCGCTTCAAGGTGGCCCCGCTCACGCTCCAGCTGCGCATTCTTTGTCCGCAGCTCCACCTTGAGCGGCTCGAAGCCCATCTCGAATTGGCGCATTTGTTGCTCGAGCTTGTGTTCCTCACCGCTGGCGCTCGTAACCTTTTGATCGATGACCTCAATCTCTTTCCGGATCTTGTCGATATCCTCTAGTTGCTGCTCATACAGGTCACGCATCCGGCCGACCCTTTGGACCGCATCGAGACGGGACCTCCTGGCGTCGACGTAGCCACCAGTCATCGCACCTCTCTTGTTGGTTGTGTCGCCCTCCGGTGTGATGGCGTCTAGACCGTGAGACCGGGCGTACTGAGACGCAACAGAGAGGTTGGGGCAAACGATGGTGCGACCAAAGACTTGCTGGAAAGCTTTCTCATACTCGGGCTCAAAGTCGATCTTGTTGATCAGAGGTTGCGCGTCTGACGCCCTGGGCATCTTGACTTGCCTCGGCCGTAATTGCTCAAGAGGCACGAATGTGAGCCGTCCGCCGTAATTCTTGTAAAGATGGTCCGAGAGCATCGTTGCCGTCTTCGCGTTGTCAACGACGTAATGGAAAAGGCTGTTTCCAGCCACCTGCTCGGCTGGCAACTTGTACGCCTCGACTGGCACGCTCATCAGCTCCGCCAGGGTCCCGTACGCGCCGGGAATGTCCTGCTTCTGCTTTAGTCGCCTGATGGAGGCGAGACCCTTGGCTGTGGCCGAGTCCATGGAATGCGAAAGAGTGGACTCGGCTTGATCCCTCTCCTTTCCAGTGTTGGAGAGGAGCGAGCCGAGCTTGTCCTCCTCGCGCCGAAGCCTCTTCCGCTCCTCATGCAGCTGCTCCCGGGCCTCCTGGGCCTTGGTGAGCTTCTCCGCGAGCGTGACTCGGTTCCCGCCGTAGCCCTCGATGTTCTGGCGGATGTCGCGGATGGCCTTTTCCAGCTGCGCGATGGACGCCTCGACCGACTTCACCTGCTCCTTTGCATCCATCGAGTTGGCCTTTTGCACACCCAGAGACGTCGTGGCGTCGTCGACCTCTTGCTTGAGGAAGTTATCACGCTCCGCCTTTGTCTTGAACTGTGAACTGCGAGTCTGCTTGGTGAGCAAGCGGTTCTTCCCTGCGACTGCCTCGTCCCGCTGCAGCCTGATCTGAGCCTCTTCACTCTTCCTCTGCTCGTATTCGGGCGTGATCTTGGAGATGTCTGATTCAGCAGCCTTGATTTTGCGTTCGACCTCCTGCAACTCGGCCTCCTGCTTGTGCTGTGCCTGTTCTCGTGCGTGCCGGGTCTCATCTAGGTGCTTCGCTTTCAGTTCTGCCTTTGCGCGCGCCCGAGCGGCATCTTTGCGGTCATCGTCGAGTTGTCGGCGTTCCATGGCAAGCAGTTCTAGGTTCTGCCTTGACTCGTGTGACTTCTGATCCAATACGCTGATCTCCTTCTCTGTTTTTTGAAGCTGCGCGCGATCCTTAGTCGAGGCCCCCGCCCCCCCTTGCCTCGCTTCCTCCAGTTGCTCCAAGGTGTCGGCATTGGTCGCCTGCAGGCGGTGCCAGTGCGCGTACTCGAGACATCTGCGCTCCCTATCCTTGTCCTGGAAATCGCGGAGTTCGTCCTTCTCTTCCTCCAGCTCGCTCAGGCGCTCCTTGATATACACCAGGGTCTCGTCAATCTTCTCGCGCTTGCTGTTGGTTTCGGCCATGATTTTGAGCGACTGTATCCTGCGGTCGTCGTAGGTATTGGTTCCCGCAATCTCCTTTAGGAGGTTCAGCCTCTCGGACTCCTTCATGTTGGTGATGGCCGCGATGCGACCCTGGGGGACGATATAAAAGGGGTTCTCCTTCGCAAACCCGGCCGTCTCGAGAATCTTGAGGACATCGGCGCGAGTCTGGACTTTCCTATCCACCGAGTATTCGTCTTTTTTTAGGCCGATTGTCCGGCGGATGACGACCTCGTCGCCGGGTTCGCTGAAGCGCTTATCTTGGTTGTCGAAGATGATCTCGACGTATGCCGACATGACGGCAGACCCCGACCCCTCGTGGAGGAGGGCCTGCCGCTCCTCGCGGCTCATGTTGGTGTAGGCATCGCTGAGGACGAATCGGATGGCAGCAAAGAAGTTACTCTTGCCTGAGCCATTGCGCCCGACGATGACATTGGTCCCTGGAGAGAAGGGTTCTATGACGGTCTGGTCCTTGTAGCTGTGCACGAAGAAATGTCAGTGCAAGGCAATCTCAGGGCGCGCGTTCGGCTCGGTGGGTCTCGGCGTACCTTTTGAAGCCCTGGATGATGATCTGCTTGATATGCATCTTTGCGCCAGTGCTATCGCCTCGACACACTGGTCAAAAACGAAGAAGAAAATATTGCGAGCAGTCTTGTGAGAGTTGTATGCGCGTCAATGCCGGGGTCGAGTGCGGAAATGGGTTGTTGCTGCCTTCTGCATCCTTTCAATCGTGGTCGGTTTCAACAAGCAACAAAATCGCGGCTTGACAATTGCGGGAGGGGACCACCCTCCACAACGCGTCTCGTCGCGCAGCCAGGCAGTTTCCAGAAGCTCGGGCCATTGAGCGCCCCACGTGATTTTATTGAATCCCGATCGTTGGTTCGCGCTCCCAACGCGATCAAGGATAAACTGACAGTGTGGCTTTCAGTCATGAAGCCAGCTGTGTGTGGGATTCTATGATGAATGGAACTATGTAGATACGAACGAGGAACAAAATGAGTAATGATAAGAATACGAAACAGGTAACAGGGAAAGAAAGAGGCCTAACAACATGTTCTGACCTGTGAACTTGGAGCTACATGCTGCGATGGATGCTGCGATGGTCGGGAACACAGTCAATTTTGCATGGAAACGGCCACCACCGGCCCAATCCAGGCAGGCCGGCATGTTCCAGTCCAGGCACTCACGCAGGCGTCAGATTATGCATCTGCCCTTTGGGCAACCACGTCTGCACCTTCTGTGATCGTCCTGCTTCCCACAAAGCTGACCGACCTTGTTTGTCCGATGATAGTTGATGGTCAGCCTGGAATGGGCAAACGCCTGCCTTTCCCTACCTTAGGTAGGTAGGTATGCACATGCACCTAAGCCTGGTAGGTACCTACGGTAGGTAGGTATTCTGGTGTTGTGGACGGGACATTCGGACACAGCCTTCTTTGTTGGCCGGATGCGTTCGTTCCTGCTGCCTCACATCTCGCAGACACATTCCGAATTCTCGGTCGGTGTTTGCTCTCGGCCAGCCTCTAATTGGAAGCCTTGGAAGCAGCCGCAGAACGGCATTTGAGATGTCGGATGAATTGAATGATACCATGTGCATACCCCGGAGATCAGACAGTGTCATGGGCTCCATTGGGTCCTCCTATGCAACCCGCTCCACATGCGATTACCGGGCCCAGGCACAAGGGAGACGCCTGCAGGAGGCGTTGATGATGATCCACGTCGGCAGGCTGTCTCGAGAACGGAAGCGGCGGTCTTGTTTTATGCTGCACTACACGGGACAGCGGGAAATCACGAATGTGTCGCAGTGTGTCTGACGACCGGAAGACTCAGGCTGTCCTGGTCTAGCCCGACACTCTTGAATTGAAGAGCCCAGGTACGGATCGCCAACCGCAGCTTCTTCTTCTCGGCGGGCGAACAGAGTTGGACACGTTCCAGGCTGGCGGGGCCTTGGGAATGTGGCGTCATGTGGAGCACTGGGGCCGCGCGACGTTGTGTCGCACGGAAAGAAAAAAGAAAAAATAAAAGAGAAAAAAAGGATTAAGTGACCTTCCAACCTTGAGTTTTCGAGTTGTCGACTGATTGAGTGGACGGGTTGTCGGCGATGGAACGCGCTTTCTGGTCTTTTTGTTCATCGATAAATTCTGGGGCCGCGCAAGGAACCTGGAAGGGGGCACGGGACTTGGGGCGGGCGGCGCATGGACAGGGGTGTAAGAATGGCGCTAAAATACGCAAGGCCCGGGAGGAGCGTTGGGAACAGCCCGCTGTCTATAAATTTAAACCAATATTTCTTTATAGACGGGCGGCTGCCCTCCACCCGAACCTCCCACCGCTGCACTCGCTCGCCCTGCCGCGCGACCTCCCGCCTCGACAGATTCCCACCATCCCACCACCCCGCCCCTCAGACCGGTCACACCTGGCAGCCAGACAGATCCAACCCAACCTCACCTACCTAACTCAAAACGACCCACCTTTTTCTTCACCTTCCATGGTATGTTTTCTCAGTGCATTTCAACGATCGATCTCAACCCAACTTTTGCATGATCATCGAGGCCTCTTTTTTTGGTGTTTTTTTCCTTTTCCTTTTTTTCCTTTGGCTAATTTCATCACAGTGCATGAAGGATTAAAACATCTCAACGTGTCCTCTGACCGCTCAACAAACATCGCGCCCGAACTTCGGCCAGGTACAGGTCAGTGTTACACCCTCACCTTTCAGCCCGACCCACCCAACTGTCACCAGCCGGAACACTGTCTCCCTTCATTTGCATTTATGAATCTGCCCCTATTTCCTATCCGCTTTTGGCAGTTTATTCTCCTTCTGTCCTTATTTGGCGTTCTTCCTGGGGGCTCCTCAATGTTGCAGTGCAACCACCAGATCTGACAAGATCGATCTGCTGTCAACACAGCGCCTTGCTTGGCCATGGCTCCACCTGCACAACATTCCGTCGTCTTGGCTGATGAGGCTGCCCAATCACAACACGGAATGACGCTTCCTCTCCAAGTTGTTGTTGTTGTTCCCTGCTTGGTTTCACTGAGCCTCATCATGCACCATCCTTCCGATAAAGCTTGTTGATGAGTTGAGACAAGATGCAAGTCGAGAGACTAACGGGTAATCAGTGCCATGGTCTTCATCGCCTAGTTATCACGGTATTCGTTGACATGAAGCAAGAATGGTGTCTCGGTGAGTGATGGCTTGACAAGTTTCTGTATGTTCTGCGCTAACAGCTGCACCAGGCTTGACCGACTCGTTACGTAAGTCACCCCCATGACTCTCCGCGACACGCTTGTGTCATCGCATTACCCTGCGGTGCTGTCTTGGCGCCGGTGCTAACATTTGCGTGTCAGAATCCTCGAAACCGGCAGCACCCGATTGATACGGGATACCGCTGTCAACCAGCTCGCTGACTGGCAGAAGCAGCACCCTGAGGAGCTGTTTAACCTTTTGACCAGGGTCGTCCCTTATCTACGGCACAAGGAATGGGAAACCAGAAGTACCGCTGCCAAGGCGATAGGCAAGATCATCGAGAATGCGCCGTCTTATGATCCCAACTTCGATGACGCGTTTACTCCAGAGGACCCGGCTGGGGAAGATGGTTTCGTCAAGAAGGAAGAGCCCAGGGACTCGATCCTCGACCAGGAGGAATTTTTCGGCCTTGACGGCCTAGACATCGCGGCCATCCTCAAGTATGGGCGGCCGTTGCTCCGCGGTGGCACCGTGGACCTCGCGCTCGCCGCGCTAGACCCGCAGAACCGGCTTCTCCATCAGAAAAAGACTCTAAACGGCAGACTGGGGCTTCTGGGTCGAGTTTTCGAGGACGACGAGATGCCCATAATTAACGAACATGCCACCAGTCCCGAAGCGCCACACGAGGCTGGGGGCACAAACGGCTTCGGACGACAAGACAGCATAGTCAACGAGAGCCAAAGCCAAAACCAGGACGAGAGTAAGCTGAGCACGAGACAACTCAATGTTCTTAAACGGAAGCGGAAACGGGAGGCTCAGAAGGCCGCCCACGGCAAGAGCGGGTTTGGTGACCTGACCCTCCGCCGGACGACAACTGCGGGTTCCGATGGATTCGCTGACGATACCATGGCCGATCCCGAATCCAAGAAGAACGGCAAAATGCCTGAATACTTCAACCTCGACAGGCCAACAGATGTAGACGAAGACACCAAGGTTGTGTCGGAATTCAAAGGCCCCATACTCCCCATCAAGTCCGAGCTCGAGGTCGACGAGAGCATGGAAGGCGCCGAATGGCCATACGAACGGCTCTGCGAATTTCTCAAAATCGATTTGTTTGACCCGCAGTGGGAGACACGCCACGGCGCCGCCATGGGCCTGAGGGAAATCATCCGAGTCCATGGAGCGGGTTCCGGGAGGCGTAACGACAAATCGCGCAAGGACAACAATGAGCTCAACCGTCAGTGGCTGGACGACCTAGCTTGCCGCCTCTGTTGCGTGCTCATGCTCGACAAGTTCACCGACTACAGCTCTGACACGTCAGTAGCGCCCATCAGGGAGACAGTTGGTCAAACTTTGGGATCGGTCCTCCGGCATATTCCAGCGCAGTCTATTTACGCCGTCTACCGCTTGCTCTACCGGATGGTGATGCAGGAAGACCTGCAACTGGAGCAAAATGTCTGGGCCGTCTGCCACGGAGGCATGGTGGGTCTGAGGTACGTCGTCGCCGTGCGTAAGGACCTCTTGCTCCAGGACGGGGACATGATCGACGGTGTTATCCGCTCGGTCATGAAGGGGCTCGGAGACATCGACGACGATGTCCGCTCAGTCAGCGCGGCAACGTTGATTCCAATGGCCAAGGAATTTGTCACGATGCGTCGAGGAGCACTCGACGGCCTCATCAACATCGTCTGGGAGAGTCTCTCCAACCTGGGCGATGACCTGAGTGCCTCAACGGGCAAGATCATGGACCTGCTTGCCACCCTCTGCAGCTTCCCTGAAGTCTTGGAAGCCATGAAACTCTCAGCCTCCCAAGACGAGGAGAGGTCTTTCGCTCTCCTTGTTCCCCGCCTCTACCCCTTCCTCCGGCATACCATCACTTCGGTACGTCTCGCCGTGTTGAAAGCTCTGATGACTTTTGCGAATCTTGGAGGCGAGACGTCTCAAGGCTGGCTCAGCGGGAGGATCCTGCGCCTCATATTTCAAAACATCCTGGTTGAGAGAGATCAAGACACGCTTGCCATGTCCATGGAGCTGTGGGCTGCGCTTGTGCGCAATCTTGCCGAGGACCCAGCCATCCTTGCCGACGAGTTCGAGACGCATGTGGAACCGCTCATGCAGCTGGCACTCCATCCCATCGGTGTCCCGCGGCATCCCATTCCGATGAACGGAAGCTGTTTTCAAAAGCCATCAGGCGGAACTTACTGCCTGCCTGGTGTTGTACCTGTCACAACCAGGCGGTCATCGCCGCCTGAGGGCGAGAGAGCCACAAAGCGGCGGAGGAAATCGACCAAGGTGGACGACATCCCCACTACTACCCAGAGCCACGATGTTGATGGCCACATGATGCAAGGCGATGTTGACATGGTGGGCATGGATGTTTTGGTCCGCTCCCGGATCTCGGCTGCCAAGGCCATGGGCCTCATCATGTCCTTCGTCCCATCCTCCAACCTCGCCTCATATGACAGCAACATTCTGCAAGGTCTCACTTCTCCATTCGCGTCGACCCAGCTCTCCGCCGCCATGGTCATCGACGAGTACGCAACGAACTGCACAACAAGTGACACAGCCGCGCGGTTTATCGAGCACCTGCAAAAGATGATTGACCAGGATCGGCCGTCACATTATCGGGACTTGGTGAGCTATGTCCACCGGGTGCGCTCGCAGTCGCAACAACTCATCAACCTCTTCCGCGACCACGGCAAGGTCTCTCACAACAAACTGCCCACGCTTGCCGTGGTGGTCCAGGGCGAACCGGAGGCGGGCCCAGGGGCGTTTTCTGTCGCCAATGCTGAGAAGGTCGTGGGCGATGACTTTGACAAGCTCAAGAAGGCCATGGCCCCTGGCCAGCGGCTGATTGCTCTTCCGCAGCTTAATGAAGCTCGCGAAGCAACACTCTCCGTGATTGAGGAGGCAAAGGCGGCCAAGGAGGCCCGTGATGCCCGCATCCGGGCTGCCGCTGCTTGCGCCTTGATTGCCATGAAGGTGCTTCCCAAGAAACCGAGCCCCCTTATCAAGGCCATCATGGACAGCATCAAGACGGAGGAGAATCAAGAACTGCAGGGTCGCTCGGCCGCCACAATTGCCCGCCTCGTGCAACTCTTCACCGATTCCGGCCGCCGGGGCCCAGCCGACAAGGTGGTCGCGAATCTGGTCAAGTTTTCGTGCGTTGAAGTCGCCGAAACACCCGAGTTCCCCAGCCACGCCCTCAAAACCAACGTCATACTCTCGATGCAGAAGGAAGAGGACCGTGTCGACCACCCCGACGCAGCCAAATTTGCACGGGAGGCGAGGGCGGCCCGTATCACTCGTCGCGGCGCCAAAGAAGCCCTGGAGATATTGTCACAGACGTTTGGTGCCGATCTCCTGGCTCGCGTTCCAAGCCTGCAAGCTTTCATGGAGGAGCCTCTGGTGAAAGCATTCTCCGGCGACCTGCCGGCGAAGGCGCGGGACCCAGAGAGCACGTTTGGCCAGGAGATCGTGGATGCCATGTCTGTGATTCGGACCATGACCCCGACGCTTCACTCGGCTCTTCATCCCTTCGTCATGCGGCAGGTGCCTTTGGTGATCAAGGCCCTGCGGTCCGACTTGTCCGTGTTCCGCTACATGGCGGCCAAATGCATGGCGACCATATGCAGCGTGATGACGGTCGAGGGCATGACGGCGTTGGTGGAGAAGGTTTTGCCGTCCATCAACAATCCGCTCGATCTCAGCTTCCGCCAGGGCGCCATCGAAGTCATCTATCACCTCATCGCCGTGATGGGCGACGCCATCCTCCCCTATGTCATCTTCCTAATCGTGCCGGTGCTGGGTCGGATGAGCGATTCGGACCACGAGGTCCGACTGATTGCGACTACCTCCTTTGCCACTTTGGTGAAGCTGGTCCCGCTCGAGGCCGGCATCCCGGATCCCCCGGGTCTCTCCGAGGAGCTGTTGCGGGGCCGCGACCGCGAGCGCACATTCATCGCTCAGCTCCTGGATCCGAAGAAGGTCGAGGCGTTTCAGATTCCCGTTGCCATCAAGGCGGAACTTCGCTCTTACCAGCAAGAAGGTGTCAATTGGCTCAACTTCCTTAACAAGTACCACTTACACGGCATCCTCTGCGACGACATGGGGCTTGGCAAAACTCTCCAAACGATCTGCATCGTGGCGAGCGACCATCACCAACGCGCCGAAGAGTTCGCCAAGACGGGCGCGCCGGATGCCAGAAGGCTCCCCTCTCTGATCGTTTGCCCGCCGACGCTCTCGGGGCATTGGCAACAGGAGATCAAGACGTACGCTCCATTCCTCAGCGTCACGGCGTATGTGGGCCCTCCAGCCGAGCGCAAGGCTATGAAGGACAAGCTGGACAAAACCGACATTGTGATCACGTCTTACGATGTCTGCCGAAACGACATCGACAACATCGAAAAGTACAACTGGAACTACGTTGTTCTCGACGAAGGCCACTTGATCAAGAACCCGAAGGCCAAGATTTCGATGGCAGTCAAGAGACTGCCCAGCAACCACCGGCTCATTCTGACGGGCACGCCAATCCAAAACAACGTCCTGGAGCTGTGGTCTCTGTTCGACTTTTTGATGCCCGGTTTCTTGGGTGCGGAGAAGGTCTTCCTCGACCGGTTCGCAAAGCCGATCGCGAACAGTCGGTACAGCAAGGCCTCGTCGAAGGAGCAAGAGGCCGGCGCGCTGGCCATCGAAGCTCTGCACAAACAGGTGTTGCCATTCCTGTTGCGCCGTCTCAAGGAGGAAGTACTCAACGACCTACCGCCCAAGATCCTCCAGAATTACTACTGCGATCTCAGCGACCTGCAGCTCAAGCTGTTTGAAGACTTCACCAAGAGAGAAGGCAAGACGCTGTCGGAGCAAGCCGGGAAGGACGACAAGGACGCCAAGCAACACATCTTCCAGGCGCTGCAATACATGCGCAAGCTCTGCAACTCACCCGCTCTCGTCATGAAGCCGGGCCATCGGTCCTACGACGATACGCAGAAATTCCTAGCCAAGCAGAACACCAGCCTCGAAGATCCGGCACACGCGCCCAAGCTGACGGCGCTTCGTGATCTTCTCATCGACTGCGGCATTGGCGTTGAGGGACAAGAGTCGTCGGACCCTCTGTACACGCCCATCAAGCCGCATCGCGCGCTCATCTTCTGTCAAATGAAGGAGATGCTTGACATGGTGCAGAACACGGTGCTAAAAAGCATGCTTTCGTCGGTGCAATACCTGCGTCTAGACGGCTCGGTCGAGGCCAACAAGCGGCAAGACATTGTCAACAAGTTCAACAGCGACCCGTCGTACGACGTGCTTCTGCTGACGACCAGCGTGGGCGGCCTCGGGTTGAACCTGACGGGTGCCGACACGGTCATCTTTGTGGAACACGACTGGAACCCGCAGAAGGACCTGCAGGCCATGGACCGGGCTCACCGCATCGGGCAGAAGAAGGTGGTCAATGTGTACCGGCTCATCACGCGCGGCACGCTCGAGGAGAAGATTCTCAGCCTGCAGCGGTTCAAGATCGACGTGGCTAGTACGGTTGTCAACCAGCAGAACGCGGGGTTGGCCACCATGGATACAGATCAGATCCTAGATCTGTTTAACCTGGGCGACTCGGGCCCTAGCCTTATAGCAGAAAAGAGCAAAGAGGCCATCGAGGGCCGTGAGGAGGACATGGTGGACATTGAGACGGGCGACGTCCGGCAGCCCGGCAAGAAAGCGGCGTGGCTCGAGGGGCTGGGCGAACTATGGGACAACACGCAGTACGAGGAGAGCTTCGACCTGGATGGCTTTTTGAAGACCATGAAGTAGGCGGGGCGGGGATTACAGTAGTACATCAGGGGCGGGTGACAGCGCCGCCGGCCTTCTTGGTATTGATTTCTCTAGAGTGCCCTTGGCCAGGGCTGCAGGATATCGGGTCAGCAATGTTATTAGGCGCCAGGGTTTTGAAGGGAAACGAGGGCGTTGGGACGGGCAAAATGGGGGGGTGGGTTATGGACAGGACCGTTGGTTGGATTGTATGAGTGTATCTGTATTCCGTACTGGAGAAGCATACGTTGCTGCGCGTGTATTTTAGCCGAGGCTTGAGGGAGAAGTGATGCCTTGAGTTTCTAGGTTCCCCCCCTATCGTGAGTCGTGACGGATACGCGGATGTGGTGAATTTGGGCCTAATTTAGCGCGCGGGTTCCCTCATGCACGCTGGTGGGTAGCCCTGCGCAGTGACGTTTTCATTGGGGCGACAGGGAAGACCCCTGGACATGACGTCAACCAACAAACGACACTTGATTGAGTTGAGAGTCGAGCAAGGCCAGGCCAGCATGATGAAGTCGACCCAGAGCTCGGGATAAGTGATTGAAATACGGGAGCAGGTTTCTAGCCATGCTTGAACTCACTCACTCACCCTTTACCAAGATTTGCAAATCATTCCAGCAACCAATAACTAACTTTACCAAAAGAGCTGGGTAATATTTTGACATTTAATCTGTGTTCCGTACTTTGTAGGTCAAGCTGATTTGTTTTTATTTGGATGGACTCAGGGGACGCTTACACTTGCATTACTTTCAGCTAGGATTCCGAACCTGAGCCCCCTTCAGCTCGGCATTGCACGTACAGTACCAACAACCGCTTTGGGTGCTGGATGACGCGTACACCAGGCTGAACCCCTGCCCGCGCCGTCCCACGATCAACGACACGCCGGGAAAGCAAACAAACCGAAACGGCCTCCTTGAAATTTTTCTCATCCTTCTCAAATCTTTTGGAGAGCCGCTGCCTCAGCCACATAACCACCATCACTACACCATTCCCGACCTCATTCTTTCCACCGACAGCACCACCATTAGAACGGAAAAAGGAAAAGAAAGAAAAAGAAAAAGAAAAAAAGAAAGAAGATGGCTCACCACTCACCCTTCAAATCCCTCTCCCCACTCTCCTGGTCCAAAGACATCGCCCCGCGCGACCCAGCCTCCCTAACCGACCTCCTCGCCACAACCTTTGCCGACGCCCAACTCCTAATCGACTCCATCCCAACACCACCACCATCACCACCAACCCCTTCCCGTTCCTCCCCAGGAGGCCGAGCACGCTCACACACCGACTCGGCCGTACCCGTACCCGTACCCGTACCCCTTCCTCTTCCCCTCCCACCATCCAACAACAACAACAGCAACCAAAAAGAAAAAGAAACCCTCCAAAAGCTCACCAGAGACTGGAAAGACCTGAAACTCCTGCCCCCCGCCGGTGCCGGGCCCAGCAGCAGTAACCCGCACGGCATTGCCATGTACAAGATGGGGGCCAAGGATGGCAAGGGGGCTTGGTTTGCTAGGCGGAGTTTGCATCAGCATCATCATTCTTCCACTTCTTCAAAGTCGTCGTCGTCGTCGTCAGACTTTGAAAAATGGGAGGCGGCGTTGAAGAGGGAGATGGATGAGACGATTGCGAGGGTGGAGGCGGTGCCTGGGAAGGAGGCTGGGACGGGGAATGTTAGGGGGATTGGGGCCGAGAGGAGGGTTGGGGGGTTGGAGGGGGAGGGGGGGAGGGTTAGTTGTGAGTTTCTTTTTCTTTTTTTCTTTCTCCCTCCCTTTTTGGGGGGGTCGCTTTGTTTGGAGGAATCGCTCTGCTTGATATGTGGGCTAACAATTGGGGGCAAAGTGTATCATGTCTCGGCTAGGTTTCCGGGCCCGACGACGCCGAGAGATTTTGTGGCGCTGATTATGATGCCACAGCGGGAGGAGGAGGAGAAAACGAAAAAGGGGAGGAGCGGTAAAAACCGGGCTCCGAGGCAGTTTATGATTGTGTCGAGGCCATGCGAGCACCCCGACTGTCCGCCCAGGCCGGGGTTCATCCGCGGCACGTACGAGTCGGTCGAGGTGATCCGTGAGGTGCCCGTCGAGAAGCCGCTGCGCAGGGTGCGGTCGTCGGTTGATATGAGTAGGGATGAACTGAAGGGGGCGTTGCACGGGGATCGGATGGATAAAAAGGCGGTGCTGCGGGCCGCGAAGCGGGCTGTGGGCGAAGAGGCCGAGTCCGAGGGTGAAGGCAGGACTGTGTCGTTTCGGTTGGCCGACGATGGCGATGGGAACGACACGGAGATGGCGATCGAGTGGCTTATGGTCACCCGTAGTGACCCGGGCGGCAGTGTACCTCGGTTCATGGTGGAGAAGGGCACGCCTGGGGGGATCATCAATGACGCTGGGAAGTTCCTCAAGTGGCTTTCCTCGCAGACGATGGAAGACCTCACAAAGCCACGGATGTCTCAAACAGATGTTACAGGCCAACGGGAGACGAAGCCGACAGGAGAGTCGCCGGTCGAGGAAACACCAGGCCAGCTCCCGGCGGACACGTCGGCGCAAGACCAGCTCCTCGACGGTGAGGTCGAATACCAGGAGGAAATGCCACAGGCAAGCAACAGCGGCATCTACGGTATGCTCACCAGTGCCCTAGGCTTGGCTACTTCTGCCGTTGCCGGCAGGGTGGCCGCCTTCGCCCCCTCGTCCAAAGCAACCGACTCCGACATCAGCGATGCCGAGAGCGACACATCAGAAGCCAGTTTTGCCTCCGCAGAAGAAGGTTCCGGCTCCCAGCCCGACACCACCCTCCCCAACTCCAACAACATCACCGAAACCACCTCAGAACTTGACAACACCTCGACCCGCTCCGCGCACTCCACCCTCTCGGACCTATCCCGCGAACCAACCGCCTCCGCCGGCGGCGGCGCACTCTCCCAGGCACAGTTCCAGCACGAAAAAGAACTCCGCAAACTCCAGCAGCGCATGCGCAAAGCCCAAGAGAAACTCGAGCGCACCCAAGCCCGGCGTCGCGCCAAGAGCAGCAACGGCGCCACCACCGCCAGCAGCAACGGCGAAGCCGACACAACAGACCCCCTTACTGGTACAGCAGCATCAGTCAAAGAAGCCGAGAAAAAGGACGACGCCGCCCTCGCCAAGCTGCGCGACAAGCACGCGCGCGAGGTGGCCCGGCAGGAGGAAAAGTACCAGCGCGAGCTGCAGCGGCTGGCCGACAAGCGGGCGGCCGAGGCGCGCAAGGCCGAGGAGCGGCGGAAAAAGGCGGCCGAGCGCGAGGGCAAGGCCGACCTGGCCATGGCGCTGGAGCGCGTCAAGGCCGAGAGGGACGTCGCGCGCAAGGAGGTCGACATGTTGAGCGAGCGGGTCGGGGAGCTGCAGGCGCAGAATACCATGTTGGTTGCGCGGTTGGGGAGGGAGGGGGTTGACGCCGGGGAGCTTAGGGAGGGGAAATAGGGGGGGTATTTGGGTGGGGGGGGCTGTATATAGGGAGGTGAACATACAATGTTGGACAAGACCTCTTGATGCTTGCTTGCTTCTCTCTCTCCTCTTGCCCTTTGTGTAACCATGTGGCCATTTCACCGTCGTCTCTCGGCCGCCAACATCCCACGCTATGAATCCCCCTCCGGGGTACACGTACATACCACAGACAAAAATATCGAGAAAAAGAGCAAAAGAAGACCACCACCTCTCTCCATCACTGCTCTTGGACGAGCTGGGAATCGAACCCAGGACCTTTCGCATAATCCAATTATGCTAAGCGAACGCTCTACCAACTGAGCCACACGCCCCACTGTCAGGAGAGAGTGTGGATGGGGTGCGAGTCAGGGGTGGCGTGGAGACTTTTGATTCCCTCGTTCTGCGGTATTTGTGGAGCTTTTGACCGGGAAGAGGAAGAGGTATTCCGTATAACTTCCTCTGAAGGAAGTGTCCACCTCGTCAAGAAGCACTAGAACCACAAACTTTCATGGGGCGAACATCGAGTCCCAAGTGTGGAAACCGAGCCGGTGAAACACCGGTCCTCTCTCTGTATGACTGCACGAACCTAATAACCACTTCGAAAATCTACTACCCCTTTTTATGTCTCGCCCCAGGATACGCGTGCCTTCTAACACCCGAGCTCTATGAGAAGAATCCCAGACCAGCAAGCCATCCACTCTAGGACCACCAGCCACCTATACCGAACCACTTGACCATGCCGTCTCTAGCACTCCGGTTCCCCACCCCAAGCTCAACCGAAATCAACATCAAAGACCACCCCTTCACCCCTTTCAATGCCGAGAACCCCGGTGCCCACCACCACCCTTCTTGCTAGCACTCCCATCCACCACCACCGGCGCCTGTTCCTTCTTCCAGCGCCCTCCACTCCCGTCCACAATAACAGGCGGCGCCTCTTTCTTGCTCTTCTGGCTACCATCATTCCCCGCCGGAGCCGGAGCCGAAGCCGAAGCCGAAACTTGCGTAGTACTTTGCGGCACCGTCCCCCCCGGTTTCCCTCCAAACCCCGACCCCGAGCCATGAGACTGACCCGACCTCGCCACCTTACCACCACCACCACCACCACCACCATCCACCTTTGAATTCCCACCCCCCTTCCCATACCGCCTCCCACCACCACCACCAGACCTCCCACCACCAGACCTCCCACCACCAGACCTCCCACCACCAGACCTCCCACCGGCAGTCGCCGTCGTCGTCGTCGTCGACAACGACGACGACGAACCAACCACCGCCACCCCCTCCACCACAAACCGACTCGACAGCTTCCGCCCGCCCACCTCCCGCCCATCCAGCGCCGCGACAGCGGCACCCGCGAGCGCGGCCGAGGCAAACGTGACAAACACGGTGCCCCTGGCCCGGCCGTCCCGGTTGGTGCGCAGCTCGATGCGCTCGACCTCGCCCGCGGCCGTGCCGATGCCGGCGACCTGGGCGAGGAGGTTCACGACGACCGACTCGGACAGGCTGTCCCTGTCGAGGGGGTGGATGAGGATTTTGCGCTGTTCGGTGGCGACTGCGGCGGCGGTGGCGGTGGCGGAGGGGTGGTTTCTCTTGTTGTTGTTGTCTTCGTTGTCGTTCTCGTCGTCGTCGTAGGGGGGGTGGGCTGCTGCTGGTGGTGGGTGTGTCGGGGGGGCTGTGTTGGATGGCCAGGGGGGCTCGCCGTAGCCGGCTGCCGGGTAAGCGTGGTGGGTGGGTGGTTGCATGTATCCGGTGTCGTAGGGGGGCCCCGGGTAGTATGCTGTGGGGGGGCCGTACGGATATTGGGCGGCCGCTGCTGGGGAGGAGGCGGATGTTGGGCTTGTTGCTGCCTGATATCCTGTGGACGGGCCCATCACGGGGTGAGGGCCGGCCGCTACTTGATGGATGAAGCCATGATACGGGGCGGCTACCCGATATGCCGGCCCGGGTGGCGTAAGGTTTGCGTGAGCTGTCGCCGGCTGATAGCCCTCACCAGCGGTGTACGAAGGAGACGTAATGTACTCCCACTGCGTGTCTGTCTGCGGCGCCATGTGGAACGCCGGACTGGCGTTTCCCTGGTAATCCAAATAAGGACTCCCCATCCGTGCCTGGGCAAAGAGATCGTTTTGATCGTTGGGGCCAGCACCGGTGGGTTCGCCAAGCACTCTCCCAGCGTCGCCTCGAAGGATCCTCGGCGCATAGTAGTCTGTTGGCAGGAGCTTCACAACAGTACTCTGGTTCATGTTTCGAGCATCCGCTTGAAGAGCGCGGTACTCGAGCGTGTTGCCATCGAGGTACTCTGCCATAGCTTGTTAGGACTCGTCACCGTCAAGACTTCGATGGCTGAAGTTCGTCCGACTTACGGAATGCCTTTTCAAAATTCGCTCGCCCTTTCACCCGGACGAAGCCAGAGGTTGGCGGGTAGACCTCGGCGTGGTCCACCTCGCAGGCTTGCGAAGCAAATGCTTTCAGGTCCTTCCATGTCGTTTTGTGGGCAAGCTGCATGCGGCTGATCAGCAGATTTTCGCGTGGTAAACTGCGCAAGCCGTCTCTCACATACGTTGGCAACCAAGATGTAATACAGCCCAGTCTCACTTCCCGGCCTCACCGTACACGTTATCAGGTTCCGGTTGTAATGTTGGTTGCGATGCATCCTGGGGCCCGGGCGGTCACTGAAGGGGCCAGGGGTCGTGACCCGATAGGTCCGTAGGAAGGAGGAGCCTGGGGCTCGATGTCTGGTATGACAAGGCAAGACTGTGGTTGTTTTTGTTGTGGTGGTGGTCACAGTTTCAAACCGAGAACTCGTGAGTGAATGTGGCTAGAGGCGAAGGTAATATCAATCATGCCTCGCACGGAGAGCCTCAAAAGAACGTCAACCAGGAATACCTGATGCTTGAATCAGCTCGCGTGCGGCAACGCAAGGAGCCTGGAATCAATACTTACGTGAAAACCCAAAAGGCGCCCTGCAACTAGTTAAAGGATTCCTGCCGTCTGCCAGAAAGACCTCGACCTCGACCTCGACCGCGGCCCATGCCCGTGGCCATTCTCAGGGATCTCGGGGTTGTCCGATTGACGAGTTATCACATATGATAAAAGGCCAAACTTGCGAGTCCTAGGAAGCACACAGCTAGATTGGGCAGAACCGGTCAGTCCCGCTGGTGTAATGGCTGTTCAAAGCTGTGCAATGGCGGCCCATCCCGGATCCGAGATGCATCGGAAACGGTGCGATGGACGTGACTGAACACCAAACATGTCGGTACAGATCATCCGGGACCCTTGAACGGAGCAAGACATTCTACGACCCGAAAACAATAAGACGTCCGAGAAGGTCACAAAGAAGGAACTTGTTGGTCGCAACGAGCTTCGGTGGCGTCAATGGCTCCAAGCCAACCCCCAGAACAGTCCAATCAGTCGGGTCGACCTGGGCGCGGACCCGGCCACAGGAACCGAGACCAGGGTTTTGTGCGAACAGGCCCGCGTGCGTTTTTCCAGGAGCGCCTCATGCAGTTGGTTGTGTCTGGTGTGTCCCGGTAGTGTGATAGACTCATGGAGACACAAACAGGGGCCTGCCATCAACTGCCTTGCGGAGACGTGCACAACAACTGCATCGCCGGAAGGATTTTTGGGGTGGCTGCTCTCACAACCTCGACGCCACCATGCCGGTCGCCTTAATTCGGTCTTGTAGCCAAGCGCGCGCTTCCACGCACGATCTCGAGGCAGACTGACAGTCGACACTCACCGCCAGGCAGACGTCCTGCGGGTGCCCGACTCCCTGCATCCGGGACGTGGTTCGTGGTGTTTGCCTGGCGGGTTGGTTCCGAGAGACGACCTAGAATTAGGAAGCAAGCTCGAGCTCAGGCCTCACCCAAACTTGTCACCTCCGCGCGGATAAACGGAAAGCTTAATCGAGAGAGAGCTGCTTGAGCTTGAGCCCGACATCCTGGTAAGTACTGTCGATGACCAATCGAATTGATGGATCTACAAGATCGAAGATCTCCTCTGTAGCGGTGACATTCGGCTGAACCCCCTGTCCCAAAAAGGAAAAGCAAAGAATAAGCAACACGACCATTGGGCCGTCTGCGGGGTTTCTGGCTCGTCGTCCGGTCCGACCGAGTCGCCAAAGGTGTGCTCTTCACGAATAGTGCTCAGGCCTTTATCAATAGGTTGGGGCTTGCATATGCCGACTTCCTTCGTAGGTTGTGTGGCGAGTCAGTCAAAGCCGAACGGCTGGTTGGACTAAGCTCCCCAATGGCCTTGGTCGAATGAAATCAAACCCAGGCTCCCGGGTTCGTGGTGCCCTGGCCCGGATTTCGGAACCCCATCGAGGACACGGCTCATTGTCTAGGGGCAACCCGTTTTGTCTCTTGAAACGGCTGGATGCATGCGTCGGTTATCGTTTGTACACGAAAGTATCCTCTAGCTCGCTGTTTTCCTCGTCTTCTTCTAGGTCCGGGATTTCGGGTTTCGTCCCAGATGCCGGGACCAGGTAAAGAGGCGATTCCTCACGCTCTTCGTGTCTCCCTGCTAGCAAGCTCGGCCTAGCGAACTCGGCATCACCCCACGGGGGAGCCGGGGCTTCGTCCGTTTCGCCAAGACATGCGAGCACGTAACTTTGGGCGTCTGAGAAGAAAACAGACGGAGGGCTTGGGGAGTCAACCCCAAGCCACAGGGAGCGAGGCCTACTGCCCGCCTTCGCACCAGGCAAGTGGCGGGCAAAGGCAACAGATCGGGGGCCTTCCGAGAGGGGATCCCAGACAAAGACTAAGCCATTGTACTGGTCGCCTTCGCATCTGACCAGCAGCGTTTCCGGTATGTGAGGATGCCACAGAAGGCTGGCCACATTTCCATGAAATAAGAGGACAGCACGCAGCTCAGCGGCCTGAACGTCCCAAATCCAGACGGTACTGGGCGAGTCGTCCTGCCGCGTGGCAACAAGGGTTGAAGACGAATCAAAGGAAATTGAGGCGCATCCAGAGACTGGCTCCGAGTTGTCCCGCAGGGCAGGGGCTGGGGAAATGGGCTGCGTCGTGCGCAGAAAGGTGTGTGTCGCAGGCCCTGCATGGGAGACGGCGATCTGCTCTTGCCAGACCTAGACAGGGCAGAGTGAGTTAGTGAGCGGCCAGGGGCGGGCAATTTCAACGCTCGACTCACCTGTAGGGTCTCTTTCGGCACGAGAGTTTTTGGATGCCGGAGCTGCAGTGTCTCGGTTACGGACGCCATGCTGAGCACACACACAGACCTGCTGAAATCACCAATGGCAAGATATCGGGCATCTGCAGAAAACTCAATCGACTTGACACCCCCGCCAAGGGGATAATCTCTATCCTCCGGGGGAGGATTGGCAGGTCCTGACCACGTCTTGAAGACGTGGCCGTCGGACGTGTAGAAGAGAACGCGGTGGCCATGGGCAACAGAGTCCCATACGACAAGCCATCTTCCGTCCGGGCTCCAAGCCACTGCCTGAGCATCGATTGTGTCGGCGGCCCAGGATCTCTGCAGCTCTCTGGTCGGATAACTGTGTATGCTGACCATGTCCTTACCCGAAGTCCTTGTCAGCAGCGCAAGGTGACGTGTCTCGGGCCGAAACGAGAAGCACTTTGATGCTGACGAAGAAGAGAAGACCTTGGGGCTGCCGATCTCGGTCGCTTGAGACGATGCAAGGTTGAAGACGGAGAACTTGAGGCCGAAGGAGGAGATGACACAGATCTCGCCGTCCGAGGCACCAAAGCCAACGTATGCCGGCTTCGTGCCAGCGGTGGCATGGTTCCGAATGGTGGCACTGAAGCTGTCGTCCAGCGCCGACACGACGCGAACCCGCTCGGCGTCAGCGACGAGCAACAGGCGCGAGGAAGACGACCATTGAAAGCTGAGCACGGGGCCGGCGAAGTCCTGGCCCAACTTGACTACATTGACCATGTCGAGGCCGCACACGGCGCGGACATTGACAACGGGGCCAAAGACTGTGGCGATGTGCCTGCCATCTGGGCTCGGGAGGCAGTGGACCGAAGCTATTTATTGGATGACTGTCAGCAACCCACCCAGTGACATTCGTTGAACATTGAGAACCGCAAAAGCTCACATTTTAATGGTGCTGAAAATTGCATCGTCGAGGTCGTCAGAGTTTGGCAGGGAAGTGCAGCTTGAACAAGGAAGGTGAGGCCAGAAATTGACAGCTTAAGAGCTTAGCAACTCCGAGTCGTGTTGCTGCCTACTGCTCCAGTTTGTGCCTTCCAGTTCCAGTTGAAGTCGAGTGTGAGACTGCCAGATACGGTCTGTGCGAGCAAACAAACAACAGGGTCCTGCCAAGGCGGCGCGTTCCATTGGCCGGCCGCAAGGTGAGCTTGGGCCCTGGGTTCTCGCCGAGCTCCGGACTGGTCGAGACTGGACCCACTCGCCCCCCGAATCCCGCTTTTGGCCGCGGAGACGTGCCCACACGACCACCCTCGCGCGCTGACTCACCCTTGCCATCGTCCGTCTGGCGCATTTCCGTTGATCCCGATTTGTGATGTCAACGGCATCGGGGAGCCGAGTTGGCGAACGAGCATAAGAACCTCTCACTTTCCACGACATGCTCCGCCGCCGCGACCAACGGCTCCACGAAACTTGTCAGAACGGCTGCTAGACTTGAAGAAAGCATGGCAGCCGCTGTGCGCTGTGCCGCCCGCAGCCTCCGGACCGGGGCGCTGCAGGTGCCGCCGACAAGCCGGACCGTCTCGCTGCAAGTGAGACGTGGTGTGGCTTCAGGAGCCGCCGCCGTCACCAGGGCCCACCAGCCACCGGAGCCTGTGCCGCCACCAAGCCCACGCCTACCGGCAACCGAGCCCGGTGTCCCCTTACAGGACCCGGAGCTTGGTAGCTCCCGCAGGGACCGCATCCGGGATGCCAAGCCCTTCTCCGACTTCCTCACAGACACCTTCCATCGCCAACACGACTATTTGCGCATCTCGGTCACAGAGCGGTGCAACCTGCGGTGCCTGTACTGCATGCCCGAGGAGGGCGTGCCTCTTTCGCCCACCAAAGAGCTCCTGACAACGCCCGAGATCGTCATGCTCTCGTCGCTCTTCGTCTCACAAGGCGTGACTAAGATAAGGCTCACCGGAGGCGAGCCGACAGTCAGACGGGACATTGTGCCCCTGATGCAGCAGATTGGAGCCCTGCGCGCCCATGGCCTCCGAGAGCTATGTCTGACCACAAATGGGCTCTCGCTCCACCGCAAGCTCGAGCCGATGGTCGAGGCCGGCCTGACGGGCGTCAACCTCTCGCTCGACACACTGGACCCGTGGCAGTTCCAACTGATGACGCGACGGGCAGGATTCAGCGCCGTCCAAAAGACCATTGATCGCATCTTCGAGCTGAACCGAGCAGGCGCAGGCATCAAATTCAAGATCAACTGCGTGGTCATGCGCGGAATGAACGACCGCGAGATCCTGCCCTTTGTCGAGTTGACGCGGGAAAAGGATGTCGAGGTGCGCTTCATCGAGTACATGCCGTTTGACGGCAACAAGTGGAGCAAGGGCAAAATGTTTAGCTACCAGGAGATGCTCGACTTGATCCGTTCTCAGTATCCGGACCTACAGCGAGTCCAGGGCCACAAGAACGACACGAGCAAGACCTTCCAAGTGCCCGGTTTTGTGGGCAGACTTGGCTTCATCACGAGCATGACGCACAACTTCTGCGGAACATGCAACAGGCTTCGGATCACGGGTGATGGTAATCTGAAGGTGTGCCTGTTTGGCAACGCCGAGGTCTCTCTACGAGACATAATACGCCAAGTAAACCAAGGCGAGCCCATCGACGAAGCGGCCTTGGAGTCGCTCTCGCAGGCTGCCATGGAGAGGATGGGAAGCCTCCCGCCATCCAGCGCCCAGCCCTTGGTGGTGCCCAACTCCGAGGAGCTTCTCAACGTCATCGGCATGGCTGTCAAGCGGAAGAAGGAGAAACATGCTGGCATCGGGGAGCTGGAGCACATGAAGAACCGGCCGATGATATTGATTGGTGGGTGACAGTCCTTCTGTTTCTTTTTGTCTCTGTTCGCATTGGGCCGGAGTTTGGGGCGTAGCATCATGGTCGGGCATCGCATTCGTTGGAAACTTTTGGGGGTTTGTTTTGCATAGCACATATGGGCAGGCTAGCTAAGTAGAAATTGTAGATCCGTCAACACCATCCCAACGCCTTCCCCAGACTCACCTGCGATGGCATCATCAAGCCGGCCCTTTACCAACTTCTTTCCCACTCCCTCTCCCCGGCCTCATAACACCTAACAACCACCACCAACTCCGCCTCTTCTCAACCACCACCCCCTACCGCCACCACCTCCTCCCCAACAAGGCCAGAAAGGAAAAAGAAGAAGAAGAAGAAGAAAAAGAAGGAAAAGAAAACCCCACCCCCGGCGAACCCAAACTAACGCACGTCACCCCCTCGGGCGCGGCACACATGGTCAGCATCGCCGACAAGCTGCCCACCAAACGCGTCGCCCAGGCGAGATGCCGCGTGCGCTTCTCCGCGCCGACCGCCCTCGCCCTCGTGCGCGCCAACCAGATGCAAAAGGGCGACGTGCTCGGCGTGGCGCGCATCGCGGGCATCATGGCCGCCAAGCGCACGCCCGACCTCGTGCCGCTCTGTCACCCCGTCGCGCTGACGCATGCCGAGGTGGAGCTTGTGCTTTGTGCTGGTGGTGGTGGTGGTGGTGGTAATGGTAATGAGGAGGAGGAAGGGGTACGGAGTAAGGGGGATGATGACAAGGTCGAGATTACTGCGACTGTGTCGTGCGATGGCAAGACGGGCGTCGAGATGGAGGCGCTTACGGCGGCTGGGGTGGCGGCGCTGACCGTCTATGATATGTGCAAGGCGGTGGATAAGGGGATGGTCATTGAGGGGTTGAGGGTGGTGTTGAAGGAGGGGGGGAAGAGTGGGCGGTGGGTTGAGGGGGGGAAGAAGGCTGAGTGAGGGGATCTCTATACCTGCTTCGAGGTGTTGTCTTGTAAATAAGGGGAGGGCAAAAGGGATGTTTACTTGTAAAAGGGGAGTGACACAAGACTTGTGTGTCAACAACCCCCTTACTTCGACTGCGGCCCCGTTCTCCCTCTTCCCCAACCTCCTTTGCCCTTGCTCCTTGCCTCAACCCTAGCTCAACCTCCAACTTGAAGTTGCATCTCCAACAACCGACAATCGGAAGTCGCCTCGCCTTCTTGTGCAGAGCCGCCGACAGCCTGCACGTCAACGGGGCTCGACGGGGATTCTCCAACGCGACTGGCCGGGCCACCGTTGTCATGACGTAACAAAAATCAACGGCCCCCCAGTCGAATCGGAGAGAGCGCCGATGACAAGCGCCGATGACAAGCGCCGATGACAAGCGCCATGCGCAGAGGAGATGTGCATTTCACACCGACTCGGTGTTGGAACCTTGCTCCTCAAAACAATTCTTTGTACATAGGAAGCATTCACTTTTCACGTCATAATATGTCACTCCAAGAGAGTTTACAAAGTATGAGCCTCTCAAAGGATGCATGGGCAACACCCACGCCCGCCCTGAAAGTTGAAAAATGAACCATCCGAGAATCGGTCCCCCTCCCTTGTCCGTCTCAACCGCTCCTTGAACCCCTCGCCGCAAACAATGACCCCAATCGAGGCCCATTCAAACGGCCACCCACAACCAATCACCACCCGACGATAACCTTTTTCCTAGCTTGCCAATCACACCCTAGTTGATTATTATCCCCCCGCCCACATCCTGAAAGGGCCGTGGAGACCCAACCCATGCAGGACATGAGTCTTCTTTCCCGTCACAGTGCCTGAGAGTGCGTCCCGCGTCGACCGCCACACAAATCCCACATCCGCTCCGCTCCGCTCCGGGTGGTAGGGAGTTCCACGCCTTCGCTCGCTGGCGCACGGCTGCGAGAGAAGGAGAAACAAACCAGCCGTCTGACTGGCTGTGTGGCTTGTTGGGATCGCAGAAGTGAGCAATCATCTTTCTGCAAATCGAGATAAGGATGTTGAAGTGAGTCGCCACTGGCGCAAACAAACCACCAGGCACGCCAATCAGTAATTCGTCATAAATCATTTTCGCCCAGCCTGGCGGATCGGCGTCGTCATGATTCAAGCAGCAGCAGCAGCAGCAGCAGAATTGTCGGATGAGGAATGATGAGAGCATGCAAAGACTTTGGCGGCTCCCGCGGCCTGTCATCTTGGGGAAAATGCAGTGTAACCGTGTTAATAACAGTTTTGCTTGAAATAGCTGAAGGGTCTACAATGTTGCATATTCGTATAGCGGGGTAGTGACAGATGCATATATTGAGGGCAGTCGTTGTAAGTCAGAATCAAGCCCCCCAATAGTTACACTGGCCAAATGCAAAAAGGAAAATGCTACTCTATGAAATGACAGTCACCCCCTCCCGTATGTGTTCCCGATTCCAAGCCCCCCCCTTCTTCCACCGACATTGTGCGCGCCGGTGCTGTTTGAGTATGTTCATTGAGGTATCATAATTCAGGCCCGCCCGAGGACTTCTCCCCACCCACCCCCCTTCTACTACCATGGCAACATCCCGCCGAACATACCAGAATGATATGCCCAAAGGAAACGCGACTCCGTCTTGAAGCCAGAGTCTTGAGGTAGCCACGCCGGGGATGGGGCACGCGTCCACTTCCCCTTGGTCAAACCGGGAAAGGAACTAGACATCAAAATCGTCCAGACCCCGTTAGATGCCCGGTTGAGCGAGGGTCGTGGAGACAACCAGGGCGACGCCGGCAAGATGCCCCAGCCCCGAGTTCGGGAAACTACCTTGGGAATCGGTGCCGTCTCTTAATTCCGGAAGCGGTTTGGTAGTATGTGTCCATCTCTTGCCCCCCCTCTTCACCTTACATCAAGATGCAGCACGAGTTCTGCTTCTTGGCAGACTTGTAGAACATCTTGCTCTGAGAGCTCAGGTCGGAGCTCTTGGCCACGAGATCGTCGAGCTTCTCACCGCGTTGGAGGACCTGTTTGGGGGGTTCAGCACACGATTTGGACACAAAGGGCCTCATACGGTCAAACATACGCTGTCGATGGCCTTGTGGAGCACAATCTTGGTATCATCCAGTTCCTGCTGGATCTTGGCGATGCTGCTCGCTTGGTTCGCATCTTGGAAGTCGTTCAGGTAGTTCTGGAGGGCGGGGAAGGAGACGTCGCCATCCTGGGTGGCGGCCTGGATGGTAGCAAGCGGCACCTCGGACAGGAACTGGTCCATGAGCTTGGAGAGGACGCTGTGCGCCGCGAGGTGGGGGTAGTCCTTGGTGATGACCACGCCGGCAACGCCTTCGGATCGAGCATAGCAGTGGACAACGTAATCTAATCACATCAGTAAGCGAGGGCCGACAGCCGCATCTTATCTTGTACCGAACCCACCTTGCTCCTCGACACTCTGTCTTTGACCGGCCCCTGTCCGCTCGGCGACCGTCTTGCTGATCATGGTCATAAAGTTCCCATATTCGGTCCTGGTGAACCTCGAGAAGTCGCTAAGCTCGTGCGCCGCGCATAGCTGCAGTGCGGGCTGCTTGGTGTTGTCGAGTACCTAGGATGCCGTTAGCCGGCAGCCCTCTGAGAGCGGGGGGGCGCAGAACATACGCCGACGTAGTAGAGCTTCATGGTGCCGGCGCGTGTGGGAGATTGCAGCACGGAAATCAGACGGCGAGTGGAGCACTAGCCGGCAATGGGACGGGCGCGAGGGTTATCGGATTCGGCGATGAACGACTTCGAGCTCGGGGTGCTCGGGGATGTGGGGCGACTCGGACGGGGGCGGACGCCGGTTGTGTTCGTGGGCTCGTATTCACCGCCGGATCGCCAGTCGTTGGAGAGATTCGCGGTCGCAAAAATCGAAATGATTTGTGGAATCACCCGGTGGTCAATGCAAATTCGTTGATATGCTGTTGGGATGCGGTGTCGTCTGATCGTTGACTACCTGGCCAAGAACTGGAGAGCTGCTTGCGCAGGCGGCCCAGACCCGACGTGGCTCGGGCCCACCTGGGCAAGCGCAGCTACCTTCGGCCAAAAGCTTCCCCGCCGCCGAGCCAAGCCAGAGGCCCGGGGGCCGGGCCGCCAAGACATCGGCCAAGTGTTATCCATCCATCCAACCCGATACCTGCAAGTATGGTCTAAATAACTAATTCCCTAGTTACGTATTTTATAGAATTACACATACAGTATTCCGTACATAACTAGGTAGTATTCTGTATCCAGTCCTTCGTAAGACGACTGACTCCTAAAGAACTAGGGTCCTGGTCAAGGCGAAAGGCCCTTCCTCCACCCAGGTAGGTAAATATGCTTGTGGCTCGGATACCTCTTCTTTCAAGTCTACTCGGCAGGGCTCCCAAAACGCCGTGCCCCAAGTGCTAAGTGCAGAGCACTTCGGGCAAGGAGTTTTGGGAGCCCTGCCGAGTAATCTCTGTTCGGGTGCTTCAGAGTTGTAAAGATGCAAACGGCCCCAAGGTAGCATTTCTTAATAAGCCGAGTCAGCCTGGGCGTCGGATGTGCGAACCTCAGAGCCCAAGGTGAGGGCATCCAGGCCTTGACCACAAAGTGCGTTGCAGGGTTCAGGGTTTCTATGTCCGGTATCTTGGCGTGGTGGATGCGACGGCACAGTGTTACTTTGCGGTTTCCGAACACGGAGGAAACGAGCAAACACTCTGTGCTGTCTTGCGTCTCGCTCCCTCTGTGGACGTCATTTTGAACTTCTCATGTCAATTATGGCCAGCCGCCGAAACTTCTGGGGAACGGCAAGACACATGCGCCAGATATAAGCTCTCGCACCATGGCGGAGGTCCCGGCGGAGAAGGATGCGCACAAGCATGAGCACTTGCCGTTCATGACGAAGACCAGGGGGCTAGGGTTTCACAAGCGCATGTCCCTTGACTCCCTTCCCACCCGCTTCTTGAATTTGGTTCCACCGCTACTTTGCCCAGCCTGGGCGAGATCTGGTGCTCCCAGATTGAATTAGAATGGACCCCTTGCCTCGTAATAAGAAATGATAACGCCCGACCCTCTTGTTGCCGCCTTTCACCCTCACCTCAAGCAACGATAGTTATTACCGACACAGTAGTTGGCCTTCCCGTCCAATCCCAGCCCGTGCAAGACCGACTTGGATACTCGACTCGGTGGTTGTATGTACAGACATATGTACCTAATTCCGACCGAGGGAACGCCGATAACCCTTTACGTGCCCGCTTCGCGACCTCGGTTCTATCTCGATCAGTGACCGACTCTTTCTTCGCCACTGTTATCCTTCTCCCTGAGTCTTTGGCCACCGATCACTTTATTACTTTCCGTCCCGCCCATATCATAACACCTCCCCTCCTTCTTCTCCGTTGGGCACAAGGGTGTGTGAAGAGAGGAAGCTACATCGTCTCAGCGCGGGTACCATTGACCCCCACCGACACCGAGTCTTATCGCTGCACTGCATTGTTGCGTATCGTCACCTCCACGGTCTCAGATCGCGACCGTGATTCCATCATCTCATGGCGACTGATTTCATAATGCCACGGATGCCGGGCGAGCAGCAGAACCTTTACTATTCGCCTGCGCAGCAGCAGCGCCAGCAGTTCCGTCCTCAGCAGCGAGCCCCGTTCCAACCGTCTCCCATCCCGACCGGCTACCCCGCGTCCACGCAGCACAACTCGCCAGTCTCGCCGCTTGGTACTCCGGGAAGCACCTCGCCGACAGGCTCCAACCAGAATCACATCACCGACCCAAACCGGCCGAAATTGTATGTCCCCGCTGTGCTGCGGCCGACCAAGTTTCCATCCAAAGAGCCGGCCATCCGACCGAAGCCCGAAAATGACAACATCGCTGCCGAGGAGGGCTTGCGGCCCAACGGCAGCTTCATGAGTCTCGGCGGCTTGAGCGCATTCGGCCGGCTGAGCAGGCGGTCCACGGGCGACAGCGCCAAATGCGTCGACGATAACTGGAACGGCAACTGGGATCTCGATCAATTCCCCAAGCCCACCGGGGTGCCCAGCCGGAAGCACTGGAAGGTATGGTTTCCCCCGCACAGCACGCACGCACGCACGAGTGCAGCTCTTCTTCCATAAATAAAACCGACGCTAACATTACATGTCATGTAGCCCGACCAGGAATCTGCCGTGTGCGATCACGCGACCTGCAAGCGATACTTCAGCTACTTCACGCGTCGCCACCACTGCCGCAAATGCGGCAACATCTTTTGCGACCAGCACAGCACCTTCGAGATCCCCCTCGACCAGGACGCCAACTTCAACCCCCGCGGCGAGGCCAGCCGTGCGTGCGGCCACTGCAACGTGCAGTTCAAGGAATGGCGAAGGCTCGCCACAAACAGCAAGCCGGCGAGCCAGGACTCGCCCAACGGTGCCCACCACGACCACCAGGTCGACACCCCGACCACTCCCGTCACGGCGTCCCCGATCAACCCTAACCCCAACGGACTGCCCCTGCCCACATCGGAGGTGGCGCACAGCGTGCCCAGGGACTGGAACTGGAGCACCTTCTAAGGCGGGCGGCATGGGCTTACCGGGCGGTGGCAAACATGCTGCTTTATGGCCGCCATATTCCCTTTTCCTGATACCATCCGGCTACACGAACCACACTTTGATCTTCTCCCCGGATCAATAACAGCCACACCAAACAACAACAACAACAACTAGATGAGAGTCACTCGAGTGGTCAGCAACCGGCGACTGCGACCTACTTTTTTTTAGATGACGAGCGACGGAGGGGACCAGACAGATATGGACAGGACAGAGAACGGCGGTTTTAGAAACGGCTACGGGGCATAGATTTCTTGGTCGATTTGGGGGTCGGCGAACCGGATTTTTGAAGAGATAACAATACCTGGTTAGACTTTTCCAGAAGGGGGGCAGGTGGGGGAGCATCCAATTTCCTACTACGAACGAGATGGGAAGGAGGATATACCCTTGTGGGACGAAGGGGTAGGTTGGTCTGAGAGAGATGATTTGTTAGGGACTGTTGAGTCAAATCATGTCGGATTTTGCATTTTCTTTTTTTCTTCTCTTTTCTCCAGGTTTCGGCAACATATGTCTTGTCAACCTACGGGTTTGGGTTGGGTCTGGGTTGGGTCATTTCATTGGGTTTGCTCGGAGCATGCACGCATGCATACATGTTGCATGCGAGCACGGCGTTTTTGTCTGCTTTTTTTAGCACAGGAGGCGTTTCAGGGTATGTGGCTTTCGGTTGTTGTTAATGTTCCGAGGTTATTTGCTTCGTACGAGGTGAGCCATGTGGCGTGGGACCGCTGTACATGTATGTACCTTCATGCTAGGACACGGACGAGAATGAGGATGACGTCCGGCGGAGGTCTGCCTGCTTTTTGGTTGTGGGAGGATGGTTCGTTGTTACCGGCTCGCTCGGCATCTATTGTAATCATCAGTTCCTGGGTAGCTGAGATATCTGCCTGGCCCCGTACATCATGCTGTGGGCAGCGGTCATGGCAATCACATGGCAGTTATTCTGAAGATGTGTCATATTGTGTGATGATCTAGCATCATGGACGGCGACGTCACACCGGGACCACATCGTTATATATCATATCATGATGGGCTTTAGCTCCTAACCATGGTTTGCATTGACAGATAACTGTAAATACCACGAACACAGTCTGGAATAAATATAATATGAACCTGCCCTCCATTTTTGGTACCCCCTGCCTGCCCCAATGAGAAACCCCGATTTGAAATAACAACATGTATAGCAATGCAAATGCACCCCTCCACCTGCGGCCGACCCTGTGCTCCCCGTTCTTCGTTTGGACCCATCTATTTCAGACTCTGGTGAATGAATACCTAGTATCGGTCTACTCCCACAAGGCATGGATGGTGCTCGTGTATTTCATGGTCTCATGAACTTGGGCTGAAGGCCCCTCCATTTCCCATGGAGTTGTATTTTGCGTGGTTCTTTGACGCTTGTTTGTTGACGTCCACCCTTTCTTTAATTCCTGCTCCGCAACACTCGGCCGCTGGCCTTCCTGGGCTCGTCAGTGATGACGGCCCCCTCGTTGCTCTCGCCGTACACCTCGCGCTCGATGTTCTTGGCAGCCTCCCAGCCGGCCTTCTCGGCAAGCTGGACGTTGTTGCTCATGCGGCGGGCGGCAACAGCGGCGTTGGCGCCCTTCTTGCCGGTCTGGTTGGCGTTGCTGCGGCGGAGGTAGCTCTCCATGAAAAAGGAGACGAAGAGGTAGGTGAGCGGGGCGAGGTAGAAGACATTGAGCCAGACGGCAAAGGTCTCGCCGCTGGAGGTGATGCAGGGCATGGTTTGGCGTCCGTATGTGCCCTTGACATTGTCGAGCAGGTCAGCGGTGGCGGCAACCACGGAGCCGTTGTTGGCGGCGGCGGAAGCCGAAGACGCAGGGGCGTCGGTCTCGGAGCCAGTGATGACCGGGATGGTGTAGTTGATGAAGGAGTGCACCATGGCGCACGAGGCACCGACAAGGAACTGGGTGATTTGCATCGACGTCAGAGTGCGCTTGATGAACACGGGCACGCGGATATTGAAGGCGGTGACAGTGTAGTACGTGTACTGCAATCCTTTGGTTAGTTACAATGCTCTGGCCCACGGCTTACATGACACAACAAAAAGAAATAAACTCACCATGAGGGCGTGGATGAACGAGTTGAAGAAGACAAAGATCCAGATGGGCACCGACATGTAGCGCATGCCAGCCCACATGCACATCATGGCACCGGCGTGGTGGTATGTCTGGAGGGTCGAGCTGAGCTTGCCCTTGGCGATGATGATGAGAGTGTCGATCACCTCGTAGAACTTGCTGAGGTAAAAGAGCCAGCCGTAGAAGGCGAGGCCCTCGTTCCACATGCGCCCTGCGGCGAACCGGCTCGGAGTGCCATCCTCACCCAACACCGGCTCGGGCGAGTACGTCTGCCACGAGTTGGTGTCGTCGCTGAAGAAAGCGGCGTTGCCCAGGCCGCCCGGCCCGTTAACCCTGCACAGCGAATCGACGAAACCGGAAACCCCTTGGGCTCCCAGTGGGCTGACCACGGTACGCCTCATGGTGCCGAGCATCCCCCACCACGTCCATGCCGAGTAGACGGCCAGGAAGACGTTGTGGGCAATGACGAACCACCGGAAGGCGGCGGTCTTGCTGATGGCCCAGGGCTTCTTGCCCGTGGACTTGTTGTAGACATTGAGGGCCTTGATGGTCACCGCATAGACGGCTGCGATTGTGAGGGGCACTTTCGGGTCGAGGACGGCGTTGTAGATGTGGTCTGGGATAGCGAGTGGCGGGGCGAACGAGGTGCTCCCAGCAGGTGGTGGTGGGATAAATCCCGAGTTGGGGTTGGGGGGGAAGCGGAAGAGGGACGCTTGAGGCAGCGACACTATTACTGATTGGAAGGCCATTGTTGCGTCTTCTGGGTTGTTCAGCGTGGTTGTGAGATTGTCGAAGAGTTTCCAAGAGGGAAGTGGCGTGGTGGCCGGGCAATTTGGTTTGTGAAAACGAGAAATTCCCAACGCTTTTCTCGCCAACCTGCACGTCACACTAGCCGGGTTTCTGGTTTGTGGACTCGTCTGCTTTCACTCGTGGGTCGGGATGAAAAGCAGTTGTTGATGGAAGGGGCGGTGGGTTAGAAACCATGCAGTCAGAAAACTTATCAGGGAAGAGAGAGGAAAGAAGAGGATGAGGAATGAGCAGGGGGGGGGCAGCTTGAGGAAGAGGCAAAAAAAGTATACGGTCAAAGTCGGTTTACATGGATCTTTTATGGCCTTCCCGTTGGTACGGTTGGTACGGTTGGAACGCTCACCCTCTTCTCCCTGGCCACTTATCCTCCCTAGCTGGCATCTCGCAGCGGGCCGAGATGGATCAATTAGGAAACGCACCATGGATCTTTGAAGCACGGTGAAGCACACTGCGTCAGGCGATATGCAGCACAAAGATCAAGCCAAAGGTCCAGAGACAAGCGGAGCTGCGAGTTATCGGGAAACCCAATATTCCATTGGATACCACGTCGGTTTACTTCGTACAGATTACATCAGGCTTCGGGCACTGTCGAGGTCGACTCTCCCCAACGATGCAAATCGGTTTGCGTCAGACGGAGTGGAATGTACGATCTCAAGCTCTCTTGTTGTTGCGGGTCGAGACATGCAGACCGAGGGAACGGTGGGGTGCACGTGTTGGGCCGTCCCGTCAGTCCGAGTCCCTCCCGTCTTTGGCGAGGCTCGACGGGGTCGCCGCCTTGCAATCAGCGGTCGAAACCGACAGAGGAAGCTGTTGAGATGCCATTCAGCACCTTTGCGGTGTCACATGCTTCATGACCAAAGGCAGGAATCGGAAGAATCGCCAGATCCATGTTGCCCAAGCGGGACAAGATCCATCTTTGAGGTGATCTGCCGAGGCAGGGGCGTATCATTGAAGGGTCCAAGCCCCGCTCCCATTGGACAATTGGATTCAACAAAAATGTTGAACACCTCCACTCCTCCCCAACCGCCTCAAAAGGCTGCACCTTGCACAACAGGTTTCCGCTTCCCCGGGACCACATGTCTTGGCATTGATTCTGGAAGCGCTCACCCTGCCGCCCTGCGAGCCTTCGCGATTGCGATGCAGGTTCTCGGTTTTCCAAGCGAAGCATCCGCGGGGTACAGTGCAACCTCGCACCTTCCGGTCCTCAACACTTTGAGTTTGCATGTGACAGCGCTCCATGTTGTTGCTCCCCCGTCAGTTCGGGCTTCTGGCGGACGAACGGCTCGCTTGGTCCTCCGCTGACCGCTGAGCTTTTTTCTGCCCACTTAGTTACCGCCGGCCCGTGTCGCTAGCGTCCGCCGTCCGTGCCGATATAATGAGTCCGGCCCGGGCCCACGTTAGATCGTCACAGCGTGGTTTGACCAGTTGAGGGACTCTCGACTCTACGATCCTTTCCGGGCTCCCGGTCTGCCTCTTCCCATACGAAACACGGCCAGGGTAACCTAGGAAAATATCAGGGACCGTCAGCGGCATGTTAGTATCCAGGATGCTATTTCTTGCAATGCTGATGCCTCCTGCCATCGTCTTGCTGGTGTAAGTGATCCGGCCGTTGTGCTGATTGGCTCAGGCCCTGTGTGCGAGTCGTAAAGGGCAAGTGGTGGTCAGTGCTCCCACTTACACCCCCCTCCGCCGTCACCAATTGTCCGATGGCGCTTTGTAGCACCTTATAGAAAGATCTAGCATTTGCAATTCGGCTAACTCCAGGAGCACGGGATAATTCACCTTTTCCTGTTTGGAAATGGAAAACTTTAGGAGCTGAGGGGTGCTGGAACTGGCATGTCCTGCTTGACCTTCATTGCCCGTTCACTACTCCTTAGGTACAAAGCTATGGCATGAACACAGCGGGGCTACCAGGTATAGACTGGTAATGCGTAATATGGCCGACAACCCCAAGCCGCCAGTCTTGCAAGGCTCAACACCTGTTACCCTTCCTTCCAACAGCAAGATTTACCGTGGTGTGGTTGCAAGGTTCGAAGTGTTGGCCGATTCGTCAAACACGGTTCAGGGGCAGTTCCCCAAAAGTTTCCTCACCCACAGCGTATCCATGGCTATGGCATTGGTTGCTAATTTGTCACAACTTTGACTTTGTAAAACCACGAGTAGACGGGTTTGACACCAAGAGCCTCCCCCTAGGCCAGTGCCGTCTCCTTACCAAAGGGGAAGCGTGTGTTCGGCTGGGGAGCGAGAGTGTTCGATGCTTCTAGAGGGTGCAGACTTGGTTCCGTAAGAGGTTGTTAGTTTAAGTTGGGTTCGAGTAAGATACGCGATAGCAAGTTGCCAGTAGCCCGCGGGTAAAGAACCCGCAACAGCTCTCGGCTACGAAGCCGAGGCGCGGGCCAATGGCATTCGTGATGGTTGAACAGTCGACGGCTCCGACATCTCGGATGACGTGCGCGCTAATAACCGGCCGCCAAGAGCAGTCTGGTAACGTAAACTTCCCCACGGCTCGGTGACCAGATAAACAGTGCGTGTTTCGAGACTCAACTTGGCGGGAAAGCCGAGTAGTTCTATAATAAGCTGCTTTGCGAAAGTGCGTCGATTTTATCGTTTCCGCAGGATGGCCCCGGCAGCCTTGCTAGAAATAGAAAGCATGCAACGGCCGCAGTGGTGACATCTCAACCTCAACTTCCAACAATGCAACTGGTGTAAAGGACTCCGAGTCGGAATCAATATCAACAGATAACCGGTCTCGGAGCTGAAGACAGGGGGATTTAGAGGGATTTAGAGGGATTTACAGAAGCCCAGCCGTTGCCCCGCGTTGCCGATGCCGTGAATTTGCCCCGCGTTTGGCGATTGTAGAGGCGGCGCCGCTGGTGACTCAAGAACTGCCCCACCAACCCCGCGTATCGCCTGGAAAGAGGGCTTTAAACTTCGCAACAAATTTTTCTCCGTTCCTGAGCGGATCGTGAATTGGACTCCTTTCTTTCCGTTTTGGGCCTTCTTTGAACATGGCGACCATCATTCTGGGCTCCCAGTGGGGTAGGTGCTGGTTTCCGGTGTGGAGAGTTCTTGGGGTATTCTGCTAACTCGACTTTCCGCGATTAGGGGACGAGGGCAAGGGCAAGCTCAGCGATATTCTCTGCCAAAAGGCACGAGTTTGCGCCCGCGCTGCCGGCGGCCATAATGCGGGCCACTCTGTCGTGTATGTTGCCCCTATGGAATTCCGGCATTGTACGAGGCTAATTGACCGTGTTTGTAGTGCCAATGGCGTGTCCTACGAGTACGAAACCACCAATCTTCTGTTGTCCGCCCCTGAAACAAACAGCAGTTGACCTGACATCTTCTTAGCTTCCACCTCCTGCCCTCGGGCCTCGTTAACCCGCAATGTACCAACCTGATCGGCTCCGGTGTCGTCTTCAACGTCCAGGCCTTCTTCAAGGAACTCGCCGCCCTCGAGGAGAAGGGTCTCACACACGCCCGCAAGAACCTCCTCGTCAGTGATCGCGCCCAGGTCAACCTCGAACTGCACGCCCGCGTCGACGGCCTGGAGGAGAGGGAGCTGGCGGGGAACAAGATCGGCACGACCGGCCGCGGCATCGGCCCCTCGTACGCGAACAAGGCCGCCCGCAACGGGATACGAGTGCACGAGATCTTCGACCAGGAGCACTTCGAGGCGAAGCTGCGCACGCTGGCGACGGGCTACAAGAAACGGTTCGGCGACCTATTAGAGTACGACGTCGAGGACGAGATTGCGCGCTTCCGGGAGTACCGCGAGAAGCTGCCCGAGTTTGTCGTCGATGCCGTCAACTACATGCAGGCGGCGCAGGCGAGTGGGGTGGATATCCTGATCGAGGGCGCGAATGCGCTGATGTTGGATATCGACTACGGTGGGTTTGTCCTCTAGAGTTGTGCAGTAAGAGCGAGCGCTGACATGAAGGTTCAGGCACATATCCGTTTGTCACCAGCAGCAACACCGGGCTAGGTGGTGTCATCACTGGGTTGGCGGTCAACCCGAGGAAGATCAAGTAAGTAACCACGCGTGTGTGGCAAGGAGTGTGCATTAGCTGACTTTCCTCATCAGGGACATCATTGGGTTAGTTCTCTAGTTCCTAGCTTTTCGCACATGTGTTTACTGACTCCTTAAAGCGTTGCCAAGGCGTACACAGTATGTATCTACTCTGATTTATTGATTTTATTGATCTGTGCACCACTGACACTCAGCAGACAAGAGTTGGAGAGGGCATCTTCAAGTCCGAAGATGTTGGCGAAGCGGGTCAAAAACTGCAGAACATCGGCCGGGAATGGGGTGTCTCTACCGGCAGGAAACGGAGATGCGGATGGCTGGATCTCGTCGTGCTCAAGTACTCGGCATCGGTCAACTACTACACGGCCTGGAACCTGACCAGTATGTCCCACTATCGATCGAGCGTGTTGACGTGGCAGCAATGTACTAACAACTTTGCTCAGAGCTCGACGTCCTCGATACCTTCCCGACTCTCAAGGTTGCGGTCGCCTACAAGGATCCCGAGACCGGAAAGGAGCTCGACTACTTCCCGGCCGACCTTGGCTACCTCGAGCGGTGCGAAGTCGTCTACAGAGATTTTGAGGGCTGGCAATCACCGACAACAGCGGTGAAGACATTCGTATGTCCACTCTAACCCCCGAGAGATATGTGTCGGACAATTCTAATACTGTGTAGGAGGACCTGCCGCGGCAAGCGCAAACATATGTGAAGTTTGTCGAGGAGTTCACGGGGGTTCCCGTCAAGTGGATCGGGACTGGCCGTAAGCAGACCCTTTTTCTTTCTTTCTTTGCTATTGCTCGTCCTGGACGAGTAATGTTGGGTTCAGTTGCGCTGACATGCTGCAGCGGCGCGTGACGACATGATCTACCTGTGAGCAAGGGGACCTACCTTGCTCCAGCACAAACGATGAGCGCATTCGGCATAATCGCTCAACCAGTGGCGTTTGATATTTCTGAATTTGAGGTGGTAGGAGAGAAGCCTATGTGATGATCGGTTGTGGCCGGGTTTCGCGCAAAGAAGGGATAGAACACTGCTATTACGCCCAACGCTACTGCTCGAGTAGCGGTTAAGGGATGAACCTCTTGCGGATAAAGGTTCGAGAAGGAAATGAGCGAGGGGCTCGATAAGGAGTCTTTGCAATCACTGCAGTGGAGATTTAATAGACTTGATTTGCTTGAAGACACGGAAACGACTTGTCAGTGGTTTTTGTGATATTTCTCAGTTCAAAAGGGGCTGTATGCTGTACATGTAACCCTAACCCTTTTCATTGAGTGATGCCCACAATGCCCAGGATCGATCGCCAGCTGTCGATGGGAATTTCGGTTGTTGACAGTTGGTGCGAACGTCTCATGGCTGCGATCTTTTTGCACCGAAATTTTCGCCCAATTTTCATCCTCAACCATGGAACTCGCACAAGTTACTTCGTATTCTCTCCCAACCACCCAGCAAAGGGTCGCCATCAGGAGGCAGCCATCCATCATCACCTGATGATGCATAGATGAACGACTGCTTTATATCAGTGTGTATTATACACTGGTATCCGGTTTCTGTGACGGATTGAACGAGTGCCTCTCCGTTCGCCGCCGCGCTCTCGTCTCTTCTCAAACTTGACGATGGGAGGGAAATGTTGAACCGCTATCGCCGCAACATACGTCCAGTAGGCTGCCATTCCAGCCAATCCTCATAACTTTCCTTTCCTTCTTTTTTTCCTTCATTCGTCTTCTGCCTGATTCGTTCAGCCATGCCGCCCCGCGGCTGTTCTTGAGCCAGGATGCGCGCTCGCCGTCTTCTCTGAAGGCAGCGGGCGGCGTATTAGACAAGAGCAATTGCGATGCTTTTTGAGTACGGGACCTTCTCACCTCTCGCTGGAGGATTTTCGTAATTTATCTGTTGCAACATTTCTTCTCGCCTTCTTGGGTCGGGAAGTAGCTGGGAGCTATAAACCTCCATAATTATTTGAACCGAATCCACAACCCATACAAACCAAACTGCAAGAGAAAGAGACCATGTCTATCCTGAACACCATCTCATACCTTCCACTAGAAAACTACCAACCCAACCCCCAACCAAGCCACCAACGCCATCCCAACCCCCAACCTCCCTCCCATCGACGCTTTCCCACCGCCACCTCCCACACTCACCCTCCCGACAGGCCCATCAATCCCATTCACCCGATCCGCCGTCTCAACAGCAGGACCCCGATCAAAAAAATCCACCAGCACAAACACCGGCTTCACCCCACCACCGCCACCACCGCTACCACCACCACCCCACTCGGCCATACACGCCCTGACATGTTGCCCCAGCGCGCCCGTGTCCGTCTCGGACGGGCTGTTGGTCGTGTCGACGTCCCCCGCGTTGGGGATCATAATGTCCTGCGTCAGCGCGATGTAGGCAAAGTGGTTGAGCAGGGGGAGCAGGCCGGAGGAGATGGCTGCTGCTGCTGCTGCTGTGGCCGAGGAAGAGTTGTTTGTGGAGGAACTGCTGGGTCGGTCGAGGGTGCAGGTGAAGGAGGAGAGGGAGGTTACGTTGTAGGGGGTTTCGAAGAGGTAGGTGAATTCGTTGAGGAGGTAGGACGGCTTTTCTTCTTGGGAAGAAGATGATGGGAGGGAGGCGATGAAGGTGACGAGGCGGGTGTTTGATGTGATGAGGGATTGGAGGGTTGGCCAGGTTGTTGTTTTTGTTGTTGTGTTGTTGCTGCTATTGTTTCCTAACCCTGAGGGAGGGGTGAAGCCGTAGGTGGCTATGCCGGAGCGGTCAAAGGCTGAGCCGAAGGCGGAGGCCGGTTGGTTGTCGATGTTGACCAGCAAGAGCGTGATGACCTCGTTGGGGTTGGTGTCGAGCCAGTATTTGATCTTGGCGAGCCAGGTTTCGAGGGGGCCGGCGTCGAGCAGCGAGCAGGACGTGTGGCAGAGCTGGAGCGTGTTGCCGGAGAGGTGGACTTGAGCTTGCAACAGGCGAATCCCGGCCGACAGGGCGACGGTGGCGTTGTAGAATTGGTTGCCCGCGATGCTGTTGCCCGTGCTGGCGTCGCGGAGGAACGCGCTGTCGTGGGCGCCCATGTGGGTGATGTTGTTGTACGCGCGGGAGCATAGCTCGGGCGAGTTATTGCAGGCTACGGGCGATACTGAGGTGTTTGTGGGTGGCGCTGTCGTCGTTGTCGTCGTTCCACCTTGCGGGTTCGAGAGGATTCCTGGTGCTAGTGTCAAGAGGGCTGTCAAAGCCCAAGTCGGTGGTCGAAGCATGGTGTGGTTTGGGGTTCCCTGGTGTCGCTAGGAAGCCAGACGGCGAAGGGCTCGTTCACCCTGACACCCAGGTTATAGCGATCGGCGAGATGGTCAAGATGAGGTCGAGCTAGGCTGAGCTTCTTCTTATCCAGCAGCATCGGCTGGCATTGCGACTGACTTGGACCTGCACCTAAGATCAGCTGGGCCAGCTAGACCGGCATAATGCATCAAGTATCCAAATATAGGGGGAACTACGCCTCGGGTACTGACGACGCCATCCGACATTAGACGCATCCCGCTGCTTCTCATATCTAAAACGAGTTACGAGTCTAACAACAGGAAGATAACTCAGACTGTAGAAAACAAAGGACAGCGGACATGCCACCCAGGCTATCTTGTCATTTCAACCGGACATGCCGGCATCAGCACGCAGCATGCAGCGTCACATGCAGCATACACTTGGCTCCGGACCAAAGCAAAAGAGATCCGAAACTTATACCGTATATTTGATACTCTCCATCGCTGGCCTCAGCCTCTAGAGATGCCAACAAAAAGCAAGTCTCCCGCTATGCTACCGAGACATATGATTACAACTTATTATTATGCCCGCCCAAAGTGTGTTGCCCGTCCGTCTATCTTACCCTACCCTACCCTATCCAACCATCCAACTCCCATCATCAACCTCAAGAACTCATCCCCGTCCTCTGAAGAACCGCTCTCTGCTCTGCCGCACAGCTCGTGCAATACTCAGAGAACCACTCCCGCAGCGCCGCCCGCCGCTGCGTCTCACCACTCCCCTCATCGCCATCTCCTTCAACCCCCCCCTCACCACCACCACCACTATTACCACCCCGCTGCTGCCCCGGAATAACACTCTGCTGCGCAGGCCCAACACCCCCCCCCCCATCCCTTCTCAACAACTCCCTCACCTGCTCGCACCGCCTCGTCTCCCCGGCCAGCCAGCTCTCCCACTCCGAGTGCACCATCTCCGACTCGATCTTGTTGACGACGCGCATGGCCACCAGCAAGTCATGTCGGTAGGCGCCCATGCGCTGGCGCATCCTCCTCAGCCGGCGCGCAGTCACCTGGCTGGTGGTCGATGAAAAACCACCGACCCCGTCCGAGACGGGCTGGGCGTCTTGGTAGGGGGCGTCTAGGCTGACGGTGGCGTTGACGAGGGAATGGAAGGTTGCGTAGCTGGTTATTATTATTATTAGCACGCTGTAACAAGGAGGGGGGGGGTTGAAGATTGATATTAGGGGAGGAGGAGAGAGAGAAAGAGAAAAGAAAAACCAACCATTGACTCTTCCCCGCGGACGACGACCCCGGAATAGCAGCCGCCCCCGCTGCCTCATCCAGATCCGCCAGGTAAATCGCCTTGCCCATCATGACGTTCGGGCCGACACCCAGCCGGCTCATGTAGCGCGCCGACTTGCGCTCGACCCACCACGTGGCGCTGGCCTGGGAGACCACCACCAGGTTATACGCGGCGCTGGCCGCCAGCAGCAACAGAATGACGCGGTGGGCCGAGACGATCTTGAACAGGCGGCGCACGGCGGCAAACGCCCACATCATGACGCTCGTGATGGCGCTCTCCATAAACGACCGGCCCGTCTCCAGCATCATGTCGGTCAGGGTGCGCGGGCGGACGGCGGCGGTGCCGGCCTTCTGCTGCTGCCCCTCGGCAGCGGCCGTGTCGGGCGAGAAGACGACAACCTGCGCCTGCTGGCCGATGTTGCCGTAGACCTGGATGGCGCGCTTGGTGCGGCTGTGCGGGCCCAGCTTGCGCACCTGGTCCGTGGCCACCTCGGCGAGGTCGTCGGCGTCGTTGGCCGCGTCGTCGAGCGCCTGGCGCTGCACCATGCTCTTCGCAAAGGCCGGCGCCTTGGACCAGTCGGCCTTGGTGTAGATGGCCAGCTTGCACTTGGACTTGGCCAGGTGCGTGATGACCACCTTGGTGACGAGCTTGAAGGCCTGCGAGTGCGGCAGGTGCCAGGGCGTCTTGATGTGCGTGACCACGTACGTGATGTGGTCGTTGAAGATGTCGATGGTCTGCGCGTCGGCCACGTCGCCGGGCTTCTTGCGGCCCAGCATGTCGACGTAGTCCACCTTGAACCGGAACTGCCGCCGCATGCGGCCGTGGTCTTGCAGCTCCCAGGGGCCCTGCGCGATCTCCTTGGCGCCTCGCTCAAAGTAGAGCTTGGGGAAGATGAAGCTCTTGTCGCCGAACAGGACGTGGAAGCACGACTTGGCGCTGATCTCGAAATGCCGCTCCGCCACGCTCTTGCCCATGCCCTGGGGCTCGTACACTACCGGGCGTGTGGGCAGCTGGAGTTTGTTCAGCGACTTGCTCGCTCCGCGTGACGACCTGTACCGGCCGTGCGAATCCTGCATCCGCCGCATGACGGGCCTGCCAAATGGCGTGCCGTTGTCGGCTGGCGTGTTGGATGATACCTCTTCCCAGCTCTCCACGCTCGGGCTCCGCTTGTCGTTATGCTCCTCGTTGTTCATAGTAGAGAGCGCCGCGATGATCTCGGACAGCTCCATCGGCTCTGCGGCCTGGAGATCATCGACAAGGAGGTTGAGACGAGTCTGGAGCAGCGAGAAGTCCTCCAGGAACACCTTGACGGTGATCCGCGAGTATGCGATGTCCGGCATGTCCTGATTCAGGTGCAGGTAAATGAAATCGCAGTCGCGGCCCGCCGCTGCTGTCAGCTCCGTGATGCCATCGAGGTTGATGGCGTAGGCCACGACCAGGCCCATCTGGTGGCCGTAGAAATACATGCGGTCCGGCGTCACAAAGATGCGTCCGTTTCCGGCCATCCCTGCCTCCTTGCCCTCCGAGGACGCGCTGGACCAGGCGGCATTGAAAACCAATACGGGCTTGTCGTCCGCGGGCGCTGTAGGAAAGAAAAGGCAAAACTGCGCATACTGCGCCCGGAGTTCTGGTGGATAGTTGAGCGGGAACTTCTCCGACGGGGCCTGCTCCCGGGCTCTGATGTCGGTGATTGTGGCGTCCACGCTGACCGTCTTCCTGTGCATGCTGGCTGGGGTAGGCAACTTTTCCACGGCAGGGGTCCGCGGCATGGCGCTGGCCATGAAGGGGTCGCTCATATCGGGCTTGGGAGTGTTGGGCAGCGAGTGACTAGGACAATACATGGACGTGTACGGGCTGCTGCCCCAGTAGTTGGCCAGCACAGCGCTCGGCAGGGAACCGGCCGCTCCAGCATTAGCGCTTGCTAGGATGGCAATCTTGCTAAGATTCGTCGTAATGGGGGGCTTCGCCAGTGTCACAGGAGCCAGGCTGCCCGGGTGCTGGTCGAAAAGGGGATTGGACGTGCGAAGCGGAGGAGGCTGCCCAATTTGAGGGGATGTCGCCGTGCTCGAGATGGGCCCCGTTCCGGCGGCCCCCGATAGGGACGCATCGATCGAGCTCGCAAAGGTCGTCTTGCGGTGCAGATCCAACTTCTGCATGATGCGTGCGGCGTGCTCCCTCCCAGTCTCGCCGTCCTCCCGGCCAAATTGAGTAGTAATCGCCCGGCGGGGAGGCGCATCGAAGCTCGCACGCCCTAGACCACCATCTTGGCCGGGAACGGGTAGGCTCCCTTGTTTCTCGGTGGCGACAGCTCCCTCTTCGAGGCCGTCGAGCATCTTGGCGGAAAACTCAGGGATCGACGGCTGGGTGATGGAGAATGCCGGGTCGGCACCCCCGGCGCGTGCACTCTGGTGGTCCCGCCCCATGCTGGCCTCAATCGCCTTCTTCTTGGCCACCTCAAACACCTCGAGCCACTCGATCAACTGCGACTGCGTCTCGGCCTGAAGCATGATGGTCTGCGTCTTGGTTTTGATCTCAAAGCAGAAGCGGCGCTCTTCCTGGACAGCCGGCCTTGCGCTGCACAGCAGCACTCCGATTTCGTCGCCCTGTAGCACCCCCTGTGGACCCTGCACCAGCCACCCAAAGATACCATCGCGGCAGTAGTACCAGCGGCGAACCCAGGTCGTCCTAACCGGCTTCCCAGAGAGCACGCGGAGGAACAACCACCCTTGCTTCTCAGAGATGACGGCAACCTGATCGTTCCTCTGCACGCTCACCGGGCCCTTGGAGCCCAGGAAAGGGACGGTCGAGATACTGTAATCCTCCAGCTCCCGCGACGGCTTGTACGCAGCGAGCGTGCTCTCGCCAATATCCCGCCTCGCAATCTGCACCTCCCTCTTAAACACCCCCTCCGTCATCTCCATCTCCCTCGCCCACCCCCGAATCCTCTCCAGCTCCCCTCCCCAGCCACTCTGCTTTACTGTACTTGTCGACTCCCCCGCCCTCCTCATCTCCCTCCCCACATCCGCACACACCCTCACCAGCAACTTATCCAACCCCGCCCTGACCTGCGGCGCCATCTGGCAGTAGTCCAGACTCGCGCGCAGGTAGGCGCGGCGCGTCTCAAACACGGCAAAGGCGTCCTCGCGCAGGGCGCTGGGCTCCTTGGTCTTGCTCTGGCCGACGTAGCGGGCGAGGGTGGCGTCAAAGGTGCGTTGGGCCGCGTCCAGCGCGCGGCGCGTCTCGCGGAACGCGCGCAGCTCGCCCTGCGCAAACGCCCGGATGGGCTCGACGCTCGCCGGCTCGAGCCGCCGCACCGCGGCCAGGATGCCGCCCCACCAGTCGCGCGCGCCGTCGCCGGCCCGCCGCAGCGCGGGGAGCGTGTAGTCGGCGTCGAGCACGGGCGAGTCGACCGCCGAGGCGATGGCGGGCGGGCACATCTTGGAGAGGTAGGCCGTCACCGTGTCCTCGAGGGCGAGCATGTCGTGCACGAGCTTGGAGGCGCTGCGGGCGTAGCTGTCGAGCCAGCGCTCGATGCCGTCGAGCTGGTCCGAGAAGTGGGCGGCGGTGGCGCGGAAGGTGGGGGAGTCGAACGCGGCTTCGTTGAGGGTTACGGGAATGGCGGGGCTAGCTTGTAAGGGTCGGGAGGAGGGTTGTTGCTGTTGTTGTTGCTGCTGCTGCTGCTGCTGCTGTTGTTGTTGAGAAGGTTGCGAGGATGACGATGATTGGGATGCCGGGCCCCCGGGGGCCGAGGATGTCGTTGTCATAGGGGGCATCGTCGCCGATGGTCGTAGCCCTCCCATGGCTGCCGCCGGCGGAACCGTTGGTTCGTTCATCTCGAGATTCGGGGTCGGGCCCGGACGGCCGAGCTATCCCCTGTGTTCCGAACGGGGGGCTGTCGTCGACTTAATCTCGGGGTACACCGGTTGCTAGCGGGTCAGAGTTGTGTATAACGGTCGTTGGCGACCATTCATTGAATCAATGCTACTCGAGGCTTGATCAGTTCGGGATTTCTGAAATCAGGTGGTAGGTCAGCCTTGGTTCTAGGGCGGTGATGAATGGTGAATTGGTGATGTCGTGAGCAGTTGTTTTCGTTGCCAACACACCCAATGACGTTTTGTTCTGGTTGAAAGCAGCCCTGCAGTTGGGGGCTGCGGAATCGCTAACACTGCAACCTGGAATCGATAAGACACCCCCGACTGAGGACTGGGGTACGTGCCGCTAACGGTTAGCGGGTTTCTGAGACAGGGGCTGCTAAGTATTCTTGGATTGCCCAGGTGCACAGTGCGGCACAGCGCTTTTTTGATTTCATCCATCGTCTTTAGGCCAACACCTATCCTGTACAGGGCACTCAGGGGCAACTAAACAACAGATGATTTTAGGTCTAGAACAAAATGCCACGTTTAATCAATACCCAGGCTTCATTATGTGCTGTTCTTATGTGGCAGTAACCTCCACTCCAGAATGGTTCCAGCTTGACCTCGTCGTCCCGTCATCCGAACTTCCCTTGAATACAACCCCCCAGTTAAGGCTACTGCTGGCCGCCGCCGTCCAAGTCGTCTGGGAGTGCATATATCTTGTACATGGCCCGATCCCGCCCTAGAAGACATACCCTGGCAGGAATTTCTCCGCGCAGCCTGCTTGCTCTCTGCACCTCCATCTGGACTGGGGTGAAACCAGACAAGTGGGAGAACGCAAAGCAAGAGCTGAGTCCCTCGCTCCCCGTGCCGCTGAGTTCCAACACTGAAGGACATTGCCCCTCCGTATATTTCTGATACGGCATAGGGGCCGATTGATATGCAATGCGTAAGAGAACTGATCTCGGTTCCTCTGACGGCTCGTTAGCACGACAGGCCTTGACTTGGTGATTCGAATGAAACACACCTTTTTGGCCGCACAATACAAGCAAAGTCTTGTCGTCAAGATACTTGATGTCAAAAATGGCCACGCCCTCCGGCAGCCCAAGTCCACAAGCCGTGGTCGAGGCTGGGCCACTGACACCGTTGACTAGTGGGACGAGGGAGCGGGTGATGTAAACTAAACGACATGTTAGTTTTCGCGGTTGCAACCCGGATGTAGGAGACAAACTTCTTGACTTGTCGTCTTCCGGGACTATGGCGGTAAATACCGCAGACGAACCATTCTGGATCGAGTCTATTAGCCACACACATCCTGGGCTGTAGTTAGTGGAATGATAACCCACCTTTCTGCCCGGCCGGCTCATCCAGAGGTCATGCTTCCAGATTTTCCTTCCAACCGACACCTCTGTCGCCTGCCCGAAGAGAACACCCTTCTTCTCTGCCTCCGCTATACCCTTAAAAACTGTGTTGGCCCTAGAGCTCAAGTAGTTCGCCAAGAAGCCAACCCGGGGCAGCACCTTCATGTAAGGCCGGCCAGCCTCCTGCTCCTGTAGTTGCTTGTCGAGTAGATCCAGAAGAGAAGAACCTGGTTCAATCATTTCTTGGTCTTTGATATAATCGTCCTTACCGACCTCGTCAAAGTACAGTGCCAGGGGGCTGTTGGCTAGGTAGCGTTGGAGATACGACAGCACTCTCGGGTTGTCCATCGTCGCTTCTTTCTCAGTAAGTTCCTCGCCGATCGATGACGAACCTTGCTTGTCGATTTCCAGCCGTAGCCATATTGAGAAGGCATTGAAGTGCTCCAGCTCGTCCATGACGGTTGTCAGCACCTTGTGAGCGACCATCATCAAACATGAGACGATCTCCATAAGCTTATTGATCTGAGCTTCATCGAACCCGATGCTCGCGTCGGAACCGTGGAAGCGAGCGATCCCGAGCAGACGGCTGAGGATGACGCCGCACCTCTCCAGTGCTGGGATGAAGTTCTCGTGGACCAAGCCACGGATACTTGTCAGGCCAGATACCACCGCCTTCTCCCAGCGCTTATGCCCCTAGATGATATTTAGCTTGGATTTCCGCCTGTGAGTAACGGATGATACTCACTCGATCACCAAGAGTGTCCACAAGCCACTCCCCCACAGGCGGAAAGACGTGGCCCGTCACCACCGTGTGATACAGCGCCTGGACTATCGTCATGTCCCCGTTGGGCATCTTTTTGAGCTCGTCCTGGACTCCAGCCATATATCTCGCTGGAAGCTCCCTCGTCGACTTCCACTCGCTAACCACGTGTGACTGTGTCTGCTTCAGATACCGTAGCAAGTTCTGCAGCGCTGTCGTTTTAGACGCCAGTAACGACAGGTTGACAGGTGAATGGTCCAGGAACGTGAGGTCCATGGGCACCAGATACAGCGTCGTACCATCCCCAGCCTGCGGACGGAGCAGTAGCATATGCGTCGAAACTTCTGGATGTGAGCTGTGCCCGCGCAGCTGGAATATGCCATCCCCACGCGGTGAGTGCTTCAACGTGCCAATGACAAACGAGTCGTAGATGCTGAGATGGATACCGCCGTCGGCCGTACCGACGATCATGACATGGACGTCGTCCGCTTCCTCCGCTTTGCACGGGCGGAACACAGACTCGAGCGATGCTGTCGAAGAAAACAAAAACATGTCATCCCTAGCCAGGTCAGCCCTCGCCTCTCTCACAAAAACCCCCCCTAACCAGAAACCACTTACCCCGACCCGCCAGAAACCGGCAACGGACTCAACTTGGGCAGCGCAGTCTCAACCTCCAAAAAGGTCAACTCATGCGGCAAATCCACCGCCACATCCCCCGTCCTCTCCCCATCCAGCAGGATCCTCCTCTCTTGCAACCCGTGCAGCTGCTGCTTCCTCGTCTTCTGCATCCTCCGCCTACTCTCCCCAGTAACATTCCTCCCCCAACCAATAAACTCTGTCTTTCCCGCCGGGGCATCGCCCTCACCACCACCACCAAAAACCCGAATATGATGCACCGCCTTACCACCCTCAAGCCCCATCAACCTCACCACCCCATCACTCCACGCCGCAGCAAGGAATTGCCCTACCCATCAATCACCCATTAGCATCAAAAGAGTAAGAGATAAAAAAAAAAACATACCATCCGCCTTCCACCGAACCCCCTCCACCCTCCTCCCCCTCTCCACAAGCTTCGAAACAAGCTGGTCGCCTCGGCGCCAGACGTGCAGCGCGGCGCCGGCGTCGCCGACCGTGGCGGTGAGGTCGATGGCCGGGTTGCAGGCGATCAGGCCGGCTGTGACGGGGGACGAGAGGGCGGTGGTGCCGAGGAGGTGGAGTTTGGGGAGGTGGGTTGTTGGTGCTGTCGTTGCTGATGCTGCTGCTGCTGCTGCCATCTTTTTGTTTTTGTATTGTTTTGTTTTTTACCCCTTGGTACCCTCAGGTAAGGTGATTTCAGGTTGATGACTGCCCGCTTGCTGGTAGTGAATTATTTAGTGATGAGAGCGGGTTGCGCGGATGTTGGGCGACGCGTTCAAAGTCTTGTCCTGAACCAATGCGCAGTGCCGAAGGGAGGTGATGTCCAAAGAGGAGGAGTATGGTTATGGATCGGTATTGACCTTTTTCCCCCGAGGTGTGTGTTGTTTTTATTCATCAATGAGTCGTTCTTGGCTGAGTTGATGTTTACGCCTCTGGCTGCTGTTGCAATGTGAGGAATTGCATTGGGTGGCTCAGAGATATCCGCACTGTGCATCCCCGGGTCTCGGCAGCAAATCTAGGGGGCAACGCTCAAATCGCCTTGTCACAGCCGTCATGTCTAGAAAAGAAACAATTTTCCTGCCATCTCTAACCACGCCGCACCAAAGACACATGCCCACTCCAGCGCCCAACATTGATCTCATCCTCTAACTGGCCGTCCCCAAGCCAATCTACTCGATTACGTACGACTCGGCAACCGACTTGATGTCCTTGGAAAAGGTAACCTCTTCGTCCATCTCAAGCAGCTCAACTGATAGGACCTGTGTTGATTAGCCATTGCTCTTTGCTGCTCTTTGCCACTGCGACCATGAAAACTTACATCAACATCCACAAACGGCGACGTCTTTGAGAACCGCACCTGCATCGGGAAGAACTCGTTCTCGTCGTCCGTCTGCGCCTCGAACTCAAACGCCCCGCTGGGATTCTCCTCGCTGACGGTACCAATCGACCATTCCAGGCTGTCGCCAGACACCTCGTAGACAGCGTCAAAGCTGGAGATGGACGGTTCGGCGCTTGTGAACGGCACAACCACGCTGACATCCTTCAGTGTGTCGTTGCCGGACAGCTCGTACTCGATCGTCAGCGTGCAGTTTCCATTGGAGCCCTTATTGACCCAAACGGTAAACGTAATGGGCAAAACGCTGGTGTCGTCCCCCTTGGCAGTCGTCCGCCACCGGAGCACGCCCACGGAATTGTTCACCGGGAAGCCCCGCGCCAAGTTGGCCATTTGGATCGTCTTGGAACTGTTGAAAGCGTTCTTATCCACGTTGGGGTGCGTCCGGAACTGCGCGCCATGCGACGGCGTGGCGTCGAGATTCAGCTTGAGCTTGGTGAGCGAGGGATCCGTCACGCGCAGTGTCAGGTCACCGCTGATGGAGAACGAGTTCAGCGCGCCTTCTCTTGATATCTTGGCCGTGATCGCCTCGTTGACTGTGATGTGGATCGCATCCCGGCCTAATGTCGACGATATCCGAGGAGCAGCGGCCGGCTCCAGGGCGGACGGGGTGGCGATGGGCACCAGGGGCGTGTCGTCCACGGGTCCCAGCTCCGTCTTTACGCGTTCGAACATATCTGTCGTCTTGGACTTCTTGCCCAGTTGCATGCCCTTGCCCTTCGGTGCGGTGAACCTGCCGAGGTCAGCTTAGAGCGCCCACGCGCCAGGGCCAGGTAGATTGCATACTTGGACTTGTTCTTCTCCGCCTCGTACGTATCGTATGTCTCGGTGACGGCCGGCCGTACTGGCGGGGTGTATGTTGGGTATACGGGGTTTCGGCTCATGCCGCCACCACCACCACCACCACTGCGACCGCTCCTCCCGGACTCCTTGCGCTGCATCTCCAATTGCTTGGCCTTCCGCTTGCGCTCCTCGGTAGCCTCCAATTCCTTGTTCTGCAGTGAAGCTGCGTTAGCAACCAATGTCCTGTCTGTAAAATCCCGCGCCAACCTACCCGGGCAATAATCTCCTGGATCCGCTCTTCGTGACTCTCCATCTCCAAGAAGGTCTTGATCTGGCTGACGGTCAGGTTCTCCCGGTATCCGAGCGTCACCAGCTCATCGAAGGCACTGATAAGCTCGAAGGAGTTTCGGAGGATCTCCCGTTCGTCGAGGCTCTTGCAGGTGCTGGTGACGACCTGGGCGAATAGGTGCAGCGAGTCGATGTCCTGGAGGATGTTGGACTGCTTGTTGGTGATGAGCACCATGTACAGCTCGTCCAGCGGCTGGTAGACGAATCGGACATTGTCCTGCTCGACCGTGGTGTGCTGGGTGCCGGAATTCGCCGCCTTCGGGAAGGATGCCAGGAGGGCTTCGATGCGCGACCGCTTGATGTCGTGGAATGCCCGCGCGAGGACGGCCTTGCCGCCACGGGTGCAGATGGACGCAGCAAGGACAACCTGATGGTGGTGTTAGCATTGTGGCTAGTACACAGAGAAACAGAAACAGCCCACCATCTTGAGTGGGTTTGTGGAGGGTTGAGGTGTGATATGGCAGTTGGAGGAGCTTCAACTCGGAATTGGGACGCTTGTGCCTGCGACTTCAGCGTGTACTCAGTGGGTTGACTGGCCAGATCATCGAGGGTGAACAGCTGGCATGTGCAGCACGAAGTGCCAGCCAGTTGGCCGAGGTGCACGTGCGTTCAGAAATGCTTGTTCGGAAATGCTGCAAGGGGCATGATGGCGAGCCTGGGCGCTAGCCAAATGCGGGACCTTTGCTTTCGCGTTTCCAATTTAGACGTCGCCAACTTCCCAGGCCTCCGTCCACCTGCATCATCAGCGAACTTCGACCAAACCAACTGTTCTTCTTCACAGATAATCTCTGCCTACCTCACCGACGATTTATCATCTCCGCTCAAGGGCACCGATTCCATTCTCTTTTTTACCGACCTCGAAATATTGACGCCCGACGATCTTTCCTTCCCGGTCGCGACTGTTCCCGGATCAACGTCTGCAGCAACCGGTTCCCGTTCTCGACTGATCGAGCATTTCAACCCCGAACCTCGAGAAGCTCCCACGATCAGTTTTTTTTGGCGCCCTGCATTCAGCAAATTTCCCGCGCCTCCGCACCCCCGAAACCACATTCGCGTCCATACCCTCGACCGTTTTGACCTTGCGTCCTCGATCCCTGCTATCATTACCACATCTTCTCGTCATTTCGACCCCGTGTTGGGAACGTTTTGCTCTTCAGCGGCAACGGCTTGCCGGACTGACCGGACTTCTGAGACAATAGATGATGCCGATGGGCTCGGGGCAGTAAAGCAAGCTTGTCGAGTCATCCCCGGACCCTTTTACGGACTCTCCAATCTCGCTTACTATCAACGGGTCACACAAAATTCACGATGGAGCATGCTGGTGTATCGGTGGAGGCGGGACCTCTGGACCAGCTGGACCAAGGATACCAGTTAGATCTTGATCCCAACACCGAGCTCGAGGTTGAGGGGCTCGACTTCGGCCTCGACGGGTCATACGATGAACACACTGAAGAGGTGTCCGACGATGCCGTCGCCCTGAACTTTGACCCCCAGCTCAGCTATGGGGATCAAGAGCCGCACGCCGCGGCTGCGGGTGATGAACAAGCCCAAACCACAGAGGTCGCCGAAGATGCTGGCAATGACGCCGAGGCCGAAGTGGAATATCACGATGAGATTGGATACGAGGACGATGATCTCGTAACCACCGACATCAATGCCAATTTGAGCACCACAGAGGTTGGCGCAGTTGAGGCCGGGCTGCCAAATGCCCTGCCCGAAAACCATCTGGAATTTGCTCAGCCGGCTGACAACAGTCACGCCGAACCACTGTCCCATGAGAAGGAAGCATCCTGGGACCAGGACATCAACTTCGATGAGCATGACGAGAGCACAAATCCACAGGATGAGCTTGGTGGCGCCGACGAGAACACACATCCACAGGATGAGCTTGGTGGCGCCGGCAAGGAAGAGACCGTCGGGCATCTGGAAGGCAACGAACTGGCTGTTGATGACTTCGATGATGAATCTGCCCACGAGCAGTTTCCGACTGATCACCATGACGATGATCTTGAAAAGGCGCTTGAAGATTTCTCACAATCCCTCGCCGACATGCCCGACGTAGAGGTTCTCTACAACGAAGAGGTCTATTCTTTGTTTGGGACCTCGGATGACAACCCCCTCTCCTACTTCCTTTCCGACGTCAAGGAGCTTGATCGGCCGCTGTCACAATTCTTCTCTGCCCTCCGCGCGGTCGTCTCTGACGAACTCACACCCACGGACGAGTTGGTGATTCGATTTGACCCTCTTGATCTCGAGTTTGGAGAGCGGTCGAACGAAAGTTTTTTGACCCGCAGCTTCCGTGAGGTTCTTGATTGTCATGCCACGCTCGGTCGAGTACCTGGCATATCCGCAGACCCGGTCATCCACCTGACAGTACGGCGGGACAGCGAAGATCATTTTCTCGAACTCCTCGCCGAAGCCCAGCTCGTCAAGGGCTCCCCCAAGAGCGCAGAGGATTCTGAGATGTCAGAAAACCAGGACGAGGAATCCCGCGCCAGCGGCTTGGATGGCGGGCAGATACAAGATGAACTGTACGAGGACGAAAATTTTGGTGAAGATTATGACGAAGGTGAAGACACCGTCACGGACCATGTCGAAGACAAGGCTGAGCCCGAGCTCGAAATTCCTCCCAGTCAGGACGATGTGGCAGGAGAACTAGATAATGGTGTCCAGGTTGGTGAGAGTGCACCGCAGTCTCCGAGCGTATCCGCGGAGGCTTTTGACGGCGAGGAGCACTCAGGAGATATTCATGCCGAAGCGCATTCTGATGATCTTCCCGAGGATGGAGCTGGTGAGGAGCAAGCCTGGGATGAACCGGCCGCGGACGACGATGCAACAGCCTCGCCACACGCCGAGATTTCTCTCGACATGTCGGATGAACGGATTCCTGAGCCAACTGAACAACAAGAGGGCAATGAGTCTCTCGGCACGTCGGATGAGCAGACCTCTGGACCAACTGCACAACACGAGGGCAATGGGTCGCTCGAGATTGCAGATCTCAGTACAGTTGATGAAGTTTCCGGCCTTGAAGATGGCGGGCGGGAACAGGAAGCAGGCTCGAACGGTAAATACTCCTCTTTCCTTTCCCCAGAACCTCGTGTTTCCCTGTACCGGAATCTGCCGGCCGCGATTTCACCCCTGCTCGACGACGACCGCCCGGGTGTCCTCATCGACATGGAGCTCCCGGCCTCAGTCTATGCATTTGAAGCGATGCGAAAGCTATCAATCACATCATCACAACAGCCTGCCGCGCAGGCATCGCCAAGCTCCAGCGCTGCAAATGGACAAGAGGAATTTTGGGAGATCGACTATTCGGATGACGAATTCGAACCGACTCCTAGCCGCAACCTGGAGGATGGAGCACTATCAATCTCCGAGTCACAAGCGCAGGGCCCAAGCTCCCTGGGGTCTGGAACGAATTCCAAGTGGGCTCGCGCCAGCTCAGCCAACTCCTTCTGCACTAGCAAAACTTCTGAATCTAGCGACGTCAGCATGGCCTTTTCGTTCAACACTGATGCTAACAAAGATGCCTATCAAGACGACGACCTCATCCTCGCGTTCGACGAAGACCCCGGCTTGTCTACTATCCACGAAGAAATTGACGAGTATGAGGAGTACACGATCACTTACGATGCACCGGACAATCTCGCGGACGATGCTGAGGGCACGCAAGCGCCAGATGCCGCCGAGACTACCGAAGGATCTGCCGGTAAGGATTCCGAGACCGGAGCTTATGTTGCCACAGTGGCAGAGACGGCATCTGTCCACACTAGCACGACGATCAATGGCGATGAGATCGACTATGACGAGGAGGATGCCGCCGACGACACGTTTACACCAGCAGACGATGGTACTCGAGAGTCGGTGGCCACCTCTGGCATCAACAATGACGAGATCGACTGGGAAAACGATGAGGATGAGTACGAGCAACCGGCGGCGGATGAAGAGAACGATGTCGAGCACGAGGAGCCGAAGGAGGTTGCTCTGTCACCACCGAGCGTCGCTGGTAAACGAAGCAGGACTAACGAGGCAGAGAGTCTGGCCGACGAGACCGGTATGCCGACCTGCCCGCCTCCCAAAAGGATACGCATGTGCTAACGGCAACGAAGACCACAAGCGTCGTCGGACTTGAGCGGCAGACTCGTCACAGCGCCCTTTTGATTTGGTTGTAGTCCAACCGCTCATTGATGAACCCCCGAACGCTCGACAACCCCCTTGTATTCCTTTCTTTTCTTCCGACTCTTGACAGGTAATTTCTCGACCAAACTCACAACCACCCCGAGTATTTGACAGGTAAGTTTTAATGCGACGATCTCGGCATGGCAACAACGGTCTGTCGACATCTCTTTTCCGGGCTGCGAAATGGTTGCAGTTTGCACCGAGACCAGCACACGAACACACAAATCACTCTTACAAGCATGGTCTATCAACTCAACGTCGGGCCAAAACGGCACCTCAGCAACCCATCTAACATAGAATTTTACCAACCGTCTCACATGCAGGACTATTGAATGGAAGGCTCCGGAGTTGGTGGTGGTGAAAAAGGCATTTGGGCTAGTGGTTGGGGCTTTCTTTCTTGAAGCTCAGGAGTGGGACGGGTCATTATTCCGGAGATTTGCCTTTCGCGGACGCCGGGCCAGTTCCCAGTTCCTTCTGGGCGGGTGTTCTAACTATCAACAATTGGCGGTGATGAATGGGTTGGCGTTGTTGGTGCTTGGACGGCGAACTGGAAGGAGGGATGGGGACTGCCTGGATTCCCTACTTCGTTTCTCGGCTGGCCACCCATGGGTGGTGGCCTCTTTATTTTATTTTTCTACTTTACTTACCGCCGTTGTGTTTTGATAGAAACCCGTCGCCGCCATGGCGTTGAAAGGACGTTGGGGCGGGGAATACCGAGGACTACTTGTTTAGTGTACTTGTAATTGCTCAGATGGTAAACAACAAGTGGAAACTCTCACGAGCTGAGTGACAACACCCTGAATCCTGTTAAATGAAGTCGATTCGGCCCTCGAAACCCTTGGCATCAACACGTGAGAATTCAAGAGGGCGGGTGGGTTAAACCTCCGGATCTGCATGACTCAGGGGTCCCTCAGAACCAACCGCGAAGCTTTGGCGCCGTCCGAGAGAAAGTGGCATGCCAAAAACGGAACTGCGTACGTACGCCCACGCACCGATGCAACACTTGATCGCTCGGTTCCTTCCAACGTCTCTAGGTAATTTAAACAGAATAGACATCGAGGTTGAGGACCAACCGACCGACCTAATTCTTGAGAAGGGACTCAGATCCAAGCCAAGCGTCCTCCCGCACAGCGCTAACTCAGAGACTGATGATGTGGACTGTGGCCCTGTAACCCACTACAGAATACGTAACGGTGGATCTGAAGCCGAGGGAAGTTCGGAATCAGACCCACTCTCCTGTTGTCGCCGATCACAAGGCCAACCAGAGCATGAGGCCAAGAGATGAAGGGGGCTTTGAGTGGAAAACAACGAGGCTCTTCAGACTAAGAAATGTGGAGGTATTCTGTAGTGTGTAGAATATAAACGCGTATTCTGTAGTCTGTAGAATATAAACGCGTATTCTGTAGTCTGTAGAATATAAACACTGTCCGCTGAGTCAGAAACTGGGTTGCAGAAAGAATGGCTTTGTCCTTGTCAATCTTCGAACCTGGTCCAAACGGCGATTCGTGGCATCTTGGCGAGAAATTCAATCTCTGGGTTTCGTGGCGGAGCTCAGTTCTGGTGACGATTCGTCGCATGTCAAGTCCGCAGAAGTGGCTGCTTTTTTTGGGCACATGGGGCCTGGACGTTCGCCGTCCAGGGCCACGGCACAGCCAAAGCAGGGGTCCCATCTCTCCGACAGGGGTTACTCGTGATTCTTGAAACCGCCGCCCACCCCCCCAGACTTTCCTCGCACCATTCCAGCGCAACAGGGGCCTTGAATGAAACTTGAGCTCTCCACGGCGCAAAACAGCTACCTTAGTTATCGCTGGCCACTTCCGTAGTCGTTGCACGAAACAAGAAACAGGACTCTCGGTCATTTTCGCACGACGGCGGTAATCTCGATTTCCCACTCTGCACCTAGGCCCTGCGGGAGAGACGGGAGCGCAACAAACGCCGAGCGGACAGACTCCCGCGGCTCGACTTCTTGTCCTCTGTCCTCTTTCGACGACCAAACACGAAACGATTGAAACAAGCCAGCCCATCACGACACCACCACACCACCACAAGGAACCGTCGGCCACGATCGGCAGTACCCGGATGCATCGTTGGCAACGACCCTGCTGAAATTCCTCGTTGTTTTCCTCCCGAGTCCTCGCCCGGCGCGAGCGCCCAACCCCGCTGTCCATCACCCTCGCAACGGGAAGCTTGTTGCTTTTCCACGTCTCGATCGGGTAGCGCATTCTCGCTGCCCCCGCGCTCGTTTCGCCCTCTTTTTTACATTCTACCGTCGACAAAATGCTAGAAGACAAGTACGGCTCCCGTCGGTGCAAGCTGTCCTGTTGTACGGCGCGGTACTGGAAGGGGGCGCAGTTTGCTGACATGCTCTACTGGCAGGTATATTGGTCTGGCGCTAGCCATGAGTTCAAGTTTGGCCATTGGTATGCGCTTTGCTTCATGACAAAATGAGATGAAGTGACGGGGGGTGCTAACGGGTTGTATGACAACAGGCACCAGTTTCGTGATCACCAAGAAAGTAGGCAACACCCCCTCGCCCCTCCCCCTCCGAGCGATTCGAACCGCGTCACGGAGCCACCATCGCATGCGTGGCGAGCCGAACAGTTGCGCTAACTACTACTTTGTCTATCACAGGGGTTAATGTACGCCGAGGAACGACATGGCTTCGAGGGCGAAGGCTTTGTCTACCTGCGGAGTCCCACGTGGTGGGCAGGCATCATCTGCTGTACGGACCAACCCAACCTCGACTATACCCCCGAACGAGCGCAACTGACGACAGTTTACAGTGGTTATTGGAGAGATCTTCAACTTTGCAGCATACGCCTTTGCCCCCGCCATTCTTGTCACTCCGCTCGGCGCACTCTCGGTGTTGATCGGAGCCGTGCTGGGCTCGTACATGCTCAAAGAAGAGCTGGGGACTCTGGGCAAGCTGGGGAGTGCCATATGCCTGATCGGGGCCGTCATCATTGTGCTCCACGCGCCGCCTGACGAGGAGATCGAGACGGTCGACCAGATTCTCAACTTTGCGATCCAGCCAGGCATGTCTTTGGGCGGCCAGCTCTCCGTTTAGCTCTATGGTCGTTGCTAACTCTAGCCAGGGTTCCTGCTCTACTCCACCGCTGTCTGCATCTTTGCGGGCGTCATGATCTACAAGGTCGGCCCCGCCCACGGCAAGAAGAACCCGCTCATTTACCTGAGCATCTGCTCTACCGTCGGATCCATCTCGGTCATGGCCGTCAAGGCCTTCGGCATCGCCCTGAAGTTGACGTTTGCGGGCCACAACCAATTCTCGCACCCATCGACCTATGTCTTTATGATTATCACTGTGGTCTGCATCCTGACCCAGATGAACTACTTTAACAAGGCGCTGAGCCTGTTTCCCACCAACATGTACGGTTTCAGAACCAATCCCAAATTTGGTTGGCTGTGTGCTAACCAACCAACAGTGTGAACCCCCTTTACTATGTCACCTTCACCACAGCAACACTATGCGCCTCCTTCATCCTCTTCAGGGGGTTCAACACGACCGAAGCCGTCAACACGCTCTCCCTGATCTGCGGCTTCCTCGTCACCTTTACCGGCGTCTACCTGCTCAACCTCAGCCGCAACGACCCCAACGGCACCAAGATGCTCGCGCGGCGCAGCAACGGCGACAGCACGGGCACCGACATGATCTCGAGCATCCAGACGCGCATGAGCATGGAGGCGCGCCGGTCGCACGGCGGGGCCGGCGGCGGGGGCGACCGCGAGGGCCTGATCCGCGCCTACGACGAGGAGGAGTCGGCCGGCTTCGGCCTGACAGACCTCGCCGAGGACACGGACGAGGAGGACGACCCGCGCTCGCCCATGATCCCCAGCCACCCCGCCCGCTCCAACGGCCACCCGCCAAACGGCGGCGGCGGGGGGACTCATCTCGGCGTTAAGAAGAACGCGAATGAAGCGATAGAGCTGCAGAATCGCAAGTCGGGGGATAGGCGATGATTTGAACTCTCTCACACACGCTCTAGTTAAGTGTCACAGCACGGGGGGATTCTTGTTCCAGAAAAAGGCGTTTTTTGTTTGTTGGTTTTGTTTTGCCACTTGTTTCTTGCTCCTCTCAAGACGACGACGATAGACCCCACCCATACTATTGTTCTCTCTCTCTCTCCAATCGACAGCAGAGAAGCACGAGGGATATGTTCTGGTGGTTGGTTGGGAGTTGCCAAGGCACACACACACCTGTATATTTTTTATGGTCCTTTCGAGAGACTTTTTTCTTGTCTGCTTACGGGAGGGACTAATGGGGAGTCTATGGTGGGCTGGGGCATTTCATGAAAACGGGAGGGAGGGAGAAATGGGGTTGTGGGCGGGAAGGGAAGGAAGGAAGGGGGAGCGCCGGGGCGAAAGGGGGGAGGTTCCTGATGCCAAAATCTTTTTTTTTCCCCATGATGTGTGTCCGGCAGCACCAGCACATTTTAGGCGTTCTTGGGATAGTTTTGATTTTTAACTTGGGCCTCTTTTCTCTTCTTCTTCTTCTTCTTCCCCTTCCTAAATGTCTTTTTCGTGGTTCCGAGCTGTTTTGATGCGAGACGACGGGAGGAGCTGGTGTTACCACTCCTGCTGCTACTATTTTGCTACGGCGTTTGTACCATACATATGACATGACACGTTGCGTCCATCTGGCGTTGCGTAACGCTTTTTATTCCCTTCTTTGTGTTGACTTGCGCATCTAGAGAGTCCAGGTCTTAACTCTGCTAGGCCATCTACCTAGCTCTCCGTAGCAGTCTACAATTCAAGCCCTCAACGGAAGGGAATCATATACACGATATACTTTCAGCTGCCAAGATTGGACCGGCCACCAACACAGACATCACATCACAGCAATGCCAAAGTTTGTTTAGAGGTTTATTCCTCGAGCGAGTGCAGGATCGTCCGACGTTAACTGCCCTGTCCATGGGTTGGTTTGCCTGGGTAGTTACAAATCCACCCTCCAACAAAGCGATATGCCGTCCGTTTTCCCATTTCGCAGACTCAATGCAATATGCTCAAAAGTTGACGCCGAGTGACCCATCCATCCGCAACCAGATTTTCGAGCGTGTGGCGCGCTCGGAGAAACCCCCCCAGTCAGAGCCTGCGTTCCCTTGCGATTACCAACCGCCAGCATCCTCAAAGGGAGCGTCGTCCTGAACGGGAGGAAGAGCCACATCACCACCGCCGCCGCTATCCTATTGCTCGGCGGGGGCGGGCTCCTCCTCACCGGTCTGCTCCTCCTGGCGCGCAGCCTCAGCGGCAGCCTGGGCAGCGGCGGCCTTAGCGCCGTAGTCCTGGCTCATGGGCTGCACGACCGGGGTCTCCTCCTTGGGCTCGATGATGGTGACGGCGTCAGGGAGAGACTTCTGGGGGCCGGCCTTGCCCTCGGGGTCGCTGCCGCGCATGATCTTGACCTTGATACCCAAGACACCCTGGCGGAGCAGGACGTGGCGGGTGGCGCTGTCGATGAAGTCCTTAGCGGGCTGGCCGGAGTGGATCATGAAGCCGTCGGTGAACTTCATGCTCTTGGCGCGGGCGGCGCGCAGCTTGCCGGAAACGACAACCTCGCAACCCTTGGCACCGCTCTCCATGATGAAGCGGAGGACACCGTAGCAGGCACGGCGGACGGCGAGACCGTTGAGGAGCTTGTAGCGGAGCGACTCGCACTGGGCGACGGCCGAGAGACCGCGGTTCTGGACCTTGGCGGCATAGAGGGAGACCGAGTTCTCGGGGAACTTGAACCGCTTCTGGATGAGGCTGGTGAGCTCGCGGATGCGGCGACCCTGCTCGCCCAGAACCTCTTGGGTGTGCGTGGCGCGGATGATGATATCGGTCACGGTCGGGGTGACGCGGACTTCGACGCCGGAGTAACCCTCCTCAGCCAGCTCGCGCTGGAAGAACTCGTTCAATTCGGCGTAGAAAACACCATCGGCAACGAACTTTCTCCGCTTGGAGCTACAGACAACAGATACGTCAGTCTCGACTCTCGAGTACCCTCCAGGTCTCACGGCTCTCGCCCCCGTTGATTGTCCACCAAAATCGGGAAGGGTAATTTTTTGGCTGCTTACATCTGAGTGCCGGGAACAGCCATGGTTGCGGTTTTGGCTATGAGATTCCTCACGACTTAATTGTTGCAGAGGTTGAGGCACGGCCTTGTCGCGATGTTCGCCCGACTTTTTTCAGATTGGGGGAAATTCGACTGGCACACTGCTTTTTGCGAATTCTTGGTGGGCTGTCTTGCCTGTTTGGGTGCGTTGTGGGGTAGGGTTTGCGAAAGCCAATTAGCTGCCGCCAATGTTTTTGGGGGGTGACCTTTATACAGCGAGGGGTGCCCGGAGTGCTTTTAAGCAGCCTTACGGCCTGCGGTTGCCTCGTCGGCCAGGTCGGCCCCCGGTCTTTGGTGGGGCGCTGTCGACGTCAACCTAGCACCGGGCACCTGGGCAGCTTCCCTCTTGACCTGTAGCTCACACTCGAAAGCGGCAAGTCGGCAGGTCTTGTGATGCCGCCGCCTTCCCCAGCGATTTCCACGATCCTCCGAGTCGAGAGAAGGACCACCACGCAGCAAGATTTCAACATGTGTTAACGATGCCGAGCCATATCCATTCCTCTATCGCTCTCGCATGAATCTGTGGAGTCTGGACTCTGAACGGCCCCCCGCTGCCCGCATCACCAAGTCTCTCCCGTTCCTACAACCTCGCATTCCCCAGCTCGTTCTTGGAGCTGAAACTGCTACCACGGCACCAACATAATATCCTTCCCATTCCGACGCCATGTCGACTCCGCAGAATAAGCACGTACGTGTTCCCGCGCCGTGTCCATGGGGGGGACTGTGCTAAACCCAGGCCAGGTGTATCCCAACGTGCATGCCCTGCGAAGCGGGAAACCCGAGCTCGGCGATGTTGCGCTTAATGACTACCATCTCGTCTTCCGGTTTCCCCCCGAGTCAACAACCGCTGCCGAGCCACACCTGAAGAAGCAGGTCAAGCAGGTCTGGTTCGCGTTCCACGTTATCTCTCAGTGCACGCTGCGATCGACTCCTCCCGCGAGTGGTGTGCCTTCGTCGATACGCATCCGTTTCCGGGACTTCACCTACGTCAGCTTCAACTTCAACGACGACAAGCAGGCCCGGGATGCCTTCGAGTTCATCCGCGCAAGGACGTGCAGGTTAGGAAGCATAGAAAACCTCCTGGCCTTCAACTACACTCCTCCGCCAGGTTCCCCGGAGAGTAAGAGCGATGGCTGGGACTTGTACGACGCGAGAGCCGAGTTCAGGCGGCAGGGCATCAGCGAAAAGTCGGCAGATCTTGGCTGGAGGATAACCACGATCAACAAGGATTATTCCTTCTCTCCGACCTACCCGGCCCTGATAGTGGTGCCGTCCAAGATCTCGGACAGCACGCTCAAGTATGCTGCCACATTTCGCTCTCGCGCCCGGATACCGGCCCTTAGCTATCTCCACTCGGTCAACAACTGCACGATAACCCGCAGCTCACAGCCGTTTGTGGGCCTCCGTATGAAGCGCAGCATTCAGGATGAGCGCCTCGTCGGAGCCTGCTTCTCGGCGTCGGTGGACTCTCTAGACACCACTGCTGCCGCGAATATAGAACCGAGCCCGTCTTCCAGCCACGTGGATCTGAGCGCCGAGAGTGCGGATGCCGACATGTCGCTGTCGGAAACGGAGCGCATGCGGATGGAAGATGAACTCATTGCCGGCACCGGCACTAGCGCCCAATACGACGAGAAGACCGGGAAGCGGCTCGTATACGGCGCACAGCAACACAACCTGATCGTCGACGCACGGCCTGCAATCAACTCGTATGCCATGCAGGCAATAGGAATGGGGTCGGAAAACATGGACTACTACAAGTTTGCCAAGAAGGTCTTCCTAAATATAGACAATATTCACGTCATGCGGGACTCCCTCGACAAGGTTATCAGCGCCATCAAGGACGCCGATTTGTCTCCCTTCCCACCCAACCGAGACCTCCTGGCCAAGAGCAAGTGGCTAAAACACATTGGCGGCATCTTGGACGGCTCGGCTATCATCGCGCGGCAGGTTGGCATCCAACACTCGCACGTGCTGATACACTGCTCAGACGGTTGGGACCGGACCAGCCAGCTCAGTGCACTGGCTCAGCTGATGCTGGACCCGTACTACCGCACCATTGACGGCTTCATTGTGCTGGTTGAGAAGGACTGGCTCTCCTTTGGGCACATGTTTCAGATGCGGTCGGGCTATATGGGCCATGAGAGCTGGTTTACCGTGGATAGTGACGCGCTGGCCGGCTCCACGATCCGGCCCGGCGAGAACGACGGTCGGGGAGATGCCATCGAGAGCGCTTTTGCGAGTGCGAAGCGGCTTTGGAACAAGAGCGTGGGCGTCGAGAAAGAGGCATCGTCAGCCGAGGCGGAGGACCCCTCGGCGGTCGACGAGGCGAAACAAGCAACTGCGCCCGTCGCCGAGGACCAAGCCACGAGGCCCAAAGACGTCTCGCCCGTCTTCCACCAGTTTCTCGACGCGACATACCAGCTACTCCGCCAACACCCAACGCGCTTCGAGTTTAACGAACGCTTCCTCCGGCGCCTGTTCTACCATGTTTACTCGTGCCAGTACGGTACCTTTCTGTTCAACAATGAGCGGCAGCGTCACGAGGCAAGGCTGCGTGAGCGCACGCGCAGCGTCTGGGCATACTTCTTGAGTCGTCGTCACGAGTTCACGAATGATCAATATGACGCGGCCATCGATGACCACACAAAGGGGCGAGAGCGTCTCATCTTCCCACGGCTGGGCGAGCTACGGTGGTGGCATCAGGTTTTCAACCGCACCGATGACGAGATGAACGACGCTATCAACGCCTCGATTGCCACAGCGGAGCGTGTTGCGGCCTACTCGTCGGGGCTCTCCGAGTCGGGTGCCGCTAGCGGAGATGGCACAGGAAGCCAGTCCATCGCCGCATCTCAGGACTCGGCCAGCCCGTCCCGCAACCCCCAGCCGCCGGGCCTGACAGCGAGCCAGTCGGTCCTCACGGGTGTCGAGACTGCCCATGAGGCTCTTACGCCGGATACTAGGACTTCCGCGTCGTTCAACCGGAGTGCAAGCACAGGCGGGATGCCCGGTGCCCTCGGGGCTTTACAGGATAGGCTTTCCGGGTTGGCCATTGGGAAGGGGGTTTTTGGTGGTGCCTCTAGTAGTCCGAGTACGGGTAGGAATCGTCCGGGCGGGCATAGCACCGAGTCTAATGGGCTCGCTGGAGACAGCAGGAAGTCGGAAGAGGACAGCGGAGAGCAGGAGATGAAGCCCATGGAGTGAGTTAGATTGCGCAGCATGAAGCGGGAAGCGGGATGGTTTGTACGTTGCCCAGCCAGCCTTGTGTTTTTTTGAGCGCTGGACGGACCCGACATAGAGGATTCTGCATTTTGAAGAGTAGACTGTAGGGCTACTTCGTACTCACCATGGATATGTCATTGGCTTATGATTTGCAGAGGATGGCTTGTTTTCCCGCAGTGTGCCGAGCAAGGTTGAACGAAGCAATAGAGATGAAATGATGAAACTGAGACGCCTTTGCTGCCGCTCTCTGCAGCCTGCCACAGTTCTTTACAGCGCTGGGGGCGCTGATAGCAACTTGAAGCTGACCCCACCCCCAAATAGCCCCGCCGGCTAGGATGGCTCGTGCGCAGCGCACTGACCAAGGAAGTAGCCAAACGGGCAATACCTGGATTTTTGTTAGGCGGCCACGCCCCGTTCCTGGCCCCGGTAACTTTAGGTTGAGTGGACGGACGGGAGCTTGCCTCGACCTCCTGCTCAGCGCTCGCATTCCTCCCCCGCAGCGAATCCCGCCAACAACGCCGGGCGTCTCGATATCTGCTCGCCATTTGCTACATCCAGCGTGCCACGGTCGCCGGCGCTTTCGCTCTCCTGCCCTGCATTAAACGACATTCCCCGGCCCCCAGTGATCAGTGACAACGAAACAGGCCACAGCATCGAGAAAAGCGAGCATCGACCTCCGTCAGTAACTGATTTTGGCCCGCTCTGCACTTCTGCACCCTGTACCCATTCGTCAAGGACGCCCGGTCGGCCAACACCCACTTTCCCATTGCATCACATCCCGCACCACACGCGATCCCAGCCGCCCTGCCCAGCGCCTGCCCAAAAATTCAGCCCTGATTCTCCCAGAACAACACAACGACCCTCGGATTTATTTGTGTCAACCTGCGCCCGACCCTCTTTTCACAGTCGCCCACCATGGCTGACGCGACGAACACCAACGACGAGCTCTACCCGATCGCCGTGCTGATCGACGAATTGAAGGTATGGCGGTGGACAAAGCCTCCCCTCAAGCCCCTCCCCGCCGACTCCCATGATTAATCCACCGGCCAGCACGACGATGTTTTGCTCCGACTCAATGCCATCCACCGACTGTCGACCATTGCCCTTGCTTTGGGCGCCGAGCGCACTCGCGATGAGCTGATCCCCTTCCTTGATGGTCAGCCTGCCCCGCCCGCCCGCCCGGCTCCCCCCGATATCGCGGACTCGTCCATCGCTAACACAGCCCGACTACAGAGTCCGTCGAGGACGAGGATGAGGTTCTCGTTGCCCTGAGCGAGGAACTCGGCGGCTTTATCGACTACGTCGGCGGTCCCCAGTGGGGCCATGTCCTGCTCTCCCCGCTCGAGAACCTCGCCGCCATCGAGGAGCCCGTTGTGCGAGACAAGGTATGCGCGGGGATGATGCAATACTTGTGGTAACCCGGTGCGCGTCGAACTGACACGCCATCTCTGCAGGCTGTCGAGTCGCTGAACAAGATCTGCGTCGACCTCTCCCCGAAACAAGTCGAAGAGTTCTTTATTCCCCTCACGATCCGCCTCTCCAAGGCCGACTGGTTCACGTCCAAGGTTTCGGGCTGCGGCCTGTACACGGCGCCCTACTCCAAGGTCTCGCCCCCCATCCAAGAACAACTGCGGCAACAGTTTGGCCAGCTGGTCCACGATGACACACCCATGGTGCGCCGCCAGGCCGCCACCAACATGGCCAAGTTTGTCAAGGAGATGCCTGCCGCGATTGTTGTCGAAGAGATGATACCCATGTTCCAGCACCTCGTCCAGGACGACCAAGACAGTGTTAGGTTGCTCACGGTCGAGATCCTGATTTCGATTGCAGAGGTCGTTCCTAAGGAGCAGCAGGCGAGCCACGGCGTGCTCCTCACGTCGCTGCGCAGCTTGATAGAGGACAAGAGCTGGAGAGTTCGGTACATGATTGCCGACAGATTTGAGAAGGTCCGTAGCCAACCCCGCAAGCCGGCGTGTTCATCTCGTCGCGCGTCCATGCCGAAGGCTAGGCTAACTGACTGGTTACGCAGATCGCCAAGGCTGTCGATGAGGAGGTTGTTGCCAGGGATCTGGTTCCCGCCTTTGTAAAACTGCTCAAGGACGGCGAGGCCGAGGTGCGGACGGCTGTTGCCGGCCAGATTCCTGGCTTCTGCGCCCTGGTCGACCAGGCCACGCTCCTCAACGACATCATGGGCACGGTAGAGAACTTGGTGTCGGACAGCTCGCAGCATGTGCGTGCGGCCCTCGGAACACAAATCAGCGGCCTGGCCCCAATCTTGGGCAAGCAAGAGTACGTTACAACGCCACTGTACAAGGGACCCGTTTGCTGACTGACTGCAGGACCATCGATCACCTGTTGCCCATGTTCCTCCAGATGCTGAAGGACGAGTTCCCCGAGGTCCGCCTCCACATCATCTCAAAACTCGAGCTGGTAAATCAGGTTATTGGCATCGATCTCCTGGCGCAGTCCCTTCTCCCCGCCATCGTCCAGCTCGCCGAGGACAAGCAATGGCGCGTGCGGCTCGCTATCATCGGCCACATGCCCTTGCTCGCCGGCCAGCTCGGCGTCCAGTTCTTTGACGAAAAGCTGAGCCAGCTCTGCATGGGATGGCTCGGCGACACCGTCTTCTCCATTCGCGAGGCGGCAACTCACAACCTCAAGAAGTTAACCGAGGTGTTTGGCGTCGAGTGGGCCAACGAGGCTATCATCCCCAAGGTCATGGCGATGGGAGGACACCCCAACTATCTATACAGGATGACAACATGCTTCGCGATCTCGGTAAGCACGCACAGCACTATTTTGGACAGCTTTGCGAGACTGTGACTGACAGGAAGTACAGACACTGTCCACCGTTGTGACCATGGACGTCATCGCCAAGTCGATCCTCCCCATGCTAGAAAAGCTCACCAGCGACGACATCCCCAACATCCGGTTCAACGTCGCAAAGACATACTCGGCCCTGATTGCGTCGCTGCGCCGGCTGCCAGAGCAGGGCACCATCTACACGCTGGAGCAAGCCAAGACGCCGTTCGCTCCGTCGCCCAAGGGTCAGCAACTGATCGACGAGAGGATCATGCCCAGTCTGGAGAAGCTCCAGAAGGATGACGACGTGGACGTGCGGTATTTTGGGACCATGGCGGCGTCGGCGGCGACGGGAGCGACCGGGGCCCCGGAGCCTATGAACACATCACCATAGAAGAGAGAGCCTTAATGAAGCAATTCCGTTCCTGCCCCTCCTTTCCTCCTTTGCCGCGCAGCATTTTCAGTCTAGCCCCATGGGGTTTATTTCCTTGGGCATCTCCGCTGCTGGTACATACAAGGCTAGATTCTGTGCAGAGTGTGAGTAAGTCTTGCGGTTGCCTATTGATAGACGGAGGGCGGCAGTGCGGGGCATGTTTGGTAAAAATGTACGTCCGACAGGGACGGAGGGGAGTCAGGCCCAGCGGCAGATGGTATCAAGGGGAAGAAGCACACAGCAGCGGGAGCTTTAGGCCAGATAGATACCAGCCAGCGTCTAAACACACTGACATTTTGTTCTTTATTTATCCCCGGGTATCAAGTCACTCATTCTTCTCTTTTTCTACCACAACAACCCACGCCAAAGCCACTCACTCAAGCATTGACCTTCTCAAAGCACAGCGTACTGATGGTCTGCCCCTTGATGCCCCCAAAGCTGAAGCTGGGGTACTCGACCTTTCCAGCAAGCCGCAGCCGCGCCCCGGTCTCGGTCTCGGTCTCGGTAGTAGGGCGCGTCTTGGCCTTGGTCTCGAACCACTCGCGCAGCTCCCGCTCGGTCCAGTTGCAGCTCGTCACCAGGAAGATGCCCCCCGTCCGCAGCAGCTGCAGCACCCGCTCGCCATACCCCTCACAGATCCTCCTGTCGTGGCCGTCGCGCTCGTCGGATAGGCTGATGGCGTCGAAGGTGCCCTTGTCGAGGACGAGGTCCCAGCCTGTTGTTGTTTCTTTGGCTTCCTCCTCCTCTGCCGCTGTGCTTGGTATTGTTGTTGTGGTGGTGGTGGTGCTGCTATTATTCCGGACGTGATCCAACGATCCGCCGAGGACATCCCACACTTTGAATTCCACCTCCTCCTCTTTCTCCTCCTCCTCCCTTTCCCCAGTATCATCATCACCACCACCACCACGACGAGAAACCCCAACCCGCCTAGCCAACTCCACACTGCGCGCACTATAATCCACCCCAACCAACCTGCCCCCCCACCCGTCGTCGCGCAGCGCAAACAGCAAGCTACCGTTGCCGCAGCCCAGGTCGAGCACGCTGGCCGTGGCCCGGTCGAGCGCGTAGTCGGCCTGGGCCGCGTGCTCGTCGAGGTACGCGACCATCTTGGCCTCGGCGTCGGCGTCGTCGAACCAGACGGTGCCCGTGTCGGCCGGGTTGTCGGCGTGGTTGGAGAGTTCGGTTTCGTAGAGCTTGTCCCAGCTGTTTTTTGGGGGGGTTTCATGTTAATTACATAATTAGTTGGGCTGGCCGGCCGTTTTGTTTTGGGTGGGTTGAAATGAGGGTAGATAGAGGGGGGGTTGCACGAAGTAAGGGGGGGCGGGGGGGGGTTCATTGACATGACATGGGAAGAAGGTTGGAGAGCAGGAGGGCATACTATTCTTTTGTGCCGAGGGCGGAGGAATCGAGGTGGGTTGGGGTTAGGGGGTCTGCCATCTTTAATAATAAGAAGGGGGCTGTCAGAGAGAAAGCGAGAACTTGGTTATTGCGAGGTGAGTTTGTCGATGGCGGTGATGGTGTAAGAAGTGCTTTTTGATCGAGGCGGCACCCATTTCTGCCTCGCATGGCGGGGTCATGGAGGGGCAGCTTGGAACTGAGCTAAAGGGGAAGGCGGTGTAACTACGTCTCTCGACGAACCCCTCGGTAAATCTCCGTAGTATTACATGATTTTACAGTGTAATCAACAACCATCAGTTCCCATCCACTCCAACCTACCAGTCATCACAAGCAGGTTAGATACCCAGGGTATATAGACATGCGGAGCATGGACAAGAAAGTAGTAATCCATCCTCCTTCGCAGGAGGCAAGTCATCCGAGTCGTCAGTAAAAAAGCGAGGGAAACCCCGGGAGGACTCATTCATCACCGTCCACCCGCTCCAAAATCGTCCCTCTCCCATATTCCTCGGCTCCGTTTTAATTCACATCCTTGCCAACGGCGTCCTCCCTCCTTCCTCCTCCCCGTCCTAGCCTTCCCCTGCCTACACCCCCCTGCCTGTCCCTCTTGTGTCGTCCAGGTCGCGGCATACCCGCGCCGGCGCCTAGCCAAAGAAATGATGTGAATACCCCATTGCCCTGCGAAACTCGTTTAAGGCAGTCTTACCGGAAACATGATGAGACTACTCCATCACCCCAGGGTCCAAACCGGCGCCTTGACTAGCACCTGCCGCCCGCGAACCTCAACGGCCACGAAACCCGCAAAGCGCACCTTGCCCGGGTCCTTGGGCGGCGAAGGGACTGTGTGTGTGATGCCACCGTCAGCAATGCTGCCTTTTCTGCTGTTGGGAGCGCTGCCGCTGCCGCTGCCGCCGCCGCCCAAAACACTCAACATACCCGTTCTCTTGTCGCCGCGTCGGTCCTTGCCGCCATCCTTGAGTCCTTCCTTGGCTCCACCACCAGCACCAGCGCTGCCGTCATCTGCAGCGCCCTCCTCGCTCGCGTCCGACGGCCGGGCATCCAGCGCCGGCAGGCCAGTCTTCTCCACCTCCATCAGCTCCGCCTGGATGGGCTGCTCGGGTACGGGGTAGATGATGGCTACGTCGCGACTCTCGAGGGGCATGTTGCTAGCGATGCCGACGGCGAGTTCGACAATCATGCTGGCGCTGCCGTCGACGCCCGCGGGCGGCGGGTCCGCCATATGCTGGAAGAGAGCCGCCGTCAGGTTGCTCGCGGCGCGCCGTGTAAAGTCGTTGCGGTGATTGGCACTCTCGTTGCTCTGAAGCACATCCTTCAGGCCCTCCAGCGTCGCCATGCGCCAGCTCACCACCTTGCTCGTCAAGGCGTTAAACTCCTCCTGGCTGTTCATCGTATAGCTAAAGTGCCTAATGTTGAGCTCGATAACCTTCAGCTGCATGCTGAGTTCCGGGTCCAGGCCCGGGTGGAAGCAGCGGTTAAAGATTTCATCTACGATCCAGCGCGTGATAACAGCCCGGCCGATGGCCGTCATCTCTTGCTTGCCCGTTTTGAGCGCGTCGGCACTCACAAATGGGACAATCCACGGCGGGAGCGTGACCCAATCCTTGCGGATGTTGAAGGATAAGTTGTTGATGGCGCCATTGAGGCGGTTGAAGCGCGTCGTGTACTCGCTATCGTCGAGCGAGGTCCGGCTCTGCGACATGCGTTGGTTGGCAACGGCGTTTTGAAGTTGCTCTACCTGAGTGTTCAATTGTTCGATCTCCTTCTTGCCGTCAAAGTAAAGGCGCTTGACATTTTTGTATTTGACCACTGTGGCGCCAACGGTTAGCGGAGCCTGCACAATCAATCAACTAGGGGGACTGCAACTGGGTCGTACAGATGTCCTTAATTGCCTTATCAGATTCCTCGCTGCGATCGCCAGGCGGGGGCTGCGGGCTGTTGCGCCCTGGAACCTCCCCTTGGCCTTCGAATGGTTGCCGGTCCGGCACGTTGCTCGCGCGGAAATTCGGGTTCGGCGGGCCCGCGTTAGGGGGCTGTGAAAGGGCGTTCATGCTGGGCGGCTGTTGGCTCTGCCGGTAGCTGGGTGGCGGCCCGGCTGGCGGCTGGACTTGTTCACGAATCTTCTCCGCGTCCTGCGATCTCCGTGCCGGGGGCGGCCCGCCGGGTGGTGGGGCCATGGGTTGCTGCTGCTGCTGCTGCTGCTGTGGGGTTTGCGCTTGGGCAGCGGACGGTGGGTTCTGCCGTCCGGGAAGATCCTGTGTCTGGGGCGGCGGGTAGTTTATCACGGGCGCCGTATGCACCGTCTGCGCTGATATGTTAGTAGCAGAACGTTGGTCCGAGTCGGTCACGGGCGATTCGTGCGACAACTGGGACACCGTCTCGGGATTTTGCGGCTGCGGGTTGGCAAGATGTCCTGAGAAACCTTGTTGGTTGCCGCCCGGGTACTGTGGCTGCTGTTGCTGCTGCTGGTTCGTGAATTGGTACTGTTGTGACTGCTGCTGGGGGCTAGCTTCAAACGCCGCCTGGCCGTACTGCAGTTCGGGCGGGACCTGGCCGTGCGATGGGCCCGGGCCTCGGTGGTGGTGGTAACCAAGATCCTCGGTCGAGTATGACTGCGTCTCTACGTCCGAAGGAGGAACAGGCCGGATGGTGGGATGCTGAAGGTCCTGTGAATTCTGCAGGCGCGGGTCTCGGTCAGAATCCTCAATTACGTGCGACTCGCGGAAATCTCCTACACCTTGCAGAGGGGATGGCTGTGTCGGAGGGCCCTGGTTCTGCCAATCGAGCTGCTGCTGCTGGTCGAGCGAGACCTGGGAGACGCCGGTGCGAATGGTTGGCGGGTACGGCGGAGGAAGGCTCACGCGCTTAGAGTTCCTCCGGCTTAGGCCTGGACCACTGCCCTGTTGGTTGTTCTGTGACTGGGGTGGAAAATCCTGGCCCCGAGGGTTGAGGATGTTTTTGATCAACCGGCGAGTAGACTGCTTGGCCTTTGGAGGTTGGGGTTGGGGTTGTTGGGGTTGTTGGTGGCCGTAGACAGGTTGGGGGGCACCAAGAATGGGGGACGAGAGGTTTGGATGGCCTGCGGCGGCAAGATCCTCCACGGAGACAGCTCCTGGGTGGGGTTGGGGTTGATGCAGGTGTTGCTGGTGCTGCGGGTGCTGCTGCTGGTGCTGCTGGTGGTGTTGTTGTTGTTGTTGTTGCTGCTGCTGCTGTTGCTGCTGTTGCTGGAGGAGCAGTTGGGTTGAGGTGGGGGAGGGCTGGGTGTAGCGGTACGATTGGGAGCGTGTCACTTGGTCGGCGAAATCCTGCTGCTCCCGCTGGCGCGAGTCGAAAGCGGCCGAGACACTGTTGGAGTGCTGCAGCTGCGGCGGAATGGTGGCAGGATTGGCGCCGGCGGCAGCGGTGTTGTAGATATTCACGAGGTGTGGCGGTGGAGGAGGGGGTTGTGGGTGATTGTCGGGCTGAAAGGATTCGCTGGAGCTGAAGGCCGGGTTGGGCGAGGCTGAGGGGGGGTTTGCAGCACCTGCACCCGCACCCGCACCCGCACTCGGGGGGTTCGTACCAGCAGCTGATGCGGGCACCGAAGCAGAGTCCTCGGCACCCGTCGACCCCACAAGATTGTGCTGAGAGCGGTTGTTCTTGCCAGACCAATGGATCCTGGACGGCATTATTGCGCGGGGAGAATGGCTGCCAGCGGTCAGACAGAGGCGGTCGCTGGTGGAACAAGAAGGTAGGCCAGGTCGTTAAGGTAGGTGAGCGCGGGAGGCGGCCCTCGGGTGAAGAGGGTCTTGGGCTGACAGCGGCCTTGATTCAGACCAACGTACCAAGGGAGGTACGTACCTGGTAGGTAGTCGGGCGGGACGGCGTGTGCGGGGGAGATCAGAGACGAGACGAGACGAAAGTGCAGGGCGTTTAAAGCCGTAAAAAGGGCGCAGAGCGCACCGTCAATCGCGACCAACAAAAGGGCCAAGCGAGAAAAAAAGGGAGCGAACAGGCGAACAGGACGAACAGGGACGAACAGCAACGCAGCGCGCAATCAAGGGTCGCAACGGCTGCAAATGCCCAGGACCAACAACAGGTCTCGGGCTCCAAGCTGCGGACGAGCAAACTTGCCAACGACAACGCGCGAACGGGATTGTTCACTCGCGACTGAGACGGACAACCTGGATCGTGTGGAGGAGGGATGAGACGAAATCGCATCGGAGGATGCAAGTGCAGTGGATGCACTTCTGCACTTGGCTGGAGCTGGGGCTGTTTGTCGTCGTGCCCCTCACCAGTTGCAGGGGTCAGGACAAGGGTCCAGTGGATTGGGCAAGGCAGCAAGCAGGGGTTAGGGGCGGGGACGGCAACGACAGCTCCTGCTCTTCACGCCAAGTTGAGCGCTTGTCGGGGCTGTGCTCTGCACGTTACCATCTCCAGGAGCTTGGGACCCGATCCCATGGAAGACTTCCCAGGTTGGGAGAATGCCCCCTTCTCGGTTTTTCCGTCCTCCATCTTCAGTCCCGTCTTCCAACTATTCCCGATGCGGCAGAAAGGGCTCAGCACAGCTCGCTCCCTTTCTACCGCAACAGCTGAGGGATATAAACTAGCAACTGCTGATGAACAAAAGTGGGGTTGAGGTGGGATGGACAAAGGAGTTTCCCTGGCAGGAAGTCGCCGAAGCGGACCGTGACAGGTCAGCGTTACTTCAGCAGTTCAGCTTTGATCGTTCCGAGCCGTTGAGTCCTGTGTGAAGTTGGGATTGGCAAAATGCAACCGTAGCTACCGAACGACATAAACGACATAAACGACATATCCATGAGATAGATGAGCCTGGCTGCCATCCAGGCGGTCAACCCCCACTCGTGCCCCAAGACCAACATCGGCCTGCTAGGGCTGCGAGGGCTGCTAGGGCTGCAGGCCGTCCCAGGTAGCTTTTTGAGATGCAATATATAAATTTTACACGCAAAGGGATGGAGATTTTGAATACTCCAGAATACCCAGAACCTGGAACCTATCACAATTCGATACCCCGCGGCTGGTGGTTGTTCCACGGCATGCCCAGAGCCTGACACACACTCCTACCTAATCATCATTTGCGATCTTTGCCCAAATACAGGCGGCATGGTAATCTGTACGGAGTACTGCCCCCCACTTCTCGAGCCCTGGATGCAGGTGAGCTGCTTGACCACATCGTCGATCATGCCGCTTGTGCCGCGCGCTTGTTGACGAACAATGGCTGCAACGAGGGAGGAGGGAGGGAGGTTAACCTCACGCTGCGGTGGCAAACAGCTTGCTGACCTGACATGGCTGCGGCGGTGTCACTAGCGTATGTACATGTACCTCTTTGGGAGCAAGTTCGACGATTGTTCCTGAAGGGAGCTTGGATCAGGCCAAGACCAAAACAAGCTTCGAAAACTGGCCTCGCAGATCATGCCTGTTCGGTCGGTGGGGTCGGTGGGGACGATGGGTCCAGTTGTGGCGTGTCTCGCCTGAAATTTTAGGCCCTGTCGCATCTAAGAATAGCAGCGCCTAACGAACTTGGCTCGATTGGCAGTTCGAGGCAGGCAGTTGATCAGGGTCCAGTGATAAAGATTGAAACGGGGGACCGCGGTGGCGAGTGCTGAAAGCCTGAAATGCAAAACACAACACCATTACCTCAGCATGCTGATCAGCTCCGGTCGATATCACCTCGGCCATCGACGAATACGATGGGGCTGGATACCAGACAGACCAAAAAACCGGTTTCCGACAATGTTTGGGGTGAGCTTTGAATTTTTGTGCATGTCGATGACGCCCAGCTGTCATAGCGACACTTCGGCTTAGAGCATTGCGACGGTGACACAGGATCCTACATGGTTGGTAGCCGACCGTTTTGTTCCTTGTTCCTGCATGCTCCCCGAGCGACTACCATGTCGGTTGGCAGGTTGGGGCCGACGACCAGGTTCCGGAGCCGCCGCCGGATCGCAGCCGGCGAGCCGGAGATAGACTCCACTCTACTTAATCCTCAGCACCTTTGGCCGTTTCCGCGACTCGACAGGAGGAGGCTGGTTCCATTTGTCCTCCACGGGTCACATAGTGGCAGCACTAGGAGACAAGTGGTGCAACACTCTTATTGTGACCTGCCTACTTCTCCTTACTTGTGGAACTTCGGTCACCACAGCCCGAGATACAAGGGAGGGTAACTTTCTCTCGGCCGGCCCAAGTTGACAAATGTGTCGTGGTTCCCGTCTACGTGTCAGCCGACAAACGGCAGCCGCGTGACTGCCTCACATCCTACCTAAGGCGGTGATCACACAGTATGGGCTATGATAAGACCCTGGACTCGTGCAACAGCAAACAATCGCCGGACAATCATCGGGGGTGGGAGTCGAGTGTAACCACTCTATCATGTCCGAAGAAGTCCCTCGAGAGTGTAGCAGTGTAGAGTTGACACGCTCTCGCAGCCGAAAGATGACGACGTATCTATCGCAGGGTTCAAAGGCATCATCCGGGCCCATACTTGTATCCTCACGCTCAAACTTCACCTTCGCTTGTGCATGGTTTCGACTTGGGCCTGTGTCGGTACGACGACAAATACTTTTGGGTAATCCTGCTGGCATCATCTAGCATTTAGCGCTAGCCGAGAAGCATCTCTCTAGTATATCATATGCCCTTCGCCGTCGGGCATTCCAACAACAACGCCATGTCTAACCTCCAGAACTACCAACAGGTCACAGAGGTCAGAGGTTTAAATCACCACCACTACTCGAGCCACGCGCTCGATCACTCACATGCTTTCCATCTTCACGCTCGTGGCCTTGCCACTTGTGGCCTCACTACCATACGACCCAATACGCCTGTTTCTCGATGTCAACAACCCGCTCGCGAACCGAGTCTACTTCAAAGATCTGTCTCAATTCAACTTTGCTCCTTGAAACGTCACTGAGCTCCGCATTCTCTGCGACCGACTGAACGCAACAGTCGACTACTCTTGCAGCCTTACATGTAGGATGCCCATCCATTTTCGATTTTCCGGCCGAGTGAAGAGAACTGACGGCGTGCTAGTCAACTGGTTTGACCCCAACTCGGTGCGGCAGAACCGTGTGACATCGGGCAGCTGCCAGACCTCGTGGCCGTGGGACGGCGTGACCAAATATAACGCGACCGCCGACGGCAGCAACCCTGTCGCCGGCTACAAGTCGTGCTGGATCGATCAGGATACGTACTTTAAAGTGGCCGTCCCCAGCTTCTGGCATCCCGGCAATTTTTCTCTCGAGCTGGCGCATCATTATCGTGACGACGAGTAAGTTGGAGAGATGAACTGCCCCATTCTCCTCCCGGCATGAAATAACTGACGTCCCGGGGCTCACAGGAACTTCACCAAACCTTGGGACTACCCCACAACCTTTGCCGAGGCATACATCGGCATCTGCGGCGAGGAGGCTCTCGAGGATAGCATGTACCATTACCAGCCCGGCCCAATCAATGGGACTGTCGTTGGGCTTGTCGGCTGAGTGCGGGTCATAGGGGTCAGGGGATCAGGGGCAGCATCATTGCAATTATGTCGCCGGAGGCTGAGGAGAGCTTTGATATTGTCGACGAACTCCCTAAACACAGGGGTTGTTGAATGGCACGTAGAAAACAGATGACATGACGACAAACCTATCGAAGGATCAGGGGCCACCCGTACTTATCAACCATGGCTTATACAAACGTAGTGTTTTGGCGCAGGAACTGGATAACCCACCCAGGGCTCCAAACTATGCTCACCCAGCTTTCAACTGACTGTCACTTCCACACCAGCGATTGTCTTTATATGACGCCACGATGGACCGGAGACAACTCCCATCTATTGACCCAAGTTACATATGTACAAAACCCAAACCCAATCTCATGTTCCCGGCCCTCTTCCGTGCGGCCCCTTTTCAAGCCGAAAGCGGATACGACGTCTCCGGCAGCGACTCGAGGTGTTTCCGGTTATGTTCGTTCGCCTACACATTTCCCATCCCCCGTTAGCATCAACGTCCCCCCTTTCTCAACCCCTAAAAAACTTACAAAAGGCAGCCCGCAATAACCACACGTCGCAATCTCGGCCTTGTCCGTGTTGATGTAGATCTTGGGGTGTCCCGCGGGACCGCCACCTCCGTCGCAAGCCACGACCCGGTCGTGTGTCCACCGCACGGGCTGCTTGTGGACGAGCTCGATGGCGGCGTAGGGAAGGGGCTATAGGTACACAACAACCACGATTAGTCTTCATAGCTCATCTAACGCAACGCCCCCGCCCCCCCCACTCCCTTTCTCGCCAAAACCCTCCCTCCACTTATATCATATTTCTCGTTGAAGAGGGAAAGGTTCAGGTCATTCATGCACAACAACAACAACAACAAAGAAAACGCACCTGCAGCTCGAAATCCGTCTGCTCAAACCGCGGACCCGTCATGGCCGCCGACCGCGCCCGCTGGTCGCGCGACCAGACCTCGGCGCGGTTCGGTGCCTGCGACGACGAGACGGCGGTCGTGGGCGCGGGGCCGTCGGCCACTTGCGGCAAAGGTGTCTGGGTGGTGTTTGCTGTCGTCGTCGTCGTCGGGGTCGGGGTCGGGGTCGGGGTCGGGGCTTCCTGGAATTGGCGGGCCGTGGTGCTGAATGCCGCACGCTTCGACGACGAGAGGTGCCGTGGCAGCAGCAGCAGGTCGCGGGCGGCCGCTGCTACCCGTAGGCGCGAGGCGTACATTGTGGTGGCGGTGGTGGTGGTTGGTCGTCGTCGGTGGTGGTGGTGGTTGCGGGAACCGGGACCCGGGGTTGAGCGTTCAATTGAGGTTCGTCAATGGACGACGGCCCGGGCTTTTCTCAATTGCTTGCTGCTTGCTGGAGCTTCTGAGCTGCGGGCGCCGCCGGTTGATTCTCGGGTGAGTGCTTCCGCCAGCATTGAAATACCCTGGTCCGTGCGTGAAGGGAACCTCGAATAAGGCTTGGCGGCGCGGTTCGCCCTTGGCTTGGTTCATCTTTTTTGAGTGGGTGTCGCGACCGTTCGACCGTTTTGTTTGCAACCATCTGAAGAGCAGCCGAGTTGGAAAGCAACAGCAACCTGAGAAGAACCAGGGGATTGTTTGCCAACAACCTACTAACCCAGCACCCAGCACCCAGAAACCCCGAAACATTACTTTCAATCATCCGCACCGCACCAGTTGCGCAACCGACAAACATGGCGCCAACACCGGGATCAGGAATGCCCGCCATGGCGAAGCAATCAACCCCCAAAACCATGTCTTCTCGCCTCATGACGATGAAGTTTATGCAGAGGGGCGCCGCTGCCGCAGTAGCAGCCGCAGCGGCCGGAACCCCCGAAGCCAGCTCGCCCGCCACGCCGAGGAGCGACGACGGTTCGGCCAAGCGCCGCAAGTTCGCGCACACCCCGTCGTCGGCAGCCAGCTCGCCGGCGACGCCGCTCTACGACCAAACCGCGATCCGGGCCGCGCTGGAGCAGGAGGAGAAGAAGCGCCAGGCGGCCGTCGAGAAGCGCGCGGCCGAACTGGGGGACTCGCACTGGGTGCTGGAAGGTGCGGCGAACCTGCCCACGAGGGGGGGTTCCCAGCCGCTCCTGAACGTCGTCCAAGTCGGGTTTGCCCAGATTGACTACGCAGGCACGACGTCAGGCGGGGCCGACGACGATCCGTTCGACTCGGGCACTGTGCCGGGCCAGACCCAGTTCCGTCGGTTCAACATGAAGAAGAAGTCAAAGGCATGTCTGCTCCGGGGGGGTATTTGGTCGATCTTCAATCTATGCTGACAAAGTCTATAGCCTATCAAGAAAGAGGACAACGCCGAGAGCAGCAACAGCAACAGCGACTCAGCTTCAGGTTCTGGCTCAGACTCTGAAGAAGGCTCTGAAGATGAGCGCTCAGCCAGGGAAGAGCCAGGCCGCGGCCGGCGAAATGTCATCGGCGGTGACGCAGAGCGCAGCGGGCGGGCGCGGTCCAGCGTGTCGGGTAGGCGAGAAGAGGAGCGCAGGAAGGCGCAACAGCTTGCCGGGAAGAGGCGGAAAAAAGAGATCAAGTTGAACCAACTGTCCTCGATATCCTCCGCTGGCTCCCAGGCGTTCCAGCGACCCTCGCCGGCTATGTCTTGTCACGGATGTGGGAAGCCTGGTCACAAGGTTGCCGATTGCCCGAACAAGAGACGCTGAGGGCCGGGGCGTTGACTGCCGTCATGTTCGTCATGGCTGGAGCTTGAAACCCCCCCCCCCCCCCCCCCCCCCTTCCTGGTGATCTACCCGCCGATCTATCTCTCGTGCCTGATTGTTCTCTCTCTTCTTCCCGAGGCTATGCTTTCTGGCATCTCGCCTCTGAGGGGGCTCCTACTAGGGTACAGCGGCATCTTTTTCAAGTGGGCTTTCAGATATAGCCTAGCGTTCAGTCATTACAAGCGGTAACGCTCACAATACCCGGCTTAGTGAACAACAGAGGACTGGCCGGTTAGAGATCACCGCCCCCATCCATCAGCGACAGAGTCCGAAAGTTTACACCAGCGTGCCTGTTTCTGGATTGCAACCATCCATCCTCGTCACTGCTGCTCCCGTCTTCCGAGGTTCCCGTCTGTTCCCGTGTCGAGGAGCGACGGCTCCATGAGCTTATTCCCGTCTCTCCTGCGGGCGGTACAGGCCCAAGCCGGGAGCACACGGCCGCATTGCCAGGAGGAGATGGTTGGATTGTGTGACGACCATGCATTGAGTACGGCCGAAGGGAGGCCAAAACCACCTTATCCCGAACATTCAAGGCCCGATTCCTACCAGCGAGCCTGAATGTGGGATGGAAGTAGCCGTCGTGTCTCTGTCAATAAGCGAAGCCTACTAGTTTCGGAGTCTGCGAAACCCATGGGCTACGTCGTTATGGTTGAAAGGGGGTGGGGGAGAGGGGTTAAGACAAGGGGGGGGGGGGATGTTTGAATTTTATACCAGAGCCCCAGGCAGAAACGGCTGCATGCAGGTTGCCCCTTTTGCCGCCGTTTACGGGTGTCATCCCGCACGAGTGGCGATGCCAGAGGCTCTATCGGGAGCGGGTTAGCCGGCCGTGCCGTGTTCTTCGATCCGGGTAAAGTCTGTTGAACCTGGCTGAAGTTGTCTGGGAATTCCAACATGGCGGTCCGCGGGACTGGGCTTCGCCCCCTTTGGGATACCTTGTTCGACGCTTTTAGCTTCTTTCGACGCCATGGCCGTGCTATTATCGGGAGTGGAAGATGTATACCGGGAGATGGCAACACTGGTCTGTCCCCCCTTTCCCAAGGACTTAGTGCATATCGCGGGAGGATAATTCGACATCGGGCCGGATCGCCCCTTGGCTCTGCTTCTCGGCCATGACCGATGGCCTTTTTTGGCATCAGGGGAGATCTACGTTGCATCCGGGTCTAGTGGACGACCGACGTCACCTCTAGGCGCGTGCGCGCAATGCTCCCGACCTCTGGCTACCATTCAGGCAAGCCCTGGCCCACCCGTCAAGATGGAGCCGTGTGGTCGGCATTTCCGTGCTTGCGGTGTCGTCGGCAGGGTGGTGGTGTGGGTTGTTCCGCTTAGCGATCGCAGGTTCAGATCGGGGTTTTCTCCAGACGTCGACGTGCATAATGAACCGACGTCCCTGGGGGCCCCGGCCGCATCCGCATATTCCCGAACAAGGTCTGCTGCAGGTTGCAGCCTCTCTTTCCGTCCATACTACTACCCCCTGCCTTGTCTGGTCCGTCCGTGCCCCAAGCCAAGGTCCATCAAGAAGTCGATGGAAGAGCGGGAGAGGACCACATCATCCGGGCGTGACCCGGCTTTGAGCCAGTCTTGGTTCGGCTCGCCCATCACTGTTGCATCGCGGCTGGTTGCGAGATAGGTACACCGTGGGCGCAAGAATGGGGCGCATGAGTTGCCGTATCATGTGTTTTTGCTTCCCCACCAGGCGTCGACGTCAGATATCGGCGCCGGCCGGAGCGTGTCGTTTGGTGGTTGTGGATTTTTTCTTTTCCCCTCCAGAGTGAGGGAGTTGCAAGATCCCCGCGTTGCCCCCCCTTGGTTTCACCTGGATCTCGGTGCCAGGGGTCTCCCTGATCCGTCCGGACAGCCCTACCACTGCAGAACGGGACTTCTTTCCTGAACAAGCCGAGAAGATGGTGTATAACGGCGGAGGCGATAAGAGGAAATCTCCACGGGCTTGTTATGAGCCGGTGAATCAGGCGCGGCCGGATCCTCCGCGACCGGCGGGCCTTGGCCCTTGAGGAGAGGCGTCGATCCAGGGGCGGCATCCGGGGAAGGCGGAGGGTAGAGGCGGGCGCTTGATGCCGCAGTCGGTTTTGTGACGGGTGTGACAGTATGTCTGTACGTACATACCCTCTTGCAGCAAGCCGGCAAGCAAATATTTTCCCGGTCGACAAAGATCTGATGTTTCGCTGCAGAGAAACCCACCGCTGGCTACCCACCTACACAGTACGGCGACGCCTAACTATGGCGATGTGATACTGCGAATACGATGGGCGGGGCACAACAGCCGGCCCGGATGGAACATGTGGCTGCATGCAGCCTCTATCGCCAGCGCCTCTTAATCTGGAACATGGCAACATCTCGCCGGTTTCTTTCACCTTGGGCGTGGGCGGGGGTGAGACGAGACGTTGCTGAGAGCCTGAGTCCGTACCGCGTGTGGCAGACAGACTGTGCCAGTCAGACGCTTTCGAGTTTTTTTTGGCGAGCCAACAGACAGACACCATGGATCTTTCGTCTGAAGGAATCGGATTTGGCCGAGATGAGGAATATGCGGATTCGGTGTGTGATGGAAATATTCGATCCGAGAGGAAGAGGGCCATCAAAAGGGCGGTTCTGGACCCGACTGTTGGTTGGCAAGTGAGTTAATTCAGTTAATTCAGCATTATTTGTGTATTTATGAGTGGATTTCAGGGTGTAGAAGTATTCCGTACAGTATCTTACGCCAACGGTGCTGCATGCCGAGCAGAAACGCGCTGGAGCCGCCTAACAAACTCCTGCAGTGGTGGCCTCTCGTTTGGGCCAACCCTCAGCCTTAATTACCAGCACCACAACGTCAAGTCAGTCAATAATGTGACTCTTTGTAATGCAGACTTACCTGGTACTGAACGAAGCGCCGCCTCTGACCCTCTCATCTCTCTTCCATCGATTTGTTTCCTCTAGCGCCGGGCTGTTGGCCCGTTGACACGGCCGACTCGCTCCTTCATGTTTCCTTCCTCGGTTTTACCGAGTGTGAGTGGCTGATGTCGTGATTTGTGTACTGCTAGGTCCTTCCATCTCTTCCCACTACGCCTCTGCATGCCGATTTCGAGTCCGAGCTGCCTGGTTGCTTCAACTGCCAGTGGTGTTTCTGATGATTGTTGACAGCTTGATAATGGATCATGGCTCCGCCGGGACATGTACATACATACATACACAATAATGAATGCTACTGTTATTGACAGGCCCGGCTTACTGACATGCAACCGGGATGGATGAGATCAGATTGATGCAACATTCCCCTTCCGCTGCATGTGCTCAGGTACGCAAGGTACCTCTGTACATCCAAGACGTGCATATCTCTCCCGAGCCTTTTCTGAGGTTGTCTCCATCCAGACCTACCCCCCCAACTCCTCTGTTCGCCCCCCCTCCCCATGTCCATATTAGCGCGCTGCTAATTAATGCTCATTCTTTCGAGAAGGACTTCCATCAAACCCACGCGCATTATTGACACTCCTACTCAGTATTGTTGAACATCGACGCGCCGAGCGGCTTGCTGCCTCCACGCCGTTCCTTCCCAGAGGGGCCTACCTATTTGGCATGCGGGTCCCCGGGAGCGCTAGTTATATGGCGATCCACCTATCGCAGCATCGGGGCCATCCAGGTCCTCAGACTCCTCACCAGCTGCTGAGCCCGTCTCGTTCTGTGGTGTGTGGTGTGTGGTGTGTGGTGTGTGGTGTGTCAGCCAGCCTGCGCGCATATAAAGACGGGAGAGCCCTGCTTGCCAGGAACTCGCGGTATACGCTTTTCAGTCACTAGTTAAAACGAGCTCGGATCGATGAACGCATCCTCTCCGAGTCCTCTCCACAGACACGCGGCTTGGTTACCTGACTCACCTCAGGCAGCCGCTATTGAATATCCTTCCCGCATCACGCGCGACACCTCGCTCCCGTCAGCCTCTCACCTTGGGTTCAGCATCTCACAGGACCCATAGTTAGGGTGGACCGACCGGCCACCACTAGCTTTCCGTCCCACTGGGTGCGACTCGAACCAGCCGGCTTTTCTGTCATCCAACTCGTCGGTAACCCTTCTCTTAGCGCTGTACCGTTCCCCACACTCGCACAGACGCTACCCAACGCCGAGCCAACTTTACTGGCTGTTGTTGCTGCGCCCGTCATCATATCATCCGCTCTTGCCCAACCGATCCCGGCAACTCGCCCCAACCCCCACTAACTCCGTGACGGTGACGGAACTTGCTGCTTGCTTCGAGAAGCGTTTTTCTCAAAGCTGCCTCTCGCCGTTGACGGATCATCCACATCTGTCTCTTAGCCAACCATCGTTCACTCGCTCAAGAACCACCAACTCGTCGTTCAGGTCGGCATCCGCTATCACTTCGTCATGGCCCCCCCGCGCCCCGATCCGCCCCCGGTTCCCGGTGAGGTCGAGATCGTCACAGACCGCCTAGAGAAGCCGTCTCTCGATGACCGGTCCTACCGGGTCATCCGCCTTCCTAATCAGCTTGAGGCCCTCATAGTCCACGACCCCAAGACGGACAAGGCGAGTGCTGCCATGGATGTCAATGTAGGAAGCTTTAGTGATGAGGATGACATGCCGGGGATGGCTCATGCCGTCGAACATGTAAGTGCAACCCCCCCCCCGGAGACGAGATCAGAGAGATCACCCCTCCCCGTCCTGTTTCTAACCCTTGAGATGCAGCTCCTTTTCATGGGCAACAAGAAGTACCCAGTCGAAAACGCCTACCATCAGTATATATCAGCCCATTCCGGCCTGACCAATGCTTACACGGCGGCAACATCCACCAACTACCACTTCGAGGTCTCTGCCAAGCCCGGCAACGAAGAGGAGCCCTCGGCCACCAACCCGTCGCCGTTGCTGGGGGCGCTGGACCGCTTCGCCCAGTTCTTCATCGAGCCGTTGTTCCTCGAGACCACCCTGGACCGCGAGCTCCAGGCGGTGGACTCGGAGAACAAGAAAAACCTGCAGAGCGATCAGTGGCGTTTGCATCAGCTTAAGAAGTCGTTGTCAAACCCCAAGCACCCGTTCTGCCATTTCTCAACCGGCAACCTGGAGACCTTGAAGACGGAGCCCGAGGCTGAGGGCATCAATGTCCGCGACAAGTTCATCGAGTTCTATGAGAAGCACTACTCGGCCAACCGTATGAAGCTCTGCGTCCTCGGGCGGGAACCGCTGGACGTTTTGCAGACCTGGGTCGTTGAGCACTTCTCGTCGGTCAGGAACAAGAATCTCGCGCCCAACAGGTGGGAGGCCGAGGTCCCTTTCACCCAGGCCGAGCTCGGAACCCAGGTTTTCGCGAAGCCCGTAATGGACACGCGGGAACTCACCCTCACCTTCCCCTTCATCGAACAGGACCACCTCTACGACTCGCAGCCCAGTCGGTACATCAGCCATCTGATTGGCCACGAGGGCCCAGGAAGCATCATGTCATACATCAAGGCAAAAGGCTGGGCGAACGGTTTGTATGCTGGAGCATGGCCGGTCAGCCCTGGCACACCAGAGGTCTTTGAATGCCAGATTACGTTAACAGAAGAGGTATGAAACGCCGAGCCGCTGAGGGACAAGTCGATTCAAAACCAGCTAATATATTTACCCCACCTTACTAGGGACTCAAGAATTACCAGGAGGTTGTGAAGGTGGTTTTCGAATACATTGCTCTCATGCGGGAAACAGAGCCGCAGGCTTGGATCTTCGATGAGCAGAAGGGCTTGTCCGAGGTCAACTTCAGGTTCAGGGAGAAGACGCAGTCTTACCGCTTCACAAGCAAGCTCAGCTCGTTCATGCACAAGCCGCTGCCCCGGGAGTACCTGCTGAGCGGGTACAGCCTCCTGCGCAAGTTCGACCCCAAGATGATCAAGGAGGGCCTCGAATGCTTGCGACCCGACAGCTTCCGCATGACAATCGTCTCGCGCGACTTCCCGGGGACTTGGGAGAACAAGGAGAAATGGTACGGAACCGAGTACACGTGCCAACCCATCCCGACCAAACTCATGGACGACATCAAGAAGGCGGTAGCCAGTGAACCCAAGAGTCGGACCGCCAAACTCCATCTTCCACACAAAAACGAGTTTGTACCGACCAAATTAGAAGTCGAGAAGAAAGATGTCAAGGAGCCGTCACTGGCCCCCCGCATCGTTCGGAACGACCCCCTTGTCCGGACCTGGTTCAAGAAGGACGACACTTTCTGGGTTCCGAAAGCAACCCTGATCATCAGCTGCAGGAGCCCAGTGGCCACTGCCTCGGCGGCCGGCCGGGTGAAATCACGTCTTTTCACCGACCTCATCAAAGACGCGCTGGAAGAGTACTCGTACGATGCTGAGTTGGCCGGTCTGGAGTACACGGTGACTCTCGACTCGCGGGGTCTGTACATCGAGGTTTCGGGTTACAATGACAAGCTGGCGGTCCTCTTGCAGCATGTGCTCATCACCACACGCGATCTCGAGATCCGCGATGACCGATTCGCCATCATCAAGGAACGCATCAGCAGAGGGTACCGCAACTGGGAACTCTCGGCGCCGTGGACCCAGATCGGCGACTACATGTCCTGGCTGACTATCGACCAAGGCTACGTGGTCGAGGAGCTCGAGGCCGAACTGCCTCATATCACACCGGATGCACTCCGCGTGTTCCAGAAAGAGCTGCTCGCCCAGATGCACATGGAGGTCCTTGCCCACGGGAACATGTACAAGGAAGACGCACTCCGGCTGACCGACATGATCGAGTCGACGCTGAAACCTCGTGTCCTCTCGCAGGCGCAATGGAAGATTCGTCGGGGCCTGATACTCCCGCCTGGATCCAACTACATCTGGAAGAAGAAGCTCAAGGACCCCGCCAATGTTAACCACTGCATCCAGTATTTCCTCCATGCGGGCTCCAGGGGAGATTACAATGTCCGAGCGAAGGTGTTGCTCCTAGATCAGATTGTCCACGAACCGTGCTTCAATCAGCTTCGGACCAAGGAACAGCTCGGCTACATTGTTTACTCGGGTACCTGGACCAGCATCACGCAGTATGGCTTCTACTTTGTCATCCAGAGCGAGAAGACGGCGCCGTACTTGGAGACGCGGATTGAGGAGTTTCTGAAGACGGTGGCCAAGACGCTCGAAGACATGAGCGAGGCCGAGTTTGAGAGCAACAAACGCAGCATCATCGACAAGCGTCTCGAGAGACTCAAGTACATGGAGCAAGAAAGCAACAGACACTGGACCCACATCCACTCGGAGTTTTATGCCTTTGATAATGGTAAGTCGCACATACATAGAGACTCCCGGTCTCGAATTTGTGTTTCTGAGGCTAACCCCGTCTTTTTTTTTGCACAGCGCCCCAGGATGCGGCGCACATCAAGCCGCTCACCAAGGCGGACATGATCGAGTTCTTCAACGAGTACATCCACCCGAGCTCACCATCGAGAGCGAAGCTTGCTGTCTACTTGGAGGCACAGGCCAAGAGTGACGTGTCGACCAAGGAGATAACCGAGTTGATCAAGACGCTGGAGCTGGACGCGACGGCGTCCGCCAAGGCAGCCACCGATCTCCAGGCCAGGCTAAGCGCAGCCGACCACGATGTTGAGAAGGAGCTGGCAGGCCTCAGGGGCTATCTCTTCCACGACCTGAAGGTGACCGAGGGCAAGATGGACGTGGCGGCCGAAGCATGGAAGAAGATCCACGCCGAACACGGGCCCGGGAACGAGGTGGTCAAGGACGCTGAGCCGCCTTCGGCGAACGGAACAACCCCCGTCTTCATCGACGATGTCCGATCCTTCAGGGCCAGTCTTCCCGCTAGCAACGGGGCCTGCCCTCTGAAGGACCTCAGTGAATATGAGGACCTGGACGCAAAGCTTTGAATCCAGCAGCCGGGCCGCATCATTCATGATCAAAGGGTGGGGGGGGAGGGATATAGGTGGCACATCTTGCTGGGGGCCAACTCATAGAGCGGGAGGGGAGACCAGATAGAGATCCGGAACTTGTTGACTAGGACCATAGAACCCGGTTGGCATTCGAGGATCATTAATTCATTTGTGAGAGGAAATGTCCCGAGTCTGGAGGTTGCGAGTGTTTGAGGGACGGCCATGTTGGACCGTTGCCATTGTGCTCATTGACAACAACAACAACAACAACAACAACACATTGTCAGTGAGATAGTAAGGAGTTAAATAATCCAGTAATTGCGTTGCCTCAAGCTTGCATATGGGGTCGTTGTACAGAATGACATCCCGGGTTGTGATGGCCTTCTGATCCGTCTGTAGGTACTGCAGCGGTGTGACAATCTCGATTCCTCCTGTCCCGTCAAATCGCAAATAAGTGTCTCTGACAGAGATCCCTACAAGTCATGGACAGGCAGCGGGGGACATTGCGCGGCTGCGACAGGGCGAAGTTGGCCCTGTCAGTGGCGCGGGTGGGGCAGCTAGGCGAGTTTGAGTTTCTGGGGCTTCAGGTTTGAGGTTTTGTTGGTGCTGAGTGAATCCCAAGCAGTGGCCCAAGGAGGGGGGAGGTGGGGCAGGATACAGGAAACCTCTTGGAAGCCTAACCCTCCCGGTGTACGAAAGTACCTCCCTCTTCATAGGAAAGCAACCTTGGAAGATGGTTCTTGACTTTTCTCAGATGCAACTTCTCAAGTCTGCGACGGCTGCGAGCGTATTTAAACTTGACTCCTCGGAAATCTGACCACATCAGCCACATGCCTACAAGGCTTCTTCTTCTTCTTCTTTTAGCAAAGCAAAACCTGGAAGTTGTCTCCACCAGCAAACCCGCTCTCAAGTCGCAAAATTACTGTGGAAAGGGTTGTTGGCACGGACTTTCACTTTCCTCCGCCGATTGAAAAAAAGGGAATATAAAAGTGCAACAACGTTCGCTTGGTCGCATGCTCGCGTTGCACAGGCTCACTTTCTAACTAGAGCTGCGTACCACTCTCATTCAAGGACGTCTCCAACTTCGGGCCTCAAAACTGTCAATAGACAGAGGATATGCGCATGGGCCAGCGCATGCCGACGCCTCGCTTCGCCGCCCGCCTCTGACCCCACGGATTCGCTTGTTGGTCAGTCCTGGGTCGCCGATGCACCGCTGCCCTTATTAGTTACAAAAATTTGGCCGTTCGCCCCCATTGCGTCCTCCGTCGCTGCCGCTGCCGCTGCCATCCGCTCGCTTTGCGCTTCCAGGTTGTCCTCCTCGCGCAGACCAGCACCACCCAGCGACTTCTTCCTCTAAACTTCTCCTGCCGACCACACCGTCTTCCGTGCACTCTCGCACCGCACCCACTCTTATCGATTAGGCATTCCTCGAGCTGCACAGGCAGCTCGCCTTCACCACGTCTTCCCAAAAGAAACGGAGGATCACCCGCCAGTCGACAAGGGAGCACAACAAGCCTGAGGACTTGGTGCTGCCCTCCACCGAAGAAGACGATCCCTCCTTTTCCTTTTCGGCAGCCTCTACCTCCGGCCTGAGCACGCCCACCTTCCTTCGTGCCGACTCGCTCCCCCGCTCAGGTGTCCCGCCCCGCTTGCAGAGCCAGGGTCTTTCCGTCGCCGACTCTCCGTCCTCGGCCGCGAGCTCTCCGTGTGCGGCCTCGACCGACTTGTCCATCGACTTCGACCGCGCCCCCGACCTCGCTGACTCCCGCTCGGCCTCGCAGCTGCCGGATTACGGGACACCAGGAAACCAGTCTTCGATTCACCAATCCGTTCGACGAGCTCTAATGGGGGGCGCCGCCGACTTCCCCCAGCGATCCTCCTCCCCCCTCAAGCGCCGGGCATCCAGCATGGAGCCAGACAGGGACGTTGCCGACGCGAGGGAGGATGTGGATATGATCATAGCCCCGGATTTCCACAAGACAGAGAAAACGGAAGCGTCTCGGGAAGAGGAGGAGGACAAGAAAGAGACCGAGGACTCCAAGGTACCCGTGGCCGACATGAAGGAGGAGCTACCTCTACGGAATGGTAACAAACGCCCGCCTACTTAAACCGCTCCGGCGCATTCTTGTGTGTGCTGACACCGTGAGGACAGATATTCCCCCGCTCGACCAACAAATCAAGACAGTCGAGACGCTCGTGAACGCTTTTGCCGAGACGCCGGTGAAGGAGGGCGATGAGGCGTACCTCGTGTCTCGACTATGGCTCGGCCGGGCCCAAGCCTTCGGTTCGGATACCAAACACGCGACCAAGGAATCTTCGGACGGCGCACTGGGGCCCGTCGACAACTCAGACATCATCCAAGCCATCTTCACAGACTCCATGGACCAACTCTGTGTCAAGTTGAAACCGGGCATGGGCACCGAAAACTTCGAGCTGTTCCCCAAGGACGCCTGGGATCTCCTCCTGTCGTGGTACGGCTTGGTCCCTGGGCAATCGCCCATCGTACGCCTCGCCCACAACACGGCCCCTGATTCCGTGAGCATGCCGACCATCCAGTTTGAGTTCCACCCCCCGGTGTTTACGATCCACCGGCTATGGTCCGCGACTAGCCCCATCCCGATAGAGCAGGAAGTCAAGCTCAAGAAGCCTACGCCTCCTGTCGTAGTTCAGAGCACCTCATTCGGTTACCATCATTTCTTGAAACAGGCCAAGGAGCTTGCTGGCGTGGCAGCGGATAAGAAGGTGCGCGTGTGGCGAATCCTACAAACCATCCCGGCCACAGAACCTAGCTCCGAGCCGTCGGGGATGAAGACCCCGCCTGATTCACCGGGCCGTGGCCCGGAAATTCTCACTCGGCCCCCGTCTATCCCGGGAGCCTGGCCGGAAATGCTTGTTGATGTGGAGACATTTCTGAAGCTCGAAAAGGACGTCGATCGTGGCCTTGTGGATGCCGAAGACACCACGACCAACGCCAACTACAACGGAAAGAAGAGTTTGTCGTTGGTAGGTCTCGCTGTTGACCAGACCCTTGTGCTGGACGAGCAGGTCGACCGCGATACGTACGTCTCCACCTACCGGGGCAGCGCCATCAAGGACAAAGCTCTGGCGACCCGCGGCAGCTCGACCAGCCTTGTTGCTCAAACTCGCAGTAATGCTAGTGGGCGCAACAGCCCAGCCCCGCAGGGGCCTCTGACAAGAGGTCGGGCACAGCAAAAGCCGGGACGCACCATAGGCTGTGTCGGGTTGCAGAACCTGGGCAACACATGCTACATGAACTCGGCTCTGCAGTGCGTGAGGAGCGTGGAGGAGCTTACAAAGTACTTTCTCACACAAGAAGCAAAAAAGGAGATCAACCCGGACAATCCGCTTTCCCATAATGGTGAAGTCGCCGCTGTCTATGGGCGTCTGCTAGAGGAGATCTACAAGGATCCCGCGCCGAGCGCGATCAGCCCGCGGCAATTCAAGGGCGTTATTGGGCGCTATGCCCCGGCCTTCTCCGGCTACGGGCAGCAAGACTCGCAGGAATTCCTCGGTTTCCTCCTTGACGGTCTCCAAGAGGACCTGAACCGCATCAAGAAGAAGCCTTACATCGAGAAGCCCGACTCTACAGATGACATGATCAACAACCCGGTCGCAGTCCGCGAAATGGCCGCTAAAGTCTGGGACATCACCAAGAAGAGGGACGACTCTGTCATTGCTGATCTCTTCACCGGCATGTACAAGTCTACCCTGGTGTGTCCTGTCTGTGACAAAGTCAGCATCACCTTTGATCCATTCAACAACCTCACTTTGCCGCTCCCGGTGGCCAATATTTGGTCGCGCACCGTCAGGTTTTTCCCTCTCAACGATACGCCCGTCGAGATTGTAGTTGATGTCGATAAAAACAGCAGCATCCGAGTGATGAAAGAGTACATTTCTGCGCGTGTCGGAGTTCCCGCTGAGCGCCTCTTTGCGGGTGAAGAGTTCCACTCCAAGTTCTTCAAGCTGTACGACGACAGTTCTGCAGTTTCCGACGAGATTCAGTCCAGCGACGTCGCCGTTGTCCACGAGCTCGAGGTCGCTCCCACCAATACCGTTGGACTCAAGAAGCTGCAGGCCAAGAAGGAACGGCAGAGGTCACCGTCCCACGACGACGATGACTCCTCCCCCGTGGACGATCCTAGGATGGAACGCATGCTTGTCCCGGTCCTCCATCGGATAGACCCCCAGGAGCCTTCTGTTCGAAACAAGCGTTATGGACGCAAGAGCAACTCCGACCTCTGTCCCCCGCCACACTTCATCGTCCTGACCCCGGACGAGGCCCGCGACATGGAAGCTATCCGCCGGAAGATCCTAGAGAAGGTCGCCACGTTCACAACGTGGTCTCAGCTCGCGGCCACTGAGGACGCGGACGCAGCCGAGGCGACGGACGCCGAGATGGTCAACACGGCTGCATCGGACGTGGATTCCGCAGGCGACTCCAAGGTTGTTGCCAAGTCGGTTGAGGGTGAGGACGATATGGTCGATGTCACGATGCGCGACGCAGCTGATGCACAGAATGCCTCTGCTCCCGGTGTGCCTAAAGGGTGAGCGCCCTTCACTAAACCCTCTTTATCACGAATGCCAGTTGCTAACTTACAGTCACAAGATCATCGCAGCTGCTCGGGCAATTCCGACAAAGGCGCCCCAAGTGGGTCAACCCCCTCGAGTTTCTTGACCCAGAGCTGCAGAATATCTTCGACTTGAGCTACTTCGCCGAGTCTGGTTCAACCATTCCCACCGGCTGGAATTCGACTACGGAAGAGGGCGCTCTGCCTCCACTGAGTTCCAGACAGCCTAAGCCGGTTGTCTCGGACACCGAGATGCAGAGTCCCGAGCCGTTGGATGGTTCGGACGAGAGCGGCAGCGAAGAGTCTGGGAAACTACCAGCTTCCGTCGTTACCCGCATGGCCGAAGAGTCGAGCGACGAGGATTCAGACTTTTCCAGGCACAAGGTTCGTGACAGGCACCAGAGGGGCAAAGCTTACTTGGGTTGTAGTTTGACTAACCGTGCGTGTGTGTTTGTGTTTCTAGAACCTGCAACAACGTCCAAACAGCCAAGTGAACGCCCGGGGAAAGAAGAAACGCAACCCGGGAATCAAGACTTACGGTAAAAGGGCGAAGAAGCAATTTTCGAAACAACCGCGTGGTGGCCGTTTCCAGCAGTCGGCGGCGGGGGCGGCCGTCGAAACAGAGGATTCCCTTCCTGGTGGTGCCCTGCTCGCTCTTGGCGAAGGCATCATGGTTGAATGGAGCGAGACGGCGTTTGACCATCTTTTCGGTGGCACATCGCCAAATGAAATGCGGGGCGTGAAGACGTACGTCAGCATCCCGAAGTTGGAGGATCCGGCCCTGGAAGCCAAGCAGAAAGCGCGGCAGCAGCGCAAGAAGAACGGCATCGCACTGGACGACTGCTTGGACGAGTTCGAAAAGGAGGAGATCCTCTCCGAGCAGGACACGTGGTACTGCCCTCGCTGCAAGGAACACCGCCGCGCCAGCAAGAAGTTTGATCTTTGGAAGACGCCGGATATCCTGGTGGTCCACCTCAAGCGCTTCAGTTCTAGTGGCTGGCGTCGGGACAAGCTGGATATTCTTGTCGACTTCCCTGTCGAGAACCTCGATCTGACAAAGCGCGTCATCGACAAGGAGGACGGGAAGCAAGAAGTCTACGACTTGATCGCTGTGGATGACCACTGGGGCGGCTTGGGCGGCGGCCACTACACGGCCTTTGCGAGGAATTTCGTCGATGGCGAGTGGTACGAGTACAACGGTGAGTGGTCTCCAAGTTACCCTGCATTGATTTCGTTGAAAAGGGTTAGTTAGGCCTACTGACACGTACTGCTTGCTAGATGCCTCGGTGACCAAGCAGAAAGACATGGCGAGGGTGGTGACATCGGCCGCGTATCTTTTGTTCTACCGCCGCCGCTCTGATGTCCCACTGGGCGGCCCGAGGTTCCAAGAGATCCTCGACCGCTACAACCAGACCGGCCCCGATGACATCATGTCGGAATCGGGGGAAGGCCAGCGTCTCGGCCAAGGCTCCTCCCAACGTGGATCGCCGAGCGCTTCGACCGGAGCAGGTCTAACTCGCCCTCAAGGAAGTCTTGGCTGGGATAGACGCGGAGAGTCGGAACGGCCGCCGTACCGCGGGGGTGGTGTCAACCACGACGACGACACCGACATGGGCACGTGGAGCAACCAGGACACGCTCCACAACAGCATCGAGGGCGACGGCGAGGACGAGGGCATCGGCCTCTCGGACTACGACACGGCCGGCATGACCAGCATGACGTCGGTCATCGGCCCCAGCTGGAGCTTCGACAACCTCCCCAGCAAGGCCGGCTCGGAGGCGGGCGACGCCGACATTGCCAGCGACGTGGCGCAGAACGACGGCTCGTCGACCAACGGAGACGACGTCTTTGACGACAGTGCCGCCGGCATGGAGCACCTCCTCGAACGGCCCGACGAGCCCATCCCCGAGTTTGTCGACAACGACGACTACCATGTCCCGCCGCCTCCGTCGGCCGACGACCAGGATTACATGGGCCGGATTGCCGCCCAGACTTGGGTCCAGCGGCAGATCCACACGGTGCCCCCGGTGGTCGACCTGGGCGGGGTTGGTGGTGATGATGATGACCGGGCGAGCGATAAGGTCGCTGAGATTCATGTTGGCGGGGAAGCGGATGGCAGCCAGACTACGGCGCCGCCGGCCGGGGGAGAAAAGTCGCTTGCTTAGGACGGAGCGGCGTGCTCTTTGCCATACATGGTCTAGAGAGAGCCGGCCGCTAGGGGTGGTGGGTGGGGAATGGTTAATAAATGAGGCGTTTGATAGGGTTATTATGTTTATTTTTTATTTTGTTTTGTTTCTTTTGAGCATGCATGCATGCACCCATTCACTCGTTCTATTACTCTGCTCGACGAGCGCGGTACATAGAGAGAGAGAGAGACAAACTGTTGCGCTGTGCTGTGCTGGTGGGGTAGATGGGTGAGGGAGGGGGTTCGCAACGCAGGTGTTGATTAGGTACTCTTCGGTCCTCTTTACCTATTGCACCCACCCACCTTGCCCTTCTGCGTTTTACGCTGCATGGGAATTGATGAGTTGATGGGGGTTTTTACGGACAGTCAGTCACTCGAGGAGGTTAGGTGATGGATGATACGGGACTGGTCGGTTACCTACTAGATGGAGGGGAGGAGGAGGAGGAAGGGGGGGCGGGGTTACATGCGCTGCTTGTGTTGGGTCAGGACAGAGTGGTAGATACAGGTGGGAGGTGGGATGGATTATGGATGGGGAACGATGGGCGGTGATGGTGTAGATAGGGGGGTTTAGGGGGGGAAGAAGGGGCAATGGGTAACACGGGGGGGGGGTAAAAAAGAGAGTTAAAATTCATTGTAGAGTTTTTGATGGGCCTGCTGGCGGCGTGCGTTGCTTGTCAATAGATGATATAATTATCTGCTCTCGTTTGGTTTCTTGCCCTCCTCCGGCCTGTCTTCCCTTTTTCCCTACTGCTACTATTTTTCCTTTTCCTCGTGTGTGTTTCATGGTTACCTATCTATGTTTAGAAGAGAGACGGCATGGACGACAAACGATCAATCTACACCAGAAACGTCTGGGTGAGAATTCTCCGAGTGCGTGTGATGTGTGTGATCTAGTATGTACCTTGAAGAGGAAACAGAAGGTGGTGGTGATGTGAGTCGCGGGAAGGTTTGTGGTGTACCACGCCAGCGCCTCGGATCGACAGGGCTGAAACGTCTGTGGGAGAGATATTTATAGTTATTTTTTTCTGTCCCCGTCTTTTCTGGTGGTACCGGGATGCAGGCCCAGTCCGTTGGACGGACTATTATTTTGATCAGGGGGAAACACCCTTCACTGCTGCCACTGTTTGTCGTCGGGGTATTCAGTAATAGCTTTATGTTTGTATGGTGTGTCGGCTTCTTGGGTTTTTGCATGGCGGATGAACTACAGATTACGTGGAGAACAGAACACAAGACGTGATTCAGATTCGGCACGAGATGGCCGACACAAATGCATGTCTCAAAGTGCCGCTGCAATTCGCCGGTGGGCTCCGGATTTTGGGCTCCGGACTTTTAGACTCCGGACTCGGCCCGGGACCGGAGCACAACCCGGACCATGCCCGGGTCTAGGCCAAGCAATGCCGAGTTGAGACACAAAACCAGGCAGGGTTATTTTGTGCGCAGTCTCTCGCCTCGTCCCATGTCGAGCTGTGTCCCGTCCCATGATAGGTCAGAGGTAGATTGAGCCTTATTTGAGCCGCTTGTCGACTGCGCCAGAAGCCGACGTGTTTGGGGTGGCACACAGCAACGTCATTGGCGAGAACGGGAGGGGCACAGAATGCTGCGGAGGCAGGAAGCGGCACGGCTAAAACATCAAAGGGCGTGCGGCCCAGCGTTGATGGAGACGGGTGCAATCCGTGGGCGCTTGTTTATTTCCCTCGTCGGTCAACTTGAATGACAAAGAAACAAACAGACGGCAGAGGCTGAGTTCCTAATAATTAGGGGCTACCGAGTTAGCGTTTAACTATCAGCACCAGGGGATGCCTGAAGCTGACAGACTCCACAAGCAGACCCAGAATAGGTACTAACTAAGGTAAGTCAACTTGTGGAGCAGGTCTGGCGACTCGTGCCGCAAAGACTTGCGCAATTCGTGGGGCTCTTGGCGCTAACGTTAGTTAGTACCGGCGGATCTCGCTCGTCTGATTTGCCCGCATCGAGAAGGTCCTCGACTCCTCAGACCGGACGTGTGTGGGGCAGCCAAGGTGCGGAAGGAAGCACCCGTGGAGAATTCCGTGGCCCGGCGTTTTCGTATTGATTCTGGAACGTCGCCGGCCGTCCTCCGCCACCCTTTTCGGCCGGCGATGCCGTGCGGAGAGCAGGGACGCTGAGACCGGCTCCGGCTGCGCTGCCGTTTGCGCCAGGCACAGCCTGTAGTTGGTGTTTTTCAGCCAAAGGTTGGGCGACAGCGATGATCACTCTGCGGTTTGGCACTTGATATATATTTGATCTCTGGGTCCTGGTGCTGTGCCTCGGTGCCGCCACCGAATCCAACCCCGGAGGTTATACCTGGGTAAACCTCGGTCCCGCCGCCCTGCTGTCTTTGTTGTGTGCCGTGAGTCTCTTGCACTGCATTGTCTGATTGATTGAGAGTCGAGGCAAAAAAGGAGGCCCGAGCGGCGACTGCGTGTTGTTGGATCTGTGGCCGACCGGCACTGTGTCGGCGGCAGTCTCCAGCATCCTCGGGGCCTCGCTGTGGGGACCGCCTGGGCACGGGCGAGTCGAGGTTTTAGTGTACGAAGGTAGGGGCCTGAAATAACAGCAGTGGGTCTGGTACCGACAGGGGTATCTCGCTT